>JAEQBH010003214.1:0-491581 GCA_016808115.1 Tetrastigma voinierianum | reverse complement strand
ACACCTCGCACCTGACCTTTTGGGGCGTGGAGCGAGGTTGAGCGTAGAATCGCGCACCCTAAATCGCGCGCCGCGGACGGGGTTGGCATAAAACATGCACCCCCTTAGCCGTAATTGTCTTCGCGGAAGAAATCGTCGAGTGATGAAACCCTTCTCCTTAATGAATGGCGGTTTTGCAAATTGTGCGGCCGTGGCGGCACTCATTACAAACCGAGGCATGAATGTAAGTCGGGTCCTCATTGAAGCCGAGCTCGCTTAGCGGGAAGCAATACGCCTCTTGCAGAGCATCTTGACCCTAGGCAATAAAAATTCGAACACCTAATGTGCACCTGACGAACTGACTAATAACTACCTAAGGACTCATAAACTAAGTAAGGACTTCGAAACCACCAATGAGACCTAGCTAACCCAAAATGAGGGACTCACACACCCCCAGAAACTAGAATCCCTAATGCCTTAAAACAACAAGCTGAACCTAGACTCACGTACCCAGGCTAGAATCGGGTACGGTGGTAGGGATGCCCTTTATGACCCCAGCGGCGATGAGGGTGACTTACGGTGGTCGGCGACCAGTGAGGTGGTCTCAGAGCCAGGTGTGATGAGAGCTCAACGAGTCCGGTGAAGGAGCTGGGATCTGCGGGGGCTCTAGGGTTTTGAGTAGAGAGTCGTGCGTTGAATGTGGAAAGTGAGACCATTCTTGGGCTAAGCGAAGTCCGTCGCGGCGATGCGGGATACGTCGCGACGTGGCGGATAACGCAAATGGCGTCGCGGCGATGCGGGACCCGCGTCGGCGGCGTGGCGAGGTAATGACCTAATGGCGTCGCGGCGTGAAATCCAGTCGCGGCGTGTGGAGACTTCATAAATTGGCGTCGCGGCGTGAGGCCACCGCGATGTTGACGTGGCGAGGAGTGTTAAAGCGGCGTCATGACGTAGAAAAATCCACGTCAGCGGCGTGAGAAGTGGCTGTGTCAGCGGCGTGGAATCACTACCCGTCGCGGCGTGTGAGCTCAACAAAATGGCGACATGGCGCGATCTGCGTCGCGGCGTGTGACGAAAATGACGTCGCGCGTGAAATCTCCGCGTCGCGACGTGGCGGCAGGTCTCCCCCAAGATAGTGCATAAGCCTCAAAATTTGAGAACTCAGCATAAACTTCCCTTCCCGGACTTTGAACCCTCTACAAGCCTCGGACCTACACCTCCGTCTCCTGAAATTAAACGACAAAGCGGCTCTGCTGATCATGGATGCATTTAAAATTAATTTAAAAAACAACAATAGAGCGCAAACTTAAAACAAGTTTTGAAAACTTGGGTTGCCTCCCAAGAAGCGCTATGTTTAATGTCGTTAGCTCGACGACCCTGAATCTCAATGTGCGATATTCTTAGAAGAAAGTGGAAACTACGCGTCTCCTTTTAGTGTGCACACCCATGTTCAAGGTGGATGGCTCTTTCTTACGTTCATGTACTTGCCCTCCTCGGTGTTTTTACGTGCAATAATAGGCTTTTCACGGAAGTTGTCGCCTTGTCTTGCAAAATCTACGTATAATGAAGTGCGAGATATCTTCATTTGGATCGTCGATCCGGATGCTTCATGAACTGGAATACATGGAGAAATGATCTCTTCTCCTTGGACTCTGTTCAGTTACCTTCTTGCACATTGATTTGAGGCTTTTCCGTGGCCGAGGAAGGGTCTAGAGTATAATTGGGCCCAGTGCGTCTTCCTCCATGTCTAGAATAAGCGAAGTCTAGCTGGAAGAAGCAGATTTACCAACTTTACTAGGACATTTTCAATTATACCCCGAGGGTGTTGATAGGACCTATCTGCCAGTTGCAAACTGATTGTGGTCGATTTTGGCTCCCCCAGCTTTAGCCTTTTAAACATCGCGGCATCAAGTTGATGCGCTACCTGAGCTTTTCCAGATACTTGGTTCCCTATAGAGAACGGTATAGCAAATTTGCCCGGGATCTTAATTTTGAGTTTCTTTGGGTTGCTTTTGCATTCCTCGGTTAAACGTGGTCCCATATTCCTCCTAACTGCTTCTTACTACGCCAAGATCTTTTTCTTAATTTCCATAACTTATGTTTCTAAGTCTTATCAAAGGGTATATTAATATGTAGCTTCTTGAAGATGTCAAAACTTTGCAAATTCTTCTCTAACTTGCCTTTCTTCAACCTAGGATACGGAATTGGTATGTGAGGTTCATCTGTTTTTGTACGTTTCCTTTGTTCCTTCCTAACTTTATTATCTTTGATTGCTCGTATCTCGGGGTTGCTCATACTTGTATTTGGCCTTTTAGGATCTTTGTGGTCTTGCTCCTTAATTTACGTTCTCTTGCGCTGGATTGCGACTCAGGGATTTCCAACTCTTCCACTCCTTAGGTGATGGCCTTCTCGAGTACTCTTTTCCTTCTCCTCTAGGGTTTACCTCTGGTGCTTGAGTGAACCACTGCTGCCTCACAATCAATAGATTGGCCATTTGCCCCATCTGTACCTCCAGATTTCTCAACTGTGCTGCTTGGTTTTTCAATTGGGTTGCTTGCTGTTGCATATTTGCCTTTGTCTCATTCATGAAGGCGGTGTGTGAGGTGAGCATCTTTGCTAGGGCTTGTTCTAAGTCTACCTTTTTCTCAGGAGGTGGTTCACTATCTCGGTTTGATGGTATATTGTTCTGATTATTCCGCCACCCATACCCTTGATAGTTTGGCCCCATTGCAGTTCACGATTATTCGCACCCCTTGTCCCGCGATTACACGGTTACGGTAGTTGTTTCCCCCATACGGTCCTTGCTGCGGTGATTGATTCTGACTGAACCTCGACACGTACTGAGCTTGCTCTACGATAGGGTTTCCCGACTGACAATCTGCACTACTATGCTGACCCCCACAAAATTCACACAATTCGGGGTTGAGTGCGTATGGCGTGGGCTGTTCCTATTTGTCTATTCAAGCTTTGTAGTTAAATTTGCCTTGCATGATTGACAGTTGTTGAGATGCATTGTCGGTGCCACCGCAGAGTATTCAACTGGTATAGCCTTCTCTCTACAAACCGCCCGATTAGTATTGGTGTAGCGTCTTCTAGTCCTCGCGTCGTGGTTTCTTCATCAGTGATCCTCCAGCTGAAGCATCGATCATCGTTCGGGTTGCATTTCTTAGACCATTGTAGAAGGTGTGGACTTATCCATCACGGTTAGTCGGTGGTGGGGACGCCTCAATAATTCATGAGCACATCCCATGCCTCAGCCAGGTTCTCCCCTCAAGTTGTCCAAATGTGTTGATCTCTTGCACAAGTTGTGCAATTTTCGACGGTGGGAAGAACTTGGTCAGAAATTTTTGTACCAGGTCATTCCATGTAGTAATGGAATGCGGTGGTATTGGTTAACGGTGTTTCGCTCTATCCCAGAAGTGACAATGGGAACGACCTTAGCCGCGGCTTCTTGGTGACTCCGTTATACTTGATAGTATCGCAAACTTCGAGAAAATTAGTCAAATGCATGTTTGGGTTCTCATGAGGTAGTCCATGGAATAAGATGTTCTGAAGCATCTGCACTGTGACTGACTTCAATTCGAAGTTGTTTGCTTGAATCGGTGGTCGTCGATGTTTAATACTATGATCGTGATATCACGAACTCATCTAGAAGCATATCTGGATCGATCGATGTATAAATAGTGCGAGCTTGACTCCTCGAAGTGATTCCATTTCGACTTCTCTGTGGTTCAGTTTGCTCAACACCAAACTCCTGTTCTTCCGTGTTTTCCATGACTGTAAGATCTCTAATCTGTTCTGTTCTCTGTTCTCGGCGCAATAATGCGAAGTCTTTACGGCTCGGGATCCACCGCAGTGTTGATCAGTTCGATCTCATTTGTCGCATGTACTCATTGAACCACATCTTGCAATAACACACAAGCCCGGCAAACAAATTACGGCCACTTGTAACAAATAAACAAAGTAAAAGAAAATTTCGAATACTATCTATGTGCTTACTACTCTATATCAATTTAAGCGCTTTCCCGACAGCGCAAAAAGCAATGAGGCAGCAGCGATTGTATAAAATTAATGCCTAAGTGCGCGAAGTGCAGCGTGGCCCCAAATGCCTGGAGTATGCGCGTCACAGGATATCGATCACGAGGAAGATAGAGTTATTCTGGAGATTGTACTTTTCAGACAATATCTGAAGAATGACTTTAAAAGGGAGTTCAATTATGTAAAAACTAACTTAACTGTTGATTTAATTAAAGTGTTGTTTAAAGCCTAGGGTTATATCTCCCCCTGTCACGTTCAATGGATTGTTTTTCTAAAGAGAGTGTTATTCAATACATTTATAATATGCCTATGGTGAGGTGATCTTGCCTACGAGATATCCTCTCTCGAGGTATATCCGCCTATCTCGCAAATAGAATCAGTATATCTCTATCTCATTTCGGTATTAGAAATGCTTAAATGTTACCTGATACCACCTTGGTCAGGAATATCTCTGACGAATCGTGAAGGCTACTCTACCCAGATCCCTGAATACCCTCATCTCTCGAATCTCGGATCTTCAGTGCGGCTATGCTAATGCGGGCCAAACATTATCATATAATTTAACTACAGGTATAGAGTAGATTCGACAATTTAGAAACAATTGAATAACATAAAGATCAATCCTTAATCCATATCGTATGACGGGGTTTGATGTAACCCTAGAAAAAAGATCCCCTAGAACATAATGGAAGAAAAGGTAAGAGCTGTTTAATAATAGAAAACATTGTTAAGATCCGAGAAAAATATCACGAGAAAAAATGAAGCGTTACAATTCGGGCACTTCCTCGAAATCGGTGTCACTGCGCTCGAGCAGTGCCTCAGTTCGTGCGCTTCGATCTCCTAATTTACGAGACCTAATTTGCTTTTAATGATGAGGCGGTTCAGTGTGTCGCGACGTGGTGACGTCGCGACGTGGTGACGTAGCGACGTGGTGACGTCTGCATTTGTTGACCCCCACGTCGTGACTTGGTGGCGTCGTGGCGTGGAAGAGCGTCGCGGCGATGGCGGTGACTTCCTTGCATGCTCCTCCATTTCTCCAAAATGGCTTCCGGAAGTTGTTCTTTTCGCCTCATCATGCCTGTATTCCAAAACAAAAACTAAATAAGGAATCTAACACTAAAATTATACTCTAATATGCCAAATCCAACATGAAAATGCAAAATGCCGCGAAGTATGTCAGTGTTTTAAGCGCTCATCTCAAGAAATGATTAAAATCACCTCTCATCTCTAACGAACAAGGGCTTGAACGAGATAAAAGAGAGAGACGGTTACGGTTTCCAGATAGAGGAGAGTTGGATAATATTGATGAAAAATAAGAAATATCTTATTTTTGATAACTTATTTCTTAATATTGTCTCTTTTATCTCTGTTTACAATGCTTTTTATTGTATGTTTCTATATTTGTAATTCATTTTTTAATAAATATTTCTATAGCTATTTCATGTTTCGTTAATAAATTCATCACTTCCTATTTTTTAAAATACATTTTACCTAAAATTAAGGGGTTAATAGATGTGTCAAATTGATGAATTTATTTTTGAAGCGAACACTTTGAGTTATAAGGTTGTAAATTGTCCCTTACTATGACTCAGGCAGGGACCCCTCCCGCTTCACATGTGTGGTCTCACAGTTCTTAGGGAGTCAGGATCGTCGGGGCGTGTTTTTGGCTTGACAAAAACCTACAAGGCGGATAGGCACCGGCGGTCAGGCGTGCGGCCCGGCTCTCAGTCTTAGTTAAACAGAGAAATAGAGAGCTTAAAAATGAGTAAGTTTATCGAGAATGTATCAGATCCCTACACATTTGTGATCTCTTCACTTTATGGAGAGGGATGATCCACTTTTATGGAAAGTGGATTACTTAGTAACCATAGTTTGCGCCTCGTGACCTATTTTTCCTTTTGGATAGCTCGATTGTCCGTGTCTTCCACCTCAATAAACGTTTGACCCTCCTTAGGACGATTACCCATGTGATTCGTGGGAGGACGCGTTCTTGAGCTAAGAGGGTTCAGTTGGGTAGTCGTTTGACCGGTCGCCTTTTTAGAGATGTCAGCCGGCTGAAAGACGTGTCCAGATAATACATTCAACATCCGGCTAGGAGAGGATGCTTGGGTTTGGATTGTAGGCAAGGGTGCTTGGTCCTGAAGCTTAGGCTTGGAGCTTAAGCCTAGCCCGTGGGCCTTGCTCTGTCACAGGCCGCTGTGAGATGGGGTAAAGCGTATTTTATGACCTTTGTTTTGGTGCAGAGATCATCTTCTCATTTGGAAAATCATTATGTTCATACTGTTGAGATATAGGCGTTCATTTGTGTGTTGCGTTAGCATTAATGAAGTTATATTCAGTAACATGACAATGTGGTTCTGGGTTTTCACGGTTGAAACACTATGATGTGGGAGGAGTAATGGCTTATTTTGTGCCATTGGCTAATTTGGAGTTTTTGGTGTGTATGTATGGCGTAGTACTGTCGATACCGTGCCTTTCCAATTGTTCCTGGGCTAAATGTGATGATGTTGGCCGGTGGTGGTAGGATTTCTGGGAATGTCTTTGGAGACGCTAATTTATTCTTTTGGAGGGATGTTCTGAACCTTATATGCCTTAGCCTTGTGGTGTCCATGGGTGGTTCAGCTTCGAATAGATTCTCGACCAAGAACCCCTCTCTCCCCCAAATTAAGCGGAGCTTTCTTTTCATCTTCTTTAGGATCCTTCCTTAGCCTCTTCTTCAACTTTTTCCTCTTTTCTCTTAGGCTCGGTTTTCAGCCGAGGCTAGGTTATGTCGTTGAAGTATGATCGGCAGTTTGTAAGCGTTCTTTGTGTGTAATTATGAACGCCTTTTGGTATAATTAATGAAATTGTGTTTCTTGGAATTTTTTGCATTTTTTCTCACCTTATTTTTCTCTTGCTCGGCTAACCGGTCAGCAACGTGGACTAACTCCTTGGGACAAGGGTTGTGGTGTTTGATGAATTCTAGAATGGATCGGCCCTTATGATTCCTGACTGGACCTAACTTGGTTGTTCGGCCCAAGCTTGTCCATTAGGGAGGCACAGGGCCTTAGCACAGGAATGCGACTGACCCACACTTTCGTTTGCGTACTTTATTAGCTGAAGCGTTGTCAGGATTGAATATTTTAGAGGCGATAGGTGATGGCCTTTGTTCTTACACTACGGGCGCTAGGCACGATACTTAGGGAGTCATAATTGGATCCCACCCGTTCCCATCACGTTTACCCCATTTTCCTGTTTCCCTTCCGTTCAAGGGCTTCTGTTGATACTCCGGTGTAGCGTTACGTGTTTTGTGGATTGTCTTTCTAGGCGTTTGTTTTCCCCTATCTTCCCGAGGCGGGTGTACGAGTTGTGCGAGTAACCATTGAAATGATTTTTTTTCTTCTATTAACACTATTTTTCTTTGTCCCTTTTATTAATTTATGCAAAGTCTTAAGAATTAATCGGATATATCCTTCGTTGTATCTATCTCATGGTTGGTGGGATTTACAGGAACCAAACTCAATAGATGTTTACTTCAATGCTAAGGAAGTTGAGATATATATCCGCGATTCCAATACCTCTTCCAATTGCAATGTCGAGGAGTTAGAGAAGGTGAAACGAACGCCAGTTGCCATATGCATGCTTGTCTTTGAGTTGGGTTGATTTACTAAAGTATTTTCTGTTTCTCTTTTTGGATTATCTTGCCCACAATGGGTTCTGAGTCCAGGAGCTTGAAGTCCTACTTGTCCCCACGGGTAAAAGATATAACAATGGTGAGATTTACAAGAGGTTTATAGGCTCATACCAGTTGAATGAATCCAAAGCTTTCTTCTTCTCTTTTTTTACCAGTAGGACTTCCTATTTAAATACAATTTGTTAACATTTCCCATCATCATTCGGATGATGTAAGCGGGCAGAGCCTTCCCTGGGAGTCTAAACAAATCGCCTGATGTTAAATTGTTGTAATAGATGATTTATTTATTTATTTATTTATCTTGCGTGTTCACATGTCGTCTATTCCTATGTTATCCAATTCGTTGATTCGTGGGAAGGATGGGGGCACGAATGTTAGACTTGTTTGGCATTGCTTTTTGGCTTGTTTTTAGCTCCCAAAACACTTTTCACTTTACTCAAGTGTTGCAGGCACTTGGGAGCATTTAAGAAAAAAAAACACTTCAAATCTCGATCCCCCAATAAGCCCCATTGATCTTGTTTCTTTCGATCTTCGATCTTGATCTTAGTGGGTGTGTAAAAATGGGTTTGTGTGTGCTTGATGCGCTGCCGTCCTTCTCACGATAATTCTTAGTTTGCTGCGGCTTTGCCCATGTCCGTCGGCGGAAGATGTTTGCAACACCGCTCTAATCTTCTCGACGGCGCCAAAACGGAATGTCGTGAAGCCTCGGGAGTCTAGTTCGGGGTGAGAGATGGAGATAGAAATTTGGCGGTTAGGGAGGAGGGGAGAGGAGCTAATGTGATGCCACGTAGCAACATTTTTGCAGAAGAAGAAAATGGGAGGGAGCAGCATAGGGCCGGCCCTGCGGGTAGGCGAAAGAGGCGGTCGCCTCGGGCCCCCCACATTTCTCTTAAAAAATAGGCCCTTCAAGACCAACTACCCTTAATAATTTAGGCCCTCTTAAAACCTCACTTTTAGCCCTCACTCACTCAAGTCCCATAGTCTCATCTACATTACGCCCAAGGCGCGAAACACCCTCGGTTACTCTCGAATCGAATCGGTCCAGGTCACGGTCAGTCCGCCGGTCTCATGTCTCCGTTCGGGCGGTCTCGATCTCCGTCGAGATCGAATCCAGAATCCGAGATCGAATCCGGTCGTATGATTCGCCAATCGCCATTATGATTCGCGGGCGGCCACGTCTCCGGTCCTTAAACTCACTTCGATCCGAGTTCATTGTTAAATGCATTTCGAGTTTTGTAGCTGTAAGTGACAAGCGACAATCCGTCCGGAGTTCGAATTTAAATATTGGAATATTATATTGGGGATCTAATCAGCTACTTTATTTTAAGTTACCAAGTGCATTTGATTATTATTTAGACTAATTTGTTAATATATTTAATTATTTTATAACCTCGCCGAGTTATAGCCATATGGGTGAATTTGGATAGTTTGTAATATTCCGATTATAAACATTGCTTTGGTATTGAAAATCTATTACCACACATAGTGATGAGTAAACTTTCCAAATTTAATGGTTCATCAGGATAAATTTTTTATTTGTTTTGATATATTTTGTGTATTAGTGGTGATAGGAGGTTGGGGTGAGCCAATCAAAAACCTCTTTATGAATTGATTGTTGTTGTAGTATGATTTTAGGTTTTAACATAATAAAAACTAAGGTTTTAGGCTTAATATTAATGTTACAGTAAAAAAAATTTATACACAATAGGCCCCCTTTTGGGAGTACCGCCTTGGCCCAGCGCCACAGGGCCGGCCACAGGCTTGAGATGATGGGTTATGGTTTATGGGGTGGAATCGAATAATGACTTGGGGCTTTTGTGAGTTAGGAGATTGGGTTTGCAATCTTTTCTTTCCATTCATGGAGTTTATCATCTAAATATCGGTTTTTAGAGGCGGAGCGGCGGAGTTCTGGGTGGGTTGAAGGTGGAGGTGGAAGGTGGGAGAGAGAAAGAGGAGAACCGAGGCAATTAGATAGTAACATGTGATGGAGAGTGGGAGAATCAAATCGATTTTATAAATAAAAATAAAAATTTTAGGGTCAATTAATTTATCACATATGACATTTAAAACTTTGTCCTTCTAGTCACTCGATGTGAGACCAATATGATATAGGACCTTCCTAAACGTACACATGGATTATTCATAGTTAAACGAGGAAATGAGGCAGGAGTGATCGATCAAGCATGAATTATTAAATTGTCAATTATCCCAAATTTTACATATTTATGAAATATCTATTTATTTATCAGTTTCAGTAATTACAATAATATAAGCGATTTTATACCTACGAGACATGTTATAAAATATCGGTCAAAGAAAGCATTTTGATTAGCCTTAAGACTTTCATCTCATTCTCCAGGATGGCATAAATATCTCCCTAGCTAAAAAAGTAGAGATATGAAGCTCCCCTAACGAATTAGTTTGTGGCTTTTGTTTTTGTTTTTTTGACTTAATATTGAATACAATTTTTATTTTAAATAATATTTAATAGTATTTAAGTATTTAGTTATTTATTTCTCTAATACTTTATTTTTATTAAGTATTAAATTGTTTATTTTTATGGGTTTTAAATTACCATTTTAACATCTTAATATATATATATATATATATATATATATATATATATATATATATATATATATATATATAGTTTAATTTAATATTTATTTATATGATGATAATTTAAATTTATCGTTATGATAAAAATGAAAATATTTATGTAATGTTTGTATAACATTTAAACATATTTATAGAAAATAAAAAAATAAAAAAATATTATGATAAAAATACCATGAGGAAAAAGATTATCCTCATTAAATTCATACGAAAAATTAACACTTTATTCAGAATTTACGATAAAGTTAATTTTTCAATAGAAATAAGTATTACATCTGGTTAAAGAGCTTTCAAGCAGCTTGAGGAGGGTTGGGGGTCCAAGGTTCGAATCTGGGTGGAGCCAATTTGTGAGAAACATAATATTATGATCTTTGTGGATAGTGAATAGATGTTAAAAAAGAATTCTAACTACTAATAAAAGAAAAGAAACTATTATATGATATATTAAACACATGGTGTCCCTTACCCTAACTTTATAGTTCCATAGGATTAATCGAGGTGTACCTCACGATCCTATAACTACACTTTACGACCATGGGAAACAATACTTAAGACAAAGACAATGAAATAAGCCTACCCTTAATAAACATTAGTCTTAATATCTTTTTTATTTTTCCTTACTAAACGGCACATAAGGAGGTGAATTCACGTGAGGTGTCTCCCAGCCACGTGACTTATCTAAACATGGTAGCATGTTAGCACTAAAACTTGAAATTGGGTGAAGGCACCTATGGGTAGGGGACGAGGATAATCAAAGAAAGATTACGTATTTTATCATGATTAAATACGTGCAAATTACCCATATATGTTATATGAGATGCTATATAATAGACCCACGACTTCTAAATTTTAGAGCAATTACCATCCATGGTATTAACTATGACCAAATATAATTGTAGACGTATAAAATTGAAATAACTTTAAGCTAGGGTTAAGGAGTTACCTTCAAAGCAAACTCGTGTTGATAACGTGTTGTAAAGTATGCAATTATAATACAAAATAAGATTAAGGAAAACATATATTACTCTCCTTTTATCACATATATAATAGAAGAGGGGGATAAGATATTGATAAAGCAATATAGAAAGAGAGAGACTATTGAGAAGGAAAATAAAGGAAGAGAGAGAGAGATAAAATGAAATAGAAAGAAATCTTCTCGAGCAGTCTATCATACTAAGGGATACAAAGCCTTTTATAGGCTTCTTCATGTAACCCTTCATTACTGTTGATCGGGTTTAAAATAATAGGCGCGCAGGCCCAGAACACAAGCCCAAATGACAGGCTTAAGAGGAGATTAAAAAGCAGGCCCGGTACCAACGCTCGGCCCTTGATGATATCCTTCAACCATAGGCCCAGAACGAGGGCCCAATTCACCTTGGTAGAGTGGCTATAATCAGCCCAGGAATTTGTATTAAAGGAAAATGCACAATCTCCACCAATTAGGAAAGTAGGATGTTTCTAATCGTACTCATAATTATCCGCATTGTCAGTTAACATTAAGGAAATAAAATCCGCACTTGATGGAAGAAATATCGTGTCATCCTCCAGCGAGGAAAGATACTGTTGTATAAGTAATCTAGCTAGGAAAGTTATCGTAATAAGTAAAATTATAAATACTAAGCCACCCCACAGGTGAAAGTACGCCTGAAAATTCATTTCCTAAGCAGTTGATCTTCTCTTCCACCGGAAAGAATTGACTTAGGCATCAGAGAGGCAATGGACGAACCCCCGCCAATCCTTTGTTTCTTATTTCTGAGAGAAGCGACATCGAAACATTCGGCCGGCCACGCCCGATTGAGGCGCTCTGAGTTTCGATTGAAAAACCATCATCGGAGTTTGGCGCGAATGCGTAGGAGCGACGGATCCTTCACAAATAAGTGATCTCTCGGTGGCCCGATGGTATCAACTCGGAACATAAAGCGGGGCCACGCTGACCCTCCAGGATCACGAAGACCTGACAAAGAGGCATAGATAGCGAGCCTCCGGAGGCTTCTTAGAAACTCTGCGCGATACTAACGAGATGGAGGCGCTCCGTCTCACCAACCAACGTCTTCTAAGAGAGTTGGAGCAAATCACCAGACAAATGCAACGCCCCCGGAGCGTGACATGAGTAGCTAGATTTCTGCAGAGACGGTTATTAAACGGTGAAGTCGGGTTTCGTCATCAATCCCCAGAAAAATTCAATTTTGATCGAAATTACCATTTTACCATTTTTCAGAAAATTAGAATTTTTTCGGGTCTTACACTACAAATTATTATAAAGACTGAATATACAAAATTCTCCAATTGGTCATTTTTGAGCTTTCTTTTCTTCTTCCTTCAACTACCAAGAGTTATAACTTGATCATTTGAAGTCCAAATGGAGTGAATAAGATATATTTGGAAAGCCTGAGAAGTCTCCTATGCATCCATTTACATATTGTAGCCATTTGAGATCATCTTGAAGCTGAAAACATCAAATCATAGTAGCTGCTGCAGCATGTGTAGTTTGCTGATTTTTGGGCTTTATCTCTTTGTTTTTGCTCCACATTGGCTCATGGCTGACCTAATCAAAAATTGAACATTTAGAGCATTAGATAACTTATTTATATGATAAAACTACTAAAAATATAAGTAAAACATAGGGATAAAATGAGTATAAAGTATATTCATCATTTTATCAACCATTATTTATTTTCTAAAATATTATTTTTATATAGTAAAATGCTTTAATAATTTTGTCATTATTATCATTTTTATTTATTAAATTAATTCGAATTTGTGTAAATCTTAAAATATATTTTAAAAATTTTGTTATCTATTTTTATTAAATAATATGATTTAAATACTTTTAAGAGGATGAGGAAATTTTTATGATTTTTCAACAAAGAAGAAAAGGTGGAAGTAGTAATGACTTATTAGGTAGGACCCGGGGTAGTACTTTTGGCAAAACTCACTGCTGGTAGAAACTGTTTTTGAAAGGGTAATGGTATAATAGGAAAAGAAAAACGAAGATATTGCTTTGTTTAATATTTGTTAAAAGAGGCTTAAAAACATAACTTCTCCAAATTAAAAAAAAAAAAAATCATTAATGAAGATGAAAATGGTAAGTTTTTCAAGCTTTTGCTTTCTTCAAATTCAAATATTTCCTAATAATTATAACCCTTGATAAAAAAAAAATCAAATATACAGTAGAAAAGAAGTCAAGAGGATAGTATTGTCTTTTCATATATGCATTATCTTTTTCTTTCTTTTTATACAATAACAGTCAGTAATTGCAAACAGACAAATGAAGGAAAAAAAGCTTACGCACCATACAATAGTTTGCTATCACTAATCCCATTGAATTTCAAGGGATTCTGTAATAATATCAACATTGCTTTGAATTTCACTATAAAAATCCCCAATTTCCATCCTTAATCACTCACTCACCCACTTCTCTCTCTTCTTTGCATTTCATAAAATTTATCTCAGTTTCTAGCAGTAGTCATGAACTCCGATAAAGCCATCATGATCGACCACTCATGCGATGGTTATTCTGAAGAGACATTTGTATTTTGATTGTTGATTTTGATCCGATTGTCTTAGGGTGGCTTTGGGATGTTGAGGGCATTAACTTATGAAGGTGTTTTTAGTTAGTTTGTTTATGTTTTTTTTCTCCATTTTTGGTCTTATAATTATATGTTTATGATTTCATATTAGTTGTGGGATTTTTCATTGGTTTTCCTTTAAATGATAAGTTTTGATGGCTCATCGAGCTATGGAGGCTTTAGAGATGATTCGAGACAAAGATCTTGGGATTGATATGGTTTTAATGGAGCTGCATAGTCCTGATATGTATGGGCTCGATCTCCTCGACGAGATTAAAAGAATATCAGATCTGCCTGTTCTTGGTGGGTAGCAGCCTTAGGGCTTGTTTCGTTACAGTTTTCTAACTCATAGTGTCTATTCAAAAACTTTTTTTTTTTACAAAAAAACAAGAAGAATAAGGAAAAAAGTGATTATTTGGTTCATAATGTTTTTTAAAACTGATGTTGAAAATAGTTTTTGAAAATAGAGAAAACACCATTTTGGTATTTTTTGAAAATTATTCTTATTCTCTAAATTTTTGTGTGTTTATTGTGTTTTTTTCAAAACAAAATACTGGAAAACAAAATGAATTCTCTATATTTTATTTATTCATTTTGTTTTTCAGAACAAGAATTAGTTTTTAAAAACTATAAACAAACCAAAGACATTTGGTTTTTTTTTTTTTTTTAATTGGTGCGCTGATGTCTTTTGATCGAATTGAGAATGATGTTAAGTAGTCTTGAAAGGGGCATATTTTTATTTCACGTAGCTTTATATGGAGGATATGTCGACATTTGGCGATATCCATACTAGAAGACATTAGCGACAAATGCAAGGCTCAGTGAGAAGAAGGGCGGCTTTGCTCTCCGGGGAATCATCATTCAATGAAGAGGAAATGCATGAAGATGAAGGTAGTTTTGTAGTGATTGGAACAATAGTTATGGAGATGATCGATTGACGGAAGAAGGCGCAAAGATCTAGTTGAGGAAGATACCCTCACTTCTACTATGCTTGACACCTATCAGGGGTCAGATTGACAATCAGTTAACCATTGAAAACTTTGTGAGTATCGGGTGCTCTGTGATGCTACTAGAGACGTCCATTGACCACGGAGTCGACTGCGGAAAACCTGTGTATCTCATATCCTGAGACCCATACATGGGTAAAAATGGCCACATTGGCCTACACAACATACTCACCAAAATATATCTAACTATATTCTGATAGTTTTGAAGTTGTTACATCACTTTGAATACAAACATGTTTCCAATTGTAATATTTCATACATGTTTTACAAAACGTAATCAAAGCACATGTTGCCTTTCTTCTCAAAGCGCCCTCCTAATGAGCACCGTCTTCTAGAACACTCCTATACGAAAGGGGGATCCCACATGGCCAGGTGAGCAATGCCTAGTAGTGATATTTTCCTACCATGGGTTACTCACTACCTAAAATGCACATGCAATGGTACAACACAAACATCCACATTCCATACAATTTACAATTCATACATGGAATGATCTATATCATGCATGAAATGTTTTCCATGCCCATATCCCAAGTCACTCACCGACTCCCTCACACATGCCTATGCCAAGTGTGGCAATCGTCACTGGTAATGCCAATAACACCCATATATCGAGCCTTTGTTGGCTCATGACACTGATACAGTTGTGATGGGTAACCATTCCGAGTCAATCCCGACTCTTATCACTCAACTCTAGGTCTAAGTGATGAACATGCCGTGTGTTTTTTCTTAGGCAATAGAACTTTTCAGATTACACCGCGGGTCTCTAACACCCTCTGAGACTTTCGGATAGTCTTAGTGGGTCTCACACCGTCTGAAAACCTTTTCGGACCGTCTGTGGGTCTCTCACACCCATGCAGAACCTTTCGGATAATACCACGGGTCTCTACACCCGAGATTCAAGGGCATGTACACATTAATTATTTCTCATTTTATTATTTGAACTGTGAGTCTTTATTGGACTTTGTCCCAAAGACTAACTCGACCACAAATCACGAGTGGTGAATAACCATACCACATGCACCCACACCCAGGCTCAGCCTTTGATGTCACCGTGCACATGAATGCAATGATGCCAATTCATATAATCAATTCCTACGGTTCATACACAATTATATTTCATATAATTCAACCACTCATGTTAACACATCAATTTAGCATGCATCAACATATCATTTTCCACACAATTCATGCTATCCAATTCAAGTAACTTCACACTGACATTTTCGGTCCAACAAGCAAATCGGAGTATTTTAACCGAGTCCACATCGTCTGTGGGCTGTCCCTTGGACAGCCTCATCTACGCCGGTTCTATTTCTTGGGCGAAATCCGTGGCCCTTCTCGGCCTCACAATGCCCAAAACCATTGTCATGGATTTTAAACAAGAAATAACCAAGTAGGAGAAAACCCCTACCTCCCGGAGTTGTCGAAACTCCACAAAACCGATGTCTGCACGTAGCCCTTGCAGCGCGACCAACTTCTCCTCTTGCTCCGACGAGAACCGATAGTCCGAACGCAGGGAAATCTAGAGAGAAGTTGGACTCTCTCTCTCTAAAATCTGTTCTCTCCCTGGCTGTTGAATCTGGGACCAAGAAGAAGATGTTCTTTTCTCTTCCTCATTTATTCCACTTTGTCCTCTTAGTTGACTTTAGGGACCCTTTTTGACACATGACTTAATATAAGCCATCTATCTCTTATCCTCTCACTATTCATGTGACATGAGTCACATGGATACATGTAGTAGGTAGCCCTTGTCACACCATATGCTTCTCAAATCATGTGTACTTCTCACAAACTATCATATGGCACTCGACACATGAATTTTGAAAATGAAATTACGGCGTCTCGAATTCTCGAGAATTTGACGTGGTAGCTAGATTTCGCAAGACGATTTCAACGGTGAAGTTCGTTTCGTCATCTGAGATTTAGAAAATTCCAGATTTTGATCGAAATTACCATTTTACCCTTTTAAAGAAAATTAGAATTTTCTCGGGTCTTACAAATTCGATATCACACTCACATGTCTCATACATCGAGACCCATTTATGCAAAATTTTCTTATAATAATTTACAAGAGTTTGATGTACAACTCTTCTACACTTTTACATGCCAAAATATATTAAAACTAGATTGTTCTAATATATTTTACAAAATGCTTCTCAAGGCCTGGCTTTGGCCTCGAAGGGTATTGTCTTCTCATGTACCTAAAGGGGTCCCGCGGCCGGGAGTGAGCAAAGCCCAGTAAATAACTCTTAAAGGGCTACTCCCCATTTAAATTGCACATACACAGTAATTAGCACAAACAAGCGAACATCCAAGTAAAATGCACGCAGATGTCATATGTCATGCATGAAATGTTTTCATGCCCATTTCCCGAGTCACTCGCCGACTCCCTCACACATGCCTATGAAAAGTGTGACAATCGTCACTGGTAGTACCAATGACACCCTATACCAAGACCTTATCGGCTCACTAGCACCCAATGCAGTTGCCAATGGGTAACTAATCCCGAGTCAATCTCGACTCTTATCACCCAACGTGAAGTCTAAGTGATAACCATGACCTTGTGTCTTCTTTGGGCAACATAACTTTTCGGCTCACTCCGCGGGTCTCTTACACCCATACAGAACTTTTAGGATCACACCGCGGGTCTCTTACACCACCACAGAACTTTTGGATGTCTGACGGGTCTTACCGCACAAAACTTTTCGGATGATCACAGCGGGTTTCTTACCTGAATTCATGACACATTACTTGCCATTTAAATGACCTTACACCCTCGTGAGTCTCTACCTTGGACTTTGTCTCATTTTCCGAGCTCATGACCCATTCACCAACACTGGTGAATAACAATACCATGCACCTACACTGACTCACGCAGTAATACTGGGTGCATATGAAATGCATGATGCCCTTGCATTTTCCTTCATGTTACATGTATATAGGTGCTACATGAACATTTACATACCATGAATTAATTATAATTGATACATATAATTCTCCTCCATACATAATATGCATATACAACTTATTAACATATCATAACTACTGTATGTTATTCATACAAGCAATAACACACCATCAGGTCACAATCTTGGACCCATCCAACAGGGTACCTCACGACCCCTTCGCAAACATGAAACAATTTGGTTCCAATCATCCATACCACATCAAACGACCAGAAAACCTAGAAACTTTTAGTTTCCAGCTCAACCCTAACCCACCACAGTCTTGGATTGTGTGAAATCGATCATAGAAATCCTCTATCCTTCAATCCCAAGTTTTTGGAACTAAACCATATGGCCTCGCAGCTCACGTAGACATCCATACCATACCCAAATACAGTGGCCTAAAACATGCCATCTGATAGTCATGTTATATCTGTCTATTCACCTCTCGACACAGCCATGCAACACACGCACACTTGGTTCAAAACATAAACTTTCAGCAAGGTTATATGATCATCTAATGCCCTCAAGGTACATGGATGAAAAATTGGCGACCGATGGGCTTTCCGCAGAGTCAAGGCGTCGAACGGGTTTGGACGAAGACGTTATGACCTTCCGAAGTTTGAGGTCACACATGACTAGGCAGCCCTACCCGGACAGCCTACCTGACCTGCCTAGGAGCCCCTTTTCAGCCAGCTCCAGTACCCATTACCCTCCACAGGCATACAGATGTAATATTGACTCAATGGGATTTCCATAGAGATTAAGAACACCTGAAACGGAGTTCGGACGAAGAAGTTATGACCTTCCGAAGTTGGAAACCACAAATGACTAGGTAGCCCTACCCGGACAGCCTACCTTACCTGACTGGGAGCCCTTTTCTGGCTAGTTACAGTACCCACTACCCTCCACAGGCATACGGCTTGAATCTTGACTCAATGGGCTTTCCATAGAGTCCCGAGAACACCGAAGCAGGTTTAGACCAGAAAAGTTATGACCTTCCGAAGTTGGATGTCATACATGACTAGGCAGCCCTACCCGAATAGACTACCTTACTTGCTCGGGAGCCCCTTTCCGGCCATCTCCAATATGCACTTCCCACAACAGGTATACAGATGGAATCTTGACTCAATGGGATTTCTGTAGAGTCCAAGAACACCCAAAACAGAGTTCGGACGAAGAAGTTATGACCTTCCAAAGTTGGAGGTCACACATGACTAGGCAGCCCTACTCGGACAACCTACCTTACCTTACTGGGGGCCCCTTTACGACTAGATACAGTATACCTTGCCCACTAAAGGATACGGATGGAATCTTGACTCCAATGGGCTTTCCTAGAGTCAAGAACACAACAGAGTTTGGGCCGAAGAAGTTCACGACCTTAGAAGTTGAAGGTCACACATGAAGCTAGGCGACCCTCCGGATGACCTACCTTACATTTGGGAGCCCCTTCCCGGCCGACTCGGTACCCACTACCCTCCACAAGAATACAGATGGAATCTTGACTCAATGGTATTTCCATAGGTCGAACACAGTAGTTCGGACGAAGAAGTTATGACCTTCCGAAGTTGGAGGTCACAAATGACTAGGCAGCCCTACCCGGACAACCTACCTTACCTGATCGGGAGCCCCTTTCTGGAAAGTTCTAGTACCCACTGCCATCCATAGGAATATGACTTGAATCTTGACTCAATGGGCTTTCCATAGAGTTCAAGAACACCTGAAACAGAGTTCGGACAAAGAAGTTATGACCTTCTAAAGTTGGAGGTCATACATGACTAGGCAGCCCTACCCGGACAGACTACCTGACCTGCCCGGGAGCCCCTTTCCGGCCAGCTCCAATATTCACTGCCCACCATAGGTATATGGATGGAAACTTGACTCAATGAGCTTTCCATAGAGTCCAAGAACACCCAAAATGGAGTTCAGACGAAGAAGTTATGACCTTTCGAAGTTGGAGGTCACAAATGACTAGGCAGCCCTACCCGAACAGCCTACCTTACTTTCTCGGGAGCCCCTTTACGACCATCTCCAGTATGCACTTCCCACCACAGGCATACGGATGGAATCGTGACTCAATGGGATTTCTATAGAGTCCAAGAACACCCAAAACAGAGTTCGGACGAAGAAGTTATGACCTTCCGAAGTTGGAAGTCACACATGACTAGACAGCCCTACCCGGACAGCCTACCTTACCTAACCGGGAGGCCTTTTTCAGCAAGCTCTAGTACCCACTGCCCTCCATGGTATCTGACTTGAATCTTGACTCATGGGCTTTCCATAGAGTCTAAGAACAAAATAGAGTTCGTACGAAGAAGTTATGACCTTTCAAAATTGGAGGTCACACATGACTAAGGCGGCCTACCCAGGACAGCTATCTTACGCGGAGCCTTTCGGCGGATCTATGCCCACTACCCTCCACAGACATACGGCTTGAATCCTGACTCAATGGGCTTTCCATAGAGTCTAAGAACACCTAAAACGGAGTTCGGACAAAGAAGTTATGACTTTCCAAAGTTAGAGGTCACACATGACTAGACAGCCCTACCCGGACAACCTACCTTACCTGCCTAGGAGCCCCTTTCCAGCCAGCTCCAGTACCCACTGCCCTCCACAGGCATACAACTGGAATTTTGACTCGATGGGCTTCCATAGAGTCCAAGAAAACCCAGCGAGTTCGGACGAAGAAGTTATGACCTTCCGAAGTTGAAGGTCATGCATGACCCTAGCCTAACATCAAGGTCACGGATGTGGCTACAATTTACCTGAAGGACTCACTACAAAATTTCCTTTATTTCCTACCCAAAAACCAGTTCTAAAGTCCGGGTAATGTGTACTACCACAATGTGGCAGCTTCCCATGGTTCAAAACCATGACCCAGGCAAACATTCCCCTTAGAGCGAGACAACAACACCATTATTCATTTTCCAACTCTAATGCATAAATGGCACACAAGGAGACCGATTACTTGAGTCCAAAATTTAGTCCCCGGATGTCGAAGACTCAGAATATCCGACACATTGTCCTAAAGTCTTAAGACGGTTCACACGGCCACTCACGGCCTCACACAACCCATGCCATTTGAATGACCCTTAGACAAGGAATAAACAAAGTAGGAGAAAACCCCTACCTCTTGGAGTTTTTGTCAAAAATCCCCAACTCCGTTCTCTATGCAAAGCCCTTGCCGTGAGGATGAACTCTTCCTCTCGCTCCGCCTGAAACCGCTGGTCCGATTGTCGGGAAGTTTAGAGAGAAGGTGGAGTCTCTCTCTCTAAAACTCTCTCTTTTCTTCCTCTTTCTTTTCTGCTCTTTTCTTTTCTCCCATCCCACTGTTTGGTCCAAGATGGGCTAATAGCTTGTCCTCTCTTGCCACATGTCCTTCCCTAAGTGGCTCTTTGGATACACCCTATCCACTTATCCATCATGTGGTTTCACCCACTCACATGTTGCCACATGTCTCATGAGTCCATTAGGGCTCATGTTTGACTCATTTACACATGACTTTTGTGGCCTCTTGAGCCACTCTCAATGTGCTAAGTGTCTCGTATCACTCCCGGTGCCTCGAAAAACGTGAAATTTCTATTGATAAGATTCGTGAAATTCGATGTGGTAGTAGATTTGTAAGAAGAGAAGATTCTAGCAGACTGAATTCAGTTTCATCATCAGAGTCTGAAATAGTACGGTTGGCCAAAATTCTTGTTTTACCATTCAAGAAAAATTTGGATTTTAGGGTTTCCACACCTGACTCGACATTATATTCTTTTACCTCCACTTAAGGGTGGGAATGCTTGAGAGTGATTCTGAGGTGAACAAAAGATGATCATGAGGCGGTTTTAATGTGGCGAAGGTGGCGACACACTAACTGGGTTTAATCATCATTTCTTTTGAGAAGTCCTTGTTTAAGATTTATGAATAAATTGGCTAAATAATGGATTAGGAAATAAAGTTGAAGTCTCCATTTTTCATATCGATTTTGAATTGAAGTATCTTTCATTTAAATTTTTTTTAGTATAAGTAGCTATAAAATCTAAAAGCCATTTCATGGTAAAAATAATTTACTATTCAACAATATTTTCTAAGTAACATAAATCATCCGCCTAAAAAAAAATGCCAAAAAGAAAAAAAGCATAGCGAGCAATGATTAAATTCAAATAATTTCGGTAGTTTAGGATTAATTAAATAAAGTTCCTATATTCCTCCAGGATGTGAGTTTTTGTTATGTACTAATCGCTGAAAATCTCTGGCAACTAAAACAACGAGATAAACCAGTTATTCTGTGGTTTTTTTTAATGGATTTTTAAACATTATATTTAATCGTCGTCAAAAACATAAAAATTGATTTGACCATGCATGGGGTTTGCAGCTGAATGTTGGGTCCAAACGAACATGGGAAACAGTTGCATGCTTAAGATATCAACCAAAAAAATAAAATAAAACGAACTAATTACTTGAGGTTGAGGCACGTACTTGAACATATCAGATTAGCAGTTTAATGTATTTGAAATTAACAAATTAACGTAATTAATCTAACGTCTAACGAAACTAGCAGTGGCAATTAGTTATGTGGTTCATGCATTGGTGTCGGTTTTAAGGTTTGAAAATCCCTAATTATATTCCCTTGGCTGTAAACAACTAAAATAACGGTAAAAATACAGATATTTTTAACGGATTTGTACCGTTCAGAAATCGTCAATGGTGTCATGTAGGAACCTCGTCTTTAATACAAATTCTTTGATTGGAAGTTCGAGCGTCTTTTAAAAATCTGTTAGCTAAGGAACTTACCGTTATTCAAACCTTTTGAGTGCATTTGATTTCATAAGCTACTAAAAAAAAATGCTAAAAACTTATTTTCTCGTAATTGGTCTTTTTTAAAATATTAAATATAATTAAAATAATTTAGAAATTTATGTAGTGTGAAATTATTTAAACTTTTACTATTGAGAATTGTGAAAATCATGCCTACAAAATTAAAGACATTAAAAAGGATGCTGAGGAAAGAATTAAGTGTGAATGTTGGATACTCCAAGTGCAAGTGAGCAAGGAGCGAGGATGGTGTTGGATGCCTATTCTAGGGCTTTTGCAACTAAATTTTATGAGTTGGAAGCTTATGTTGATGACTTGTTGAGAAGCAATCTAAGCTCTACAGTGAACGTGGCTCTACAGTGAATGTGGAGATATGTAGAGATGACCTAAAAGAGGGGAGGAGAATCTTTAGGGAATATTTGTTTTGTTTTGATCATTTGTAAAAAAGGATGGAAGGCGAGTTATAAGCATATTATAAGGCTTGATGGATTTTTGGGGACTAAGTTCAGGATGAACTTTTGGTTGCTTTACAAGGAAGGAGTCACGAATGAACAAAATTTTATATGGCTGCAGACTTGTTTGAAAAGTGTAACAAAATTGAACTGGGTTTGGTTTCTAACATTGCTAAAAGGAGAGCTGGAATTAGGAGATGGGAACCAATTTATGTTCATATCAGATATGCAAAAGGTATGATACTTGTACCCGATTCGGCGACGGTGGATCGAGCAGGTTTCGAGACGAGACAATGGGACTCTTTACGATTTTTTTTTTTTAAACGAGAGCGTGCACAGTAGGTATGGCCCACATCTTATAACGAGTCAAAATCTTATACATTCTGAGTCCCATTTACATATACAAGCGGGCATTTACAAATCGAGCCGCGGAACCACCATGTAGTGAACCACTTGAGTGTGTGTTGGCGGCTGTATGCGAGGATGTTTCGTGACGCGTCTTCTTACGTACCTACCAGTTAAAACGTGCTAACTGCGCTTAGTGGGAAACATTTCTTATGCATATACACATTTCTTGCATAAAACAATAACCGAGATAATATAAATTTCATGCATTTATATTATGAGCTTATCACAGTACTTCTTCTTATAACGAGGCTTACGCTTATTTGGATCTCCGTAGGAGTTCTGATTTTATTCTTATGCGAGAACTTATGCTTATCACAAACTTATGTTCATTCAAGACTCCGTAGGAATTCTGAACTTATACTCATTCGAACTTATATATGAGGTTTATGTTTTATTCGGGACTCTGTGGGAGTTCGGAACATCCTTATACTGGAGTTTACCATATTCGGAGGTACCCGTAGGTATCGCGAAATGCAGGAATGCAGATAATAGAACTTATTCTTATCTAAATGCTGTAGTACTACAAAACTTATACTGGTATTTCAAATCTTATCACAGTATTACAGAACTTATACTTATCTTCTGGAACTTTATCACGGTCTTCTGAACTTGGACATGTATTTCCAGATCTTATACATGTCTTACAGGCATACTTATCTTACGGAACTTATACGAGGTCTTCGGAACTTAGACATGTATTTGAGGATCTTATACATGTCTTCTGAGCATATACTTATTTTGCCGATGCAGTGTACCCATGGGGTACTGCGGACTATACTTGTTTACGTCACGAGGAGTACCCGTAGGTACTCTTTGGACTTGTATTAGGATCTCTATTAGGGTTACGAGGAGATACACCTTCTTATGCGGGACAACGGGTATTTCCATTCGGGACTCCACGTGGAGTGCATAAACTACGGAGTTTATACTTGTTCGGAGATACCCGTAGGTATCACAGAGATTACGGAACGTGTACTGGTATTGCAGAGCTTATTCTTGTCTTACGGATCTTATTTTGGTATTACGGAACATGTACTTGTCTTACGGATCTTATACGGAGCTTATTCTGGTACAAAAGTACCCGTAGGTACTACACAGATTCATTATACGAAGGTACCCGTCGGTACCACTGGATTTATACTTATCGTACGGATACGAGAGTACTCATAGGTACTACAAAACTTGTACTTATATTCTTACGTCACGGAAGTACTGGTAGATTACTTCTGAGTTTGCACTTATTCGAATCACGGGGCACCCGTAGGTACTACAGAACTAAATCAGAGACAGGACTTGATCAGAAACGGAACTTATTCAGATACAAGAGTACCCGTAGGTACTACAGAACTAAATCAGAGACAGGACTTAATCAGAAACAGAACTTATTCAGATACAAGAGTACCCTTAGGTACTACAGGACTTATTCGAATCACGGGACGAACTTATTCGAGATACGGGGTACGTAGGTACTCACGAACTTATCGGATCTGAGGACACAACTTATTCGGATACGGGACATCGGATCTGGGGGTACCGTAAGGTACTCACGGAACATTCGATTCTGGGAGTACCGTGACACTACGAGAACTTTTTCGAGAAGCGGGAGTACGCGTGAGTGAGGACTTTCAGTCTGGCGGGAGTGCAGAAGTAGGTCTACGGGACGGATCAAATACGTTCAGATCTTTACTCTTATTCTTTATTCAGTGTCTTATCATATGTGTCAGGCTACCTAGACTGAGTATAAGAAATGAGTAGGGCCCGATTACAATAAGTACTAGAAGGTGCGATCTGATCTTTGAGGTGCCATAGCACCAGCGGGAATCTTGAAGTCGCTGACAGTCTTAGTAGCACTAATCGAGACCAGAGTGCCATAGCACTAATCGGAGATCTTAGAGGTACTAATCGGGAGTCTTGGAGCACTAATCGGGACGATCACTCATTCATTCTTTGGTCCAAAGGTAGACATATGATCATAAATCTTTCATATATTCTTGTTCCTCAATGAATCATCTTTACTCGAAATTGGAATCATTCGATCGGATCGTCAAACTCCAGTTATGGCATTTTCATGCCAACAAGCCGGTTTACCGATTTTACCGAGGAACAGTTTGCAATATTAATTTTCCAGTGCCTTGTCTCGATATTTGACACTGGATCTTTGTACTCCTTTAAAGTTAAGGTGCTAAGGGTTATTCGATTGGAATCACCCGATTCGAACATGGAACTGAGTTCGTCAAAGTATCCGGACTTCTCTATGTTCAAAGCTGGAACCAGAATTTGGCTTGCACATGGTCCCACTTTGAGTGAATTTTTAGGCCACTTAGGATCAGAATTTAGCAATGCCTATTCTTTAAGTTTTGTTCTCCTTGAAGTCTATTTTACGTAGCCACTTGAATCACTCGGAATCGGATAGAAATGAGCAAGTTATGGCCAAAATACTGGCTGGTTGAAAGCAGGCCAGGCGGGTTGTACCGGTGCATGTCTAACATGTACCGGTACAAGTTGACAAAGCATGACAGAACCGAAATTGTACCGGTACAAGCTCAAATTGTACACGTACACTTCACCCGAAATTGCCCAGAATGTGTATTTTTCACCCATTTTTCCATGTTTTGATATCCAATCAACTCTACACTTCAAACACACATCAAAATCATTTCAAATTCACTTTGGAATCTCTTTTCTATTCAATTCATCTCTCAATTACATATCTTTCTTCCAAAAACATATCAAGATTCCTTCCAAAACAATTCTAATATGGGTTAAGACCCATTACACAGGCAATATGATGATTAGTTAGGGTCAAACCTAACTCAACTACTCATAATTAAACCATGAATACATCCACAAGGAAGGATTCCATACCATCTTATTGCCATGGGTTCTACCACCTTACTTGACATAAATTTTGGGTTAGATGAAATCTAACCAAAAACCCTAGATTTGGGCGAGATTATAACCATCAAAGCACATGGAAATTCATGCATAGAATTAGGTTTCCATACCTTGACTTTGCTTGATATTGGCTTCTCTTCTTCTTCCTCTTCTCTTCTTCCTCTTCCTCCTCTCTTCTTCTCTCTTCACGATTTGTTCCCTTCTTCCAAATAAGACCAATTTTGGTCTTTAAATCAATTTTCTTGTAATGCCTTGTTTGGCCTCAAAACCCATTTTGGGTTAAGTTGCTATTTGCTTTTTAGCCCCATAACTCCTATTTATGAATACACTTTCCTTTATTTCATTTTGGCCTCAATTTTCTTAATCCATGACTTTTAAGTCCCTCTTTGGACAAATTTACAATTTATCCTTAATCTTGTAAATTTCGGGTCCCTCGTTCCATGTTTGCATTAAACTCCTGAAGCAGTCAAATTATCTTACAAAATACCCTAAACATGTCGAAAACGACTAGGGTATATTTCGGGGTGTTACAATACTACCCACTAATTTCATTTATATATCTTTATTTATGAAGGATATGAGTTATGTATATGTTTTTTTTTTGTTGCATTTTAATATAGGGTTTAGTTAATGTTGTCATTGATGTATGTCATGAGGCTGAGCGCAGATAGTGCACGCCATATATTTTCAAATTGGTTTAAGAGACTGAAGGGCTTGGTATAGGTGTATAAATTAGTATAAAAACATCGTCTCGCACACGCAAGTTCACTCGTCGAGTTTACATAATATAGCGGCTAGTCAAGTGTCGTTCCCATGAAGAGAAGTGTGTTGAATACCGGAATCGGCTCTAGAGTATTATCTGGATCTCAAACTTGAGTGAATTACTACTAATATAATGACACTTTGATCCTAAACGAGTTGTTACTTCGATTAATGAAGACTAGGGTTTTGCCTTTCCTTGCCATATTCAATGGATTATCATTTGTGTAAAATCTGTTATTCAGTATATTCGTGACGTTGGCTAATGTAGGCTGCACGTCATACGACCTCAACGTCGCAACGTTGGGATGTCACGATGTGAAGAATGTAACTAGCGTTGGGATGTCATAGCGTGAGCGTCGTGACGTTGGAACATCCGCGGCGTTGATGCTTCTCCTCCGATCCCCTCTTAAATCTCCTGACCTCGAATGCGCCTTTTTCACCTGAAATGCACAAAAAGTTGAGTATCAGATATACGACGATAACCGCTCTTATTACTAGATGAAATGAACCGAAAACTTGCTCACACGCGGGTATATGATGAGTGTTTTGGGCTCATCCACTGCCCAAAACAGCTTCTTGCTTGTCCCCCGAAGCAGAAGCGATTTCCTCACTATTATGCATGAAAATTGACACACCAAAATGCCTACGACATGAGTGTGATATACACGACCCCAACACGGAGAGTCAAAATGAACAAAATCTGCAATCCGAGTCTTTATCGTCTAAAATCCTGGGATCCTTAGAGTTGTGCAACTTTCTAAGGAACATAGCTAAATTCGGGTTGACAACTGACTCAACCCCATGTTCTCAATGACCTTTCCCCATAAGTCTATGTGTAATTGTTTCATGATCTCTAACATATACCTTGGTTCCAGTACCCCCAAATTGAAGTCTACTCTCCCATTTGAAAGATTCTAACCACAAAAGGATAAGAATGCACCTTTTTGTTACATGCTACCCTAAGCATGAAGAACTCTAGTGCTATATAAGTTTTAGTTGAAAGACGTGTCCACTGTGCTTGAGGATTCATTGGTGACTCCCCACCAGTTGGTTAAGGGCACTGGGCATTTAGTTCCCCTCGAACTTCACCCCAAACACTCAACCAAACCTAAAGGCCTTAGATTATGGGAATGGTCCATCCTCTATCCTATGTAGCGGGCAGTGAAGTCAATGGCTCCGACGATTAGCTCGGGAGCATTAGGCTTTGAAAGGCCACGCCAGTTTGTGCCGGATTTTAATTAGATGATCTCACGTATTCTATTCACACATGTCTTTTCTTTTTTTCTTTTTTTATTTTTTATTTGGGGCTTGATGACAATCCTCTTTTCAAAGGTGTCCCATCACTTAGGTGTTTAGAAACCCTTAAGGCTTGTGGAATTCTTGTGAGCCAAGTCCGGAGACTTAGTATACCCTAGAGATCACATGTGTGTGTGTGTGCGAAAGACTACTTGGGAAATGGCTTCTTGAAACCCATAGGGGGTGATTAAACTAAGTCACCCCAACCTTTCTAGCACACTATTCCAGATTATGTAACAACATAAGGGTCCCTTTTCATTCTTTACTCAATCTTTTTGAAAATGTTTGACTCAAATTGATCTCCCATTCGCGAGTGTGACATCCACTCACACACAATACCTAAAACACGCCTAAAACATGCAAATGCTGCGAAAACAACCTAAAACACGTGAACAAGTAAAAGCTGAATATAAGAACATAAATACCTGCACCTTGAACACATAATACCTAAAACACCTTAAACACCGAGACAAACTAAAGCAGAGCTTCATAAATAAGCGGGAAACACAAAAATAAACATAGAAACAGACAAACTAAAATAGGAAACACAGAAATAAACACTAAAGAAACCCGATCACCCACACCCCCCAAACAAGAGTGAATAGTGTCCTCAATGTCAATAGAATAGCAAGAGAGAGTGGAGTGAACTCCCTTGGTGATCGCTCGGATTATTGCGGTGGTAGTGGAGGTGGCATGAAAGCGGAGAGTGGGCAACTTTGCTCTGGATGGGCTAACGGTTCTTGAGGATGGTCGCCCTAGTTGTGCATGATTTGTGTAAGAGCCACTGAGTGCATCCATGTCCTGGCTGATGGTGGCTTGGTGCTCCTAGGTCTCATCCTAGTAAGCATCAAATCGGGCGTTGAGGTCCTGTACCTGGTCCTCCAGTGTAGTGGAAGGATTGACTGGGTCCTCCTCTTGAGATGGTTGTGGTAGTGGGGGTTGGGTGGATGACTGCCCGGCCTCTCCCTAGGCACCTACTGGGATCCCAAACCTAGACTAGTATGCTCTAAAATTCATCCTCGTAGAGAGGCTCGTTTGCTCACATAATTATATACCTGTCGGCCTTGAGTACGCCCGATTTGTCTTTCTTAACCATGATCGCCTTGATCGGGTGTATCCAAACCTCATTATCCTCTAAGGGCACTGACTTACTTTCGCATAAGTGTAGATAAGGAAGAGTGCCGAGTTCATCTTCGCATCTTTGTTATAAAGGAGGGAATCCTCTACAACTTGCCTGATATAAAATGGAATGTCCTGGATGATGGCATAGTTGAGCAGGGCCCTCTTGGCCGTCACTTCACACATATTAGTCATTGGGATGAGACGCGATGTGATGAAGTGATGTCAGACCTTAGGAATGTAGGCCAAGTGTTTGGCCTTGAAGTGCACGACGTGCCCTTCAATGTTAAGTTTCCACTCACCCTGCTCGTTGGTCAACAACCTAAGGACCTCGGGATAGTTGGGATGTTCAAGGAGCCTATCATAGGCTTCAGGGTTAATGGTTCTAGGTTATAGTATTGATTGATAGACTTCGCACTGAAATCTACCAACACCCTGCTCAACCGGACCCTTTTTAGTATGTGGGATGTGAGATTGGTGTAGAACTCTGGTATCGCACTTGTGGCAGCTGGTCTCGGAGGTTGGAAAAGTGCCCTCCATCCCTTGTTTGCAATGGTTTTGTGAAAGAAATCATCGGGGTGGTGAAACCCCTTCTCCTTGATGAAGGACCTATTCTTCGAGATGAGGTCAAATTTCTGCGCTCTCATTGACAAATTTCTCATGATCGTAATCATGAGTTAACTCTTCACTTGCTCGGTTTCTTTTCGAGCTCAGTTTTTTCTTTTTGCTCGACATCGGGCACTTGATAGGGATAGGGATTGGATGATTGTCTAGGCTTGAATCACTCTCTAGTTGGCTTCCTAACACCTGTGTGATGCCCGATCCTACCAATTTACCAAATAGAGTCACTAAGGCTTCGCGAAAGGGCCAAACACACAGTATTGCCCCTTTAAGGAGATGGTGTTTGTCTCACATCCCTATGGCTTATATGATCACCAACCACTCCTAAGGTCCTTTCTCTAGCATAAGCAACACCAAAAACAGCAATACAAATTGAATCTGGACCTAAGTCACCCGAAAACTAGACTGTGTGGAGTGTATCTAAATGAGAGTGGATCTTAGGGTTTTCGGACTTAGGAGAGTTCTTAGGGCTTTGGAGAGTGCTAAGCTCAATTGGGACAAGGATGGGTGAAGGTTGGCTAGGGCACCTGTGAAAATCGGGGAGCATAATTAGGGTTCTTTAAGTTTTTGGATGTGAGGATATGAACATCCTGTTCATAAAAATAGGGCAACGTTGCTACGTTTGGGCCAACTTCGCGATGATTCCGAGAGTTAAAATTTCCAACGTCACGATGTTGGATCCAACGTCGAGACGTTCCAAAATGTCAGGCCTCCAAAGTCGCGACGTTCCAGAGGCTATAATTTTCAACGTCGCGATGTTGGGATCCAACGTCGCAACGTTCCCGAGAGTAGCTCAAATATGAGTTACCAACGTCACGATGTTGGGAACCAATGTGCAATGTCGCATCGTTCACGAGTTAGACTGTTTTTACAACATTCAGCGGCGTTGAGATCCGATATCGCGGCGTCGAAGAAGAAACTCACTTTTGATAAACACATTTTTAAGTTTAAGAGCACTCCCTTTTTTAGGTTTCGATCATTGTCCAACCCCGATTTCGGTTACCCGAGCTACCTCTCTATCGCCGCTTCGATCTTGGAGCCTGAGAACAGAACTGCACACATAAGTTATGATCTACGAGAAAATTTTCATCGCTAAAATAAACAAACATATGCAAAGCTACACTAATGAATGAAAAACTTGAAAATGCTTGGAGTTTGCCTCCCAGTAGCGCTTTGTTTAATGTTTATTCAGCTCGACTCTAAAATCTCGATAATCGGTATTCAAAGGGCTAGATTGCTAACAAAACTTCATAGTGCTCCCTTTGAACTACTTTCGGGGCGAGATGAAATATCTTGTCTTCCTCCTCTTAACTCTCTTGGTTTCTTTCTGTGTCACATTGAGCTTATCCTTGCAGTTTACCACGTCGCTCTCCATGATCTCCTTGGGGTGACATTCTTGGATATCATCATTGGGTTCATCATCTGGATGTTTCATAACTTGGAATACATGGAACGTGACCTCATCTCCTTGAACTCTCAATTTAAGCTCACCCTCTTGCACGTTAATTTGAGCTTTTCCCGTAGCTAAAAAGGGTCTATCGAGTATAATGGGGACCTTATCATCTTCTTCCATGTCTAAGATGACAAAGTATGCTAGGAAGATGAACTTATCTACTTTCACTAGGACGTTTTCAATTACACCCCGTGGGTGTTGGTATGACTTGTCAGCTAATTGCAAACTTATTGTCATCAGCTTTGCTTCTCCCAACCTCAACCTTTTAAACATTGAGAGCGGCATCAAATTGATGCTTTATCCCCCGAGTCACAAAAGGGCTTTTACACCCTTTCTGGGGAGTTTCCTACTCCCGAGAATGGTATAGCAAAACTGCAAATCTTTAAGTTTAGGTGGGAGATTATGCTACACTCCTCAGTTAGAGTGATAGTCTCATACTCACCAAATTTCTTCTTATTTTCTAAGATCTTTTTCATGAACTTCACGTAACTTGGCATGTTCTCAAGTGCATCCATAAAGGGTATATTGATATGCAATTTCTTGAAGATATTGAGAAACTTTGCGAACTGCTTCTCTAACTTACCCTTCTTTAGTCTCTGAGGATAGGGGATAAGTGGGGATCTCGCCTGCTTGACTTATCCCACTTTCACTAAATGGGTGCTTCCCATTGGAATTGCTTAGTTGGGCTGATCCACAGCTCTTTGCTACGCGTATCGACCTCTTGTTTAATTCAGTCCATTGTCTTGTTTCATTTACTATCATTGGTGGGGGTCTTAGTGCAATTACTTCCCTTCCACTTCTCAAAGTTATTGCTTTGTAGTATTCCTTCCCTTCACCTCTCAGGTTTATCTCTAAATTGCTTGGAAAAGAACCTTACTACCTCTCAGTCAACAGATTAGCCATTTGGCTCATTTGCACCTCGAGTTTCTCGCTATCTTTGCTGGTTATTGATTGGGTTGTACGGTCTGCATAGTTGCCTTTGTTTAATTCATAAAGGCTGTATGGGAAGTAAGCATTTGAGCTAGTGCTTATTTCAAATCCACTTTTTTCTCGATTGGCGGTTTGTTCACTTGGGGGAGGTAGCATACTATTATGATTGTTCCTCCATCCATAATTTTGATTGTTCTGATTGTTCCGCCATCCTTGGCCCTGGTTTTGGTTCTGATTCTGATAGGTGTTGCCCCCATACTGACCATGTTGCTGATTCTGGTTAAACCTTAACACATACTATGCATGTTTTATTATCATCTAGCCCAGGCGATGCAGCCAATCTTGTGTTGTGCTGATTCACATATCTCGAGGTTGCTGAATAGCATTCTGACTTACCTTCTTTGCTATGCTTTGTTTGGTGAGTTGTGTGACGCAGGCTGCAAATTGCTCAGGACCTCTGTGTCTACACCTCCCAATGCCTTCCTCGGTATCATTCTTTCCCTGGGCCATTGGTTACTATTAGTAGCTATATCCTCTTGGATTCCATACGCTTGGTCTGTAGTCTTTTTCATCAATGCGCCCCCTGTTGAGACATCTATTACTGTTCTAGTAGAGTCACTCAGACCGTTGTAAAAGGTATGGACTTGCATCCATCTAGTTAGCCTATGATGTGGGCACCTCCTTAACAGTTCATAGAATCTCCTAGGCCTCAGCTAGGTTCTCCCCCTCTAATTGTCTAAACGTATTAATCTCTTGCACCAGCTGTGTAATCTTTAAAGCGGGAAGAAAAACTTGGGTTAGCGATTTCTGCCAAATCATTCATGTGAGATCAATGGGATCATATGATTGGTTGGAAACATGTATTCAGTGTTTTGCTCCTCTTGATGAGGCGAGGGTAAATCTTGATCTTGATAGCACCTTATGCTCCATTAGTGATCTTGTCTTCAATGAGTTTGTCAAATCATAATTTGGAGTTCCTCACTTAGTAGACCATGGGCCCAGATACGAAGCATTTGCGATTATTCTTGTTTTTAGCTCAATTGTTCACTTGAATAGGTGGTCTTCGGATAGCAGACTGAACAACCGTAGGCGGTAAAGCGAACTCCTCTAACACCATAAATGGATCATCTGGCTATATAAACGGCTTGGGCGCATAATTCCTACAATTATTCCCATTCTGACCCCCTTGCGGCTCGTTTTGCTCTTAGCCCTGATCTTGCTCTTCATTGTTCAGCATGATCGCTAGATCTCTTTGATGTGTTTTCTTTGTTCTCTACGTAATCGGTGTAAGGTACTTTCTGGTTCAGGATCTAATGGAAGTAGTTCAACTTGACCCCGTCTTTGCATTCACTCACAATAACCTTCACTGTAATCGCACGCAAAAACACATAGATCAAATTACAAGCACTTGTGTAAACAAAACAAAATGAAAGGAAAAAAAAAATTCTAGAGTAATATATAATTGCACTTTGTCAATATCAACATGAAACTTCTACCCGGCAACGCTAAAAACTTGACGGGCTTGGTAGAGGTGTGTAAATTAGTATAAAAACGTAAGCCCGCACGCACAAGTATTCGCGTCGAGTTTACGTAATATAGCAGCAGCTAGTCAAGTGTCGTTCCCACGAAGAGAAGTGTGTTGAAACCCGGAATCGTCAACAGAGTATTATATGGATCTCAAACTTGAGTGAATTACTACTAATATAATGACACTTTGATCCTAAACGAGTTTTCGATTAACGAAGACTAGGGTTTTGCATTTCCTTGTCATATTCAATGGATTATCATCTGTGTAAAATCTGTTATTCAGTTTATTAACGGATGTATCCTGGCGGGTTGATCGTGCCTGCAAGATAGCCTATCTTGAGGTATATTCGCCTATCTCGCCAGTAGGGTTTATTGTATCTCTACTTTAACCCTCGACCCCGAGATGCTTAAATGGTTAAACCCTAATCACCACATTCAGAACCGGGAGATCTCTACTCGTCGATTGACCGATTGTGATTGTACCCGGATCCCCGGGAACCTTTATCTCTCGATCTTAGATTCCCAGCAAAAGCAAGTTGGTGTTGGCCAAACACCACCATGTAGGTAATTAACAGGAAATAGAGCAAGTCGATGTCATATCTATAGATATACTAAATAAACTGAATTAAAAACTGATCCATATGAATATAACAAGAATACAACAAAATCGTAGAAATAAAGTTAGAACATCATTTTTCTTATTACAATAATTTGGTTTCAATCAATAGGAGTTTGAGAAAGGAAATACAAATACAATGATTACACGATCTCTCAAATCTTCCTCTGTCGTCTTCTCCGTCTCGTACTTCGTTCCCCGTCAATTTTCCTTTTTTTCGTTCTTTCATTATATCTGAAAAATTCTCGCTAGGAGAGTCCTGACGACGTCATGACGTCGCAACGTTGTGACGTTGGCTGATGTAGGTTGCACGTCATATGACCTCAACGTCGCGATGTTAGGACATCGCGATGTTGGAGAAACGGTCTAGCGTTGGTGACTCTCCTCCAATCTCCTCTTCAAATCTCCACACAACCTTCAAATTCCGCATTTTTCACCTATAATGCACAAAAATTCGAGTATCAGATATACGATGATAATCGCTCTTACTACTAGATGAAATGAACCGAAAACGTGCTTGATGAGTGTCCAAAACACTCATGTCTTACCTTGTGTCTTTACTTCGTTTCAGTTCTATTTTATATATTAATAAGGGCAATATTGCCCTATATATGATTTTTGGGTCTTTTGTGCATTACAGGTGAATATGGTGGTTCTCGGAAGCGTTGTTGGGTATATGAAGAAGAAGAAGTGAAGACCCAGTGCGTCGCGACGTTCCAACATCGCGATGTTGCAACGTCGCGACGTTTGGTCAACAAAAGTAAAAGCCAAAGAGCAGCTCAACGTTGCAATGTTTCCGTGATTCCTGCATTAGAATTATAAAAAGCATGGGAGAACTAATTTTTGAGGTATCTAGTGACGTACGGACGAGAAGCGGAACACGAAGCAGGAGTGACCCGAGAGATCATGAAAACTTGTGTCTTTGTATTTCTCTTCTCGAACTATCAATGATTTATAGAATAATGCTTGTAATAACTTTCATTATGTTCTAGATTTATTTCTAGGGTTTTGTTGAACCTTGCTACAGTTGTATGGATTAGAGTTTAATTCTATTTTGTTCAGTTTATTCATGAGTTATATTGAATTACTCTATGTCTATGGTTTATTTTCATGGTAATGTCCGGCCAACATTGACATGATCTTGTTGGGTATTTGAGATCGAGAGATAAGGACTCCTAGGGATCTGAGTAGAGCGACACTTGGTCAAAAGGCGAGTAAAGATATCCCGGTTCCGAGTGTGGCAACATTCAAGTGTTTCAAAATCCAGGGTCGGGGTAGAGATGCCCCCAACCCTACTGGAGAGATAGGCGGATATACCTCGAGAGAGGATATCTCATAGGCACGATCACCCCGTCAACGAGAATTCATTAATAAGATGAATGAATAATTCCTCTATGTAATAATCCATCAAATGTGGCAGGGGGAGGCAAAACCCTAGTTTTCACAAAAAGAAATTTTACAAGTCATTTAGATTTAGTTTTAGGTCTCTACATTAATTAGAAATTCATTAAAAGTCTAAGTCCAGATAATATTGTAGAGCCAAGTCCAGTATTCAACACACTTCTCCCTGTGGATCGATATCTGTACTTAGGTACACTGTATTACTTGATACGACGCGTGCACTTGAGAACATAGGCGCTTTACCCAGATTATACAAATTACACATCAAGCTTTTGCGTTATCAAGTTTTTGGCACCGTTGCCGAGGACAAGTTTCATGTTGATATTGACAATAGTGCAATTAGATATTACTCTGGATTTTTTCATTTCATTTTGTTTATACAAGTGCTTGTAATTTGGTGTTTGCGTTTGTGTGTGTGATTACAATGAAGGTTATTGTAGTCTTAATGCTAACACGAGTCGAGTTCAGGCTACTTTCATTAGATCCTGAACCAAGAAGAACCTTATAGGTCACCTTTGACGAAGAAGCACATTAAAGAGATCTAGCGACCGTGCGAACAATGAAGAGCAGATCGGGGCCAAAGAGAGCAAAAGCGAGCCGCAAGGAAATTCGGAATAGAATAATGGTAGGAATTATAAGCAGACCATTTATCTGACAAGATGATCCATTTATGTTGCTAGAAGAGTTCGCCTTACCACCTACGGTTGTTGAGTCTGCTATCCGAAGACCACCAATTCAGGGAAACAACTTCGAGTTGAAGACAGTAACCTTGCAGATGCTTCAAAAAATTCTATTCCACGAAATGCCAAGTGAGAATCCGAACATGCATCTAACAAACTTCATCGAAGTATGTGACACGATCAAGTACAATGGCGTGACAAAAGAAGTGGTCAGACTGAGATTGTTTCTGCTCTTACTAGGTGATAGAGCTAAACACTGGTTGACAAGTTAGCCACCGGATTCCATTACCTCATAGAACAACTTGGTGCAAAAGTTCCTGACAAAGTTCTTCCCGCCTTCAAAGATTGCACAGCTGGTGTAAGAGATCAATACTTTTAGACAACTGGAGGGAGAGAACTTAGCTGAAGCATGGGAGAGATTTCATGAATTGTTAAGGAGGTGTCCACACCACAAGTTGACCAGATGGATGTAAGTCCACACTTTTTCTAACGGTCTAAGGGATGTGACCAGAATAGTTATAGATGCCTTAGCAAGGGGTGTACTAATGAAGAAAACAATGGACCAAGCATATGAAATTCTGGAGGATACAACTACTAATAGCAATTAGTGGCCCAGGGATAGGATTACACCGGGAAAGGATATAGGAGGCGTAAATAATGAGTTCCTCAGCAATTTGGTTAATCATGTCTCACAACTCACTAAACAGCAAGGTACCTTAAATGCCGTGCCGTTTAGACCAACCCATGAGAGTTATGTGAATTCTGTGGAGGACAGCATAGTAGTGTAGAATGTCATTCGGGACAGCAAATATTAGAGCATGCTCAATATGTGTCGAGGTTTAATTAGCCACAACAGCAGGGTTAGTATGGGAGCAACAATTATCAGAACTAGAATCAGGGCTAAGGGTGGCGTAATAACCAGGGCAACCAGAATTATGGATGGAGAAACAATCTGAACAACATGCCACCACCCCGAGTGAGCGAACCGCCATTAGAGAAAAAAATGGACTGGAGCAGCCCTTGCTCCAATCTTACTTCCATCACTTTATGAATGAGACAAAGGCGAATATGCAAAACCAGGCCACTCAGTTGAACAATCAAGCAGCACAGTTGAGAAACTTGGAGGTGAAAATGGGTCAAATGGCTAATATACTGACTGAGAGGCAGTAAAGTTCCTTGCCAAGCAATTCAAAGAAAAAATCGTGGGTGAAGGTAAGGAACATGTTAAGGCTATCACGTTAAGAAGTGGTAGAGAGCTAGCTACTCGGGGGTACCAGTGATAAGAGAAGACGGCGGGAGTAGTGGACTGGATTCATTTCGAGAGATCGGATGAAAGGGCAGCCCCAAGAGGAAGACAACAAAAAGACGCGGATGAGAGGAAAGGGGCGAAATGGCGGCTACAGTTGAACCCTATGCACCAGTACCATATCCCTAGCATTTGAGGAAGAATAAACTGAATAAGCAGTTTACCAAATTCATGGAAGTGTTTAAGAAACTGCATATCAACATTCCATTCACAGATGCATTAGAATAGATGCCGAGCTACGTCAAATTCATGAAAGATATACTATCCAAGAAAAGAAGGTTATCAGAATTTGAGATAGTGAATCTTATTGAGGAGTGCAGTGCTATACTTTAGAGGAAATTGCCACATAAGCTAAAGGATCCAGGCAGCTTCACAATCCCTTGTAGGATAGGGAACTCGATCTTTGAGAGAGCCCTATGTGACTTGGGAGCCACTATTAACCTCATGCCTTTATCCATTTTCAGACGGCGGGGTTTAGGCGAAGCTATACCTACTACGGTCACCCTGCAGCTGGTAGATAGATCATTTAAACATCCTTGGGTAGTGATAGAAGATGTGTTAGTAAAGGTAGACAAGTTTATCTTCCCAACTGATTTCATAGTGTTAGACATGGAGGAAGATAAAGGGATACCCATCCATCTTTGGAGTAGACCATTTCTAGCAATTAGCGAGGAGCTATGATTGATGTGCGAAGGGGCGAAACTAAAGTGCGGGATGGTGAGGTCATATTTAGTGTATTTAATGCGGGTGGGGCATCCGGTGGAGAGTGATGCATGCTTTATGATGACGATAGGGCTATAGTGCTGGCAGGTGGTTTGATTGACCCTTTGGAGGCTAGCCTTGTGTAGAATGCTAAAGAGGAACTAAGTGAATGATTCGTGCCACGGTAGGGTGATGCGGAATCAACAAAATTTATATTCCTAAGTTCCTCCTACTGCCGTAGTCAAGCTACTGCAGTATAGCGGTCTAGGGTCGAACACAGGGATGAGTTTTCTTCGTACAAATGATTTGAGTGAAGTCAAAAATGGTGAATTTAATTTGGATTTTAAGGTTTGGTAAAAACAGTGGGTTGGTGGTTTGCAAACTGAAAAGAAATAAAATAAAATGTAAATAGAACTCTTTGAAGTTTAGACCTTTGGTTTAGGGTTTAAGGCAACTAACATGTCCTCGGGTCTTTTTCCTCGCATTGGGAGCATAGCCGTATGGTATCTCCCCGACAGGATCTTCATTTAGCTTTAAAACCTAGACCCTATGATTTTCCCTTTTGAAACATAGCATTTAACTGGGCAAAAATATTCCTAACAGTGATATCATATCTCAAAAACCTACCCTACAGTGACTAATAGGAAACAACTAACTGGATAACAGAGGATCTAGTGATAAGCATCCCTTTGTAACGAAGCTTGCTAAATACATGTCGGTGAGGGTGTACGCACAGAAAGATTTTAACCTAAGGTGAAATAGAACATAAATGCCCATAAATGCGTGCGTTAAAAGCGAGAGAGACAGTATTTTTACCTTCAGAAACATTCACCCGGTGGCCCTCCTCTTCCAGGAGGAAGAGGTGCAACCCGAAGCATCCTCGAGTTGTCATCCTCGAGGTGTTTGGTAGTAGAAAGTGAGAAGAAAGAGGAGAGAAGAGAAAGCTGGAACAAAGGCTGCGAGTAGGCCCGAAAGATTGAAAGTTAGGGTTATAAAAGCTATAAGTTGGCTTATATAGCCAACAAAAATGTGAGAAGCACCAAAAATACCTAAAATACATGATTACAATAGGAATGAAAATGGTAAAAATACAAAAGCGAGGTGTTTGGAACCAAAACTCTGAGGGTGATTTTAGCTATGCGTGAATTTCGCTAACACCAGCGAAAATACAAAACATGCGAATTCAAAATTTTCGCTATGCACAGTTATTTTCGCTAAGCTAGCGAATTTCGTAACAAGAAAATTTGTGCATAACGAAATTTAATTTTCGGTATGCCTGATATTCGCTATGCTAGCGAAGCGTGCATAGCGAAATTCAGCGTTCCACGCATCCTGCGGCCTCGCGTTCTCACGCATCCACCTTGCTTCGGCATCACTTGCTTTCTTATTTCTTCTATTTTTACGCTCTTCTTTTCTCACGGTCTACGATCCTATTATGTTGAGTTTGTTTCCGAATTCTTCATGTTTGGATCGGCTTCGATAATGTTGGCATGATTAGCTCGCAAAAACTACAAAAGTACTTACAAAATGCGTCGGTAGTCCACGGGACCTTAATGTGTAAGTGGGTTAATTAGAATGATTAGTATACAAAAAGCACTCAAAACCTATAATAAATAGGGTTCAAAATAGCATTTTTGAGTGTAATCGGTGAAAAGAAGAAAGAGCAGAGTATGTAAGTGGATGGATCCTTCTAGCCCAGAGCGGGAAAGTATTATGGCCGTTGGAGAGAACACTTAGACTTGAGCGGTGGAAGAGAACACTTAGACTTGATTGCAGCCGGTTTGGCGACCACCCTTTGTTGGAGAAAAGCCACTCCTAGTCACTTGGCATTATGCTTACCTAGGGAATCAGCCCTACTAGTCATCATATCGGCATCTTTGTGAAGTGGAAAGAGAAAGGTTACAAGGGTAGCCGAGATCTGAGGATGCTATCAGAGTGGTCTCTAGCTGATTTCAAGGGATTCACCCCTCCATGTGTATGCACCAAATCCTATTAGAGGATGGGCACAAACCTTCAGTGGAGGCTCAGAGGAGACTCAACCCGACAATGAAGGAAGTGGTATGAAAAGAGGTGTTGAAGTGGTTAGATGTAGGAGTGATCAACCCCATCTCAGATAGTTTGTGGGTAAGCCCAATACAGGTTATCCCTAAAAAGGGAGGGACCATAGTAATAGGGTGAGGGCCTTGCACTACTGCAGCTATACTCGAATAGTTATAGGGTGGAGAATGCATAGACTACCGAGAGAAATTAAATAAAGCGACGAGAAGGATCATTTCCCACTTCCGTTCCTGGATCAAATGGTAGACCGACTGGTAGGGCATGAGTATTACTGTTTCTTAGATGGTTATTCGGGTTATAATCAGATCACTATATCACCAGAGGACTAAGAGAAAACAACATTTACGTGCCCGTATGGTACGTTTGCTTTTAGGCAAATGCCCTTTAGGCTATGTATCAGACACGTTAAACCTTTTTATGATATTACATTCTCAACATGGTCGAAGAAGCGATTGAGGTGTTCGCATGAATGATTTCTATATCTAAATCTTCCATATTGCACAGAGAACTGAGATGAAACGCGACAAGATGTGAGGAAATAACCTTATCTTTGAATTAGGAAAGTGTCACTTCATGGTGAAGGAAGGCATTGTCTTGGGAGCCTGGATATTAGAAAGAGGAATCGAGGTAGATAAAGCCAAGATTGAAACAATAGAAAAGCTACGGCCCCCATCTTTAGTGAAAGGAATAAGAAGCTTTCTAGGTCATGTAGGATTCTATGTGAGATTCATAAAGGATTTCTCCAAAATAGCTAAACCTTGTGAATACGTTAAAGGAGCACCCTTTAGTTTGATGATCGATTAATAAAGAAAGCATTCTTGTTTCTCAAAGAGAAATTGGTATCAGCACCTATTGTAGTAGCACCGGACTGGAATCTTCCTTTTAAACTAATGTATGATGCGAGTGACTACGCAATAGGGGCAGTACTAGGGCAAAAAAAGGAAAGAACATTTCAGGTCATCTATTTTAAATGGACGTGTGAATGATGTGCAACTCAACTATGCAACAACTGAAAAAGAACTTCTGGCTATTGTGTTTGCGTTTGAAAAGTTTGACCGTACTTGATTGGTAACAGGGTAATAGTGCACACTGACCATTCAGCCATAAAGTACCAGATGACTAAGAAGGATGCGAAACCGAGATTGATAAGGTGGGTGTTACTACTCCAAGAGTTCGACTTAGAAATTAAAGATAAGAAAGGAACTGAAAATATAGTAGTCGACCATCTTTCACGATTGGAAGGGCCGAGTTAAGAAATTCAGATCAACGATGATTTCCCTAATGAATAACTCTTGGCAATTGAAGACAAAGAGCTAGTAATTTGGTTTGCGGATTTTGTGAACTACTTGGTGGCAAGAGTGCTCCCACCAGAATTTAGTTATTAGCAGAAGAAGAGATTTTTCGCACAGCTGAAGCACTACTACTGGGAGGAGCCCATCCTGTATAAGCATTATGCCGATCAGGTGATAAGAAGATGGGTCCCAGATGAGCAAATGGAAAGTATCCTAAATCATTGTCATGCTCTAGCATGTGGGGGGCACTTTGGAGGAAAAAGGACAGTTGCAAAGGTACTTCAATCGGGATTCTATTGGCCCACCTTATTCAAGGATGCACACCAGTTTGTGTCCACTTGTGACAAATTCCAAAGAATGGGAAGCATATCAAAACAAGATGAGCCGCCTTTGCAACCCATTTTAGAGGTAGAGTTGTTTGATATCAAGGGGATGGATTTTATGGGTCCTTTTCCTTCATCTTTCAGTAACCTATACATTCTCCTAGTCGTAGATTACGTTTCTAAATGGGTGGAGGCCATACCTACCCGAACTAATGATGCCAAAGTGGTAGCAAGCTTTCTCCACGGTCATATATTCACCCGATTCGGAACTCCAAGGGCATTGATCATAGATCGGGGAACACATTTATGTAACAAACTCATTGACAACGTGTTGAGGAAATATGGTGTTCGACATCGGACTTCACTTGCATACTACACACAGACTAATGTCCAAGCAGAAGTGTCGAATAGAGAAATCAAATCTATCTTAGAGAAAACGGTCAATAGCTCGAAGAAAGATTGGGCGAAAAAGATAGATGATGCGTTCTAGGCATATAGAACATCATTAAAGACACCATTTAGAATGTCACCATTCAGGCTAGTGTTTGGGAAAGCGTGTCACTTACTAATGGAATTGGAACATAAAGCATACTGGGCAACTAGGCAGGTGAATATGGCTAGTAAGATGGCCGAAGAGAAACGCATATTGTAGCTCAGTGAATTAGAGGAGTTTCGCAATGAGACGTACGAGAATCCGAAGATATATAAAGAAAAGACGAAAGCCTGGCACGATAAGCATAATGCAAGGAAAGGTTTGGTAGGGTCCATGACTCCTCCCTATTTAACTCCACGACTCAAACTTTTCCCAGAGGAAATTAAAAACAAGAGTAGTCGGGACCATTCTTGTGACTCGAGTTTTTTTAGTATGGAGGAGTGGAAATTATGCACCCAGAGAAAGGAACCTTTAAAGTTAACGCACAACGATTGAAGCTGTACTTTGGGGGCAAGTTTCATGCAAGCAAGGAGGACATACATTTGAGCACACCGATAATAGTGTCGTAGGGAGTTTGTGCAATCCCGTAGTCTCAGGAACATTGAGATTCAGGGAAGTAGAGCTAACGACATTAAACAAAGCGCTACTTGGGGCTGACCCCGAGCGCACGATGTTTTCTTTCCGTAGTGTAGTTTTGAGTGTTTTTGGTTTTTGCATATTTTTCTGTTTCTTTCTCTTAAAAAGCACATTTTTCTTAGAGCACATAAAGCCTAATCAAAAATGTTGGTTTGTTTGTTTTTTAGGATCCGAGATAGAAGCAGCAATAGAGAGGTAGTTCGAGAAACTCATTCCAGGAGTACGAAGGGGTTGGAGCTTCATTTAGGGAGTTTTCTTAGACTTAAAAAATTTTGTAAAAAAAAATTTAAATTGACCTTCTTTATATTATCGTGACGTTGGACTCCAACGTTGCAACGTTAGAAGAATTCAAAAAAACAAGCCTCTGTCACATCACGACGTTGGCCTCAACGTCGCGATGTTGGATTGATTATGCTCAGGAACGTCGCGACATTGTCGCGACGTTGGATTTCAACGTCGCGACGTTGAAGCCGTGGCTCACCGGGGGCGTCGTCCGCGTTGGATCAATGTCGCGATGTTGGCAATTTAACTCTTTGGAGCGTCTGACGTTAGCTAAGCGTCGCGACATTGCCTGTGTTTATGAGCAGGCACATTGTTTTCGCTTCGAACCCGGCTCTTGGAAAACCCTAACTCTATTATCTTGGACTTGCGAGATTCATCCATCAACCTCTTTGATCTCTTCCTAGTGCATTTCGAGACCTTCAATAGCCTAAGTCTCACCTTTGATCCTAAAAAATCTAGGGTTCCTCCATTGTTCATCGATAAACTGATTAGCCATAAACCTTATAGTCGGTTGAGTCAAGGTGATTCCTAAAGTTTTTGAGAGACTTTTTGTTTCATTTGAGTTGTGAAGCGTGTAAGTTAGTTAGTTGAGTTTGTAGGACCAACAATTTCAAGCCAAAGACCAATATGCCCACTACTGCCCACCAAGTGTTCGAAAAATTGACTAAGTGGGAATTTTCACACTGTTTAGAGACCAAGGACTGAATTGAGCACATTAGGAGTCTAGGTTCTTGTTTAGGATTGTTCAAAAAGCCTAGGGCACCAATTCCCATCTCAACCACCTAAGTCCTAGCATGTCTTCGAAAAGACAAAAGCTAGACTCGAAAAGAAGCCAGGCAAGTGAAGAGCCTACTCGTGGTTACGATCATGAAAAATTTGTCAATGAGAGCGCGGCTGAGAAATTCGGCGTCATCTCAAAGAATAAGTCCTTCATCAAGGAGAAGGGGTTTCACCACCCCGATGATTTCTTTCGTAAAACCATTTCGATCAAGGGATGGTGGGCACTTTGCTAGCCTTTGAGCCTAGCTGCCACAAGTGTGGTACGAGAGTTCTATGCCAATCTTGCATCCCACATACTAAAAAAGGTCCGGGTGTGCTGAGTGTTGGTAGAATTCAGTGCAAAGTCTATCAATCACTACTATAACCTAGAACCGGTTAACCCTGAGGCCTATGATAGGCTCCATGAGCGTCCCAACTATCCCGAGGTCCTTAGGATGTTGACCAACGGGCACGGTGAGTGGATACTTAATAGTGAAGGGCACGTCGTGCCATGGGCTAAACATTTTGCTATTCCTAAGGTATGGCATCTCTTCATTACATCGCGTCTCATTCCGATGACTAATGTGTGTGAAGTGACGGCCAAGAGGGCCTTGCTCAACTATGCCATTATCTAGGACATTCTATTTGATGTCAGGCAAGTTATAGAGGATCAATCCTTTATAAAAAAGATGCGAAGATGAACCTGGCACCCTTCATATCTCGGCTATGCAAGCAAGCTAGGGTGCCTTAGAGGATAATGAGGCTTGGATACACCCGATCCAGAGGTGTGTGGTTAAGAAGAAAAGACAAATCGGATGTACCAAGGCCAGAGAAGGTATACCACTCGAGCAATGAGCCCTCTGATGAGGATGAGCTTAGAGAGTACCAGTCTAGATTTTGGATCCTAGTAGGTGCTTAGAGAGAGGCCGGTCAGTCCTTCTACTACACTAGAGGACCAGGTGCAGGACCTCACTGCTCGATTTGATGTGTACTGGAATGAGACCCAGGAGCACCAGGTCACCATGAGCCAGGACATGGATGCACTCCGGGCAGACATGGCTATGGTTCTACGTAACTAGGCAGTTCTCTTATGCAATCAAGAGGCCATCTAACAACAGCTAGCACTGCTTCTCGCTTTCTATATGCCACCACCGCCACCTCCGTGATCCCTTGGATCGATAGGGGAGTTTCCGACACCCTTCTTCTATTTTCTTGACATTGAGGACATTGTCCATTTTTATTTGGGGGGTGTGGGTGATCGGTTTGGCATCATGTGCTTTAATTGTCTAGAATATGTTTGCATATTTTGTTTATGTTTAGGTTCGTATTTTTATAGTTTTCATTTCGGTTTATGTGTGTTAGGATGTCTCAGTTTTGTTTCATGTTTTAGGGTTATGTTAGGCAGTATGTGTGAGTGATGCCATGCTTGCTAATCAAGGATCTTTTTGACCTCTTCAAATATTTTCGAAAAACATAGTATAAGTCACAAGAAAGGATCCTTGGGTTGTTAGATGCTCGGGAATTACATTTTTGGATAGGTAGAATTTGACATAGTGATCACCTCCTTGGTGTTCAGAAACCAACTCCCAGGTTAGTCTACCACCTTCCACACATGTGATCTCAAGGGTATGCCTAGGCTTGGACCGACACTAACATTCCTTGAGCGTAGGGGTTCCTAGCAGCACAGAGTAGTGGGGCCTTCAGAAAAGAGGATTGCCATCGAGCTAAGCTAAATATATATATATATATATATATATATATATATATATATATATATATATATATATATATATATATATATATATATCTCTAGAATAGGAAGAAAGAAAAAAAGCAAGATAAAAAGAAAGAGTGAAATAGAATAGAAGTGGGATCTTCTGTTCGGAATCCGGGCACGAGTCCGAGGGCTTTTTCAAAGCTGTGAAGCTGACCAAGCGGTGGGGAAGCCATTGAATTCAGCGTCGGGTTACATGGGACAAAGGATGAAAGTTTCACATAGCCTAGGGCCCTTAGGTTTAGTTGAGTGTTAAATTGAAGTTCGAGGCTGAATGCACGATGCCCATAACCAGCGGTAGGGAGCCTGATGAATCCTAAGCTATAGGAACACTATTAAAACTTAAGACTAGTATTTCTTTCATGAGTAGGTAGGTTAGTTTGAATAAAATGGTGCGTTCTTATCCTTTCGTAGTTAGACTCTCCTAAATAAGCAAGTTGAATTTAAGTTTGGGTGTACCGGAACCAAGTTATATGCTAGAGATCATGCATCAAATGCACATAGACTTCTTAGGAAAGGCCATTGAAAACCTAGGTGGTTGAATCACTTGTCAACCGAACCATGTTCAGTTGAATTCTTTCGAAAGTCGAACAACCTTAAGGATCCTCTGAACTTGGAGACAAAGGGCAAGATTTGTGAGTTCGGTTCATTTTGATCCTTCTTTTTGGCAACATGTGCATCACATTCATGTCGTTTAGTTTTAGTATGTTATTTTTCTTATGTGTCTAGTTTAGATTTTGTTTCTTGTAGCAGGGAAAAGCAGAAGCTAGTTTAGAGGGTATGATGAGTGTCCAAAACACTCATGTCATACCAACGATCTTTACTTCATTTAAGTTCTACTTTATATATTAATAAGTGCATTATTGCCATATATTTGAAGTTTGGGTCTTTTGTGCATTACAAGTGAATATGGTGGTTTTCAGAAGCGTTGTGGAGATATGAAGAAGAAGAAGTAAAGACCTAGTGCCAACATCATGATGTTCCAACGTCGCGACGTTGCAACGTCGTGACATTTGGCCAACAAAAGTCAAAGCCAAAGAGTAGCTCAACGTCACGACGTTGGAATGTGGCGATGTTCCAACATCGCTACGTTGCGACATCGCGACGTTTTAGCGATTCCTTCATCAGAATTATAAAAGGCATAAGAGACCCAATTTTTGAGGTATCGAGTGACATACGGACGAGGAGCGGAACATGATGCAAGAGCGACTCGAGATATCGTGAAAACTCGTGTCTTTGTATTTCTCTTCTCGAACTATCAATGATTTACAGAACAATGCTTGTAATAACTTTCATTATGTTCTAGATTTATTTCTAGGGTTTTGTTGAACCCTGCTATAGTTGTATGGATTAGAGTTTAATTCTATTTTGTTCAATTTATTCACGAGTTATATCAAATTGCTCTATGTTTGTGGTTTATTTTCATGGTAATGTTTGGCCAACATTGACATGATCTTCCTGGGTATCCGAGATCGAGAGATAAGGACTCTCAGGGATCTGAGTAGAGGGACACTTGGTCAAAAGGCAAACAGAGATAGCCCGATTCCGAGTGTGGCGATTAGGGTTTGAGCATTTAAACATTTAAGCATTTAAATATAATAAATATATTTAGAAGTGCATGCATCGCCACACTCTACTCAGAATATATACAACTTCTAAATATATTTATTATATTCAAATATATTTAATTATATCATTATATATATTTATATATAAAATAAGTATATTTGAAATTTCATTAAACCATTAGACCTTAGGGTTTACATTTTTCTTCTTACGTTTTTTTTCTTTTTATTTTTTCCTTTTCTTCCTTTCTTTTTCCTCTTCTTCTCTAGCACCGGTGAGAATCTCCTCCCTCTTTCTTTTTCTTCCTCTTTCTTTTTCTTTCCTTTTCTTTCCTTCCCCTCTTCTCTTTTTATGCCTATCACACCCTTTCCCCTCTCTCACTTTTCTTTCCTTTTCCTTCGCATCTCACACTTTCCACTCTGCTCCGCTGTTTGATTGTCGGCTATTACCTGTTGCTGAAGCGTCGACATAAATTTCTTCCGATTTCGGTTAGTGGTTCTTATAATTTCATACCAAAGGTGAGAATTGTAGACCTCTTCTTCAACACATCTTTGTTTCTAGGGTTTTGTCAACAACTTGACGATAAATCGTCATAACATTGACAATATATGTCGATATTTCGGTTTAAAACTGATATTTCATTGATAAACTGACAGACATTGAAACAAATTTTCCATTAAACAATAATAGGAGTAGCTTATCTTATCGCAGTTGATCGACACACGATATAACGTCAACATATTGACAATATATCCCGATTTTTTCATCCATGATAAGAACACACATATGCTTGTGGGGCATCACGTATTTAAGGTATTTCATGCCAATATGCTCTATGTGCTTTGGTGCACAATAAACAAGAGACAATGGACCATATTTCCAGTTTCTATCACATTGATATGTATAGAGCTACTTATCAGTTTAAGATAATGCCATTGAAAAGCAAAAGGTTCTACAAAATGGATTAGTATCTCCCAATTGAGCCACCTCATGTGGAAAAGAATAGAGGAAGACCAAAGACAAAGAGAATGAGAAGAGCATGAGGCAAACACCTAAAAAAGCTAGCACAAAACTTTTTAAGAAAAGGGATGCATGTTATATGTATCTGCAAACAAAGGACCTGGCAGCTTGAGTTGCAAAGGTTTATTAAGCTTATCTCTCTTATTTCCCTTAAATTGATTTTAATTCATAATCTTGATTGTTTGATGACTTTTGATGTTTAAGAGGCAGAAACGTCATAGTAGCAATATTTCATGATCGACTCAAAACTTCAAATAAAGCTGACCCCTACTAATACCTTATGCTCATTGCCCCTACTCATGCACATTCCCTGCCTCTTACTTACGTTTTTTTCATTCATTTTTTTTCTCTTTGTTCCACCTACTGGAAGACCACCAAAAAAAAAAAAAAAAAATTTCATTTTCCAGTAGAACCTCATAAATTTATTTATTTATTTATATTTTCCTGTTTTACACACTGTAAAACCATAGGAAAAAAAATTTCCTCACTAATTTTTTTTTATTCCTCAGTGGCCTCCTGCTACTTCTAAGATCTGATAGCCTAAACAAGCGCTATCTATACAATTTAAAAATTTTAAGAGGTTTAATTTTAGCCGCTTTTTCTTGCAAAACTGGAATAATTTTCGAATTTCCACAAAACCCTAATCGATTCATGTTCAAAAAGCTGAACAAATTTGTCAGAAAATTTTTTTCGTTTATTTCTGGACCATTCTACCCAAAAATCCTCAAACAAACCTTAAACTTCAACCTAGGGGTTATGTTTTCTTGACCCTAATGTTCAACATTTTCCTATATGCTATTCACCAAGCAAACAAGCACACAATTCAATCACACAACACAATTAATTCATCAAAATGCACAATGGATGCATGATCTAACCCATGCCCATCAAGTCCTAGGTAATTCGTATACCTAACTTACTGATACTAAGCTATAACTCTAGTATTCGACATCGAGCTATACCAAGCTGTGATGCTCTTATACCACATGACCATGGCTAAGCCTAGAGATTCTCAAAGCCCTGAGGCCACTCGTGTACTGTACGATACCATCTTTGTAGCGCCCCGAATCCGGGGGTCTCGTTGACCACCAGATCAACACTTGAAATACATGTGTCTCATATCATGAGACCCATACATAGTAAAATGGCCACAGTGGCCACACACGTCTATACTCACCAAAATATATCCAACCAACTATATTACAATAGTTCAAGAGTTAATTACACTCTTAATACAAACATATATTAACATTTAGAATTCTAATACATGTTTTACAAAATAATCAATCAAAGCCACATATCGGCTTTCTTCTCAAAAGCGGCCTCTAATGAGCGTCGTCTTCCCTAACAGTCCTTGTACCTAAAATAATGTTCCCTCGACAAGGTGGCTTGATACTTGATGGTAGATTATCTCATAGGTTCTCCTCGCCTAAGTGCACATGCAATGGTTCAACACAAACACATTCGAAAATGATCCTACTCAAATGTCTACATGATATGGATGAGAATGCTTGACCGCCCACTCCCATGCCACCGAGGCCTTGCCGGCTCCCTCACGCGTACCTAGACGAGGTGAGAAAACAACATTTTCAAAACAAAGGTTTGTTCTCAAAAGCAGCACTACCGAGTTTCGGTAAAATACGATACAGACTGACCCTCAGGGTGAATTCTTTGGGTAATTCTCAGAAAGCAGTCATGGAGCCACTTCGAGATGTTGTTGAAACTGACTCTCCAAGACAATTCTTCGGAAAATATTTCTTGAAATTTCTTTCACAACCATTTTCCTTTTTATTTTCTTTCATGTCATGCACTCACACCTATTTTTCTAGGTTTCCCCGGTGCATATGAAATGCATTATGCCAATTTCAAACAACACATGCCAATATATCTCAATCATGCATATATTAACAAATTCACATACTAACCACATGTTATTTATTCATAGCAATAACATGAAGAATTAGCTTTCACATGGGTAAACAATGCAATTTCAAATGGTTCACACCTGATTATATTTCATATAATTCAAACATCATGTTAACACATTAAATTCAATGCATTAACATAATATTTTCCACACAATTCAAGCCATTCATTTTAAGAAAATTTTATGCAACTAACACATTGACATTTTCGGTCCAAAAAGCAAACCGGGACTGTTTTTAACAGTCTCCAAAAATAGTGCATGGGTTGTCCATGGACAACCCCTTCGCCCTTCATCAAAATGGCCCTAAGCACCAAACACACAACATGTTATTCATCCACCAAGCAATAACATTGCAAACCATTTCTCATGGACAATCTTGGTCCAAAAAACAATCCGGGCTATTTTCAACAGTCCCTAAACGAGCAGTGGCCTGTCCGTGGGCAGCCCTCTCACCAAGCATTGGTTCCACTTTGTGGAACCGAGAATCCATAGCCATTTCTGGCCTCACACACCTGAAACCATTAACAGGAACAGCGAGGATTAAATCAAGTAGGGAGAAAACCTCTACCTCCCAGAGTTGTCGAAACTCCACAAAGCAGGTGCCGCAGCGTAGCACTGCAGTGGGAGCAACTTTAGCTTCTTGCCTCGCGAGAAATGAAATGACTGATAGCGGGAAATTTAGAGAGAAGTTGGAGGCTTTATCTCTAAAAATCCCTTCCTTTCTCTCTCTTTCCTTTTCTCTCTCTAATTCTCCCTCCCAAACCGTTTGGGAGAAGAGAGGAGTCAAGTTTGGGTCCTCTTACTTGCCACATGTCAATTTTCTATTGGCTCATGGGATTACACCTTATCCCTTATCCCTCTACTTTGGATTTCCATCAAATTAGGGGATGTCACATGTCCATGTGGGCCCCACACTTGAGCTCAAGTTGACTAATTCTACACATGACACATGGCACCTCTTGATCCACTCAAAATGTGCCAAGTGTCCTGCACTACCCTCGTTACCTCGAAAAATGTGAAAATTCTGACTGTCTCGGAATTTGACGTGGTATCTAGACTTCGTGAGACGATTCCAACGGTGAAGTCCATTTTGTCATCCGAGATCTAGAAAAATTCATGATTTTGACCGAAATTACCATTTTACCATTTTTCAGAAAATTAGGATTTTCTCAGGGTTTTACACCATTACCATGTATCCTCGAAAACCGTAGTTTGTTGCCTCCACCGCCACCCACGAGGCAAGGAGCGGATAGCCAAACCTTCTTGGCCGATGCTTGGATTTACATGAGAAATGGCGGGAAACAACCGTTCCTAAAATAGGGTTTTGATATGATCCATTCATCCCAATAGAGTTTACATCCCATTTGTTTTTACATGAGGTGGCTTACTTTGGGAAAGTGGGTCATGGTTTTCCTTTAGCTAATTTTGGATCAGGGTTTTTATTGTTTTGAGTGATTTGTGTAATGCATGTACTGGGGTTTTGGATGTGTTTTTAATTTGAAACAATGTTTCTCTGTTCATGTCTCCTCTAATGTTGGCCCTTTGATTTATGTTTTTTATTTTTTATAGTTATTCGTTATGTTTATGCTATGGTGTCGGTTTTTAAGGTATGAAATCCTATATTCCCTGGCTAAACTAAAATAAGGGTATCTGATTATTTTTAATGAATGTATACCGTTTAGAAACCGTTATAATGTTGCAATTTGGAAACCTCGGCTTTCATACAAATTCTTGGATTCGAGTTCGAGAGTCTTTTAAAAATGGATTAGCGTAGCTGAGGAACTTCTGGATTATTGAGCCTTTTGGTTGTATTTGATTCGAGCTAATGATTATCAACTTTGTTCTATTTTTATTATAATTATTCTTCGGTTTGTCTTATCTTTCATTTTTCTCATCATATTTTTCTTTAAAATTCTTAAGAATCAAATGGCAATACATTTTTATAGAATAATCTTTTAGTGGCTTATCTCACAGGATCATAGAATGAAATTGTTGTGTAATTATAAGTAGCTAACAAAATCTCCTAGCTTGTTCTTCAAGAGTTCTCTAGCTAAAGCTGAAGTGGTTCGTGATATTCTCTTGAGATTCGAATAGGTTTAAGATAATTTTATTAGTGGTAAAAAATGCGAGGGGTTATGTTTAGTTCTAACATCTGCATTGATAAACAAAATGAGATAATTGGTATGTTGGGCGTTGAAGTTACTTATGGTAGTTCTTACCATCTTGGACTGCCTTCAGTTCTTTGTCGTTCTAAATGGGTTATTTTTGGGTTTCTGAAGGATCGTTTGCATAAACAGTTGTCTTCTTGGCAAAGCAAGCTATTGTCGAGAGTAGACAAAAGCATTTTTGATAAGGCTGCCGTGGCATTCTCTCTACTTCTGACAGCGTCTTTCTTATTCTTTCATTGGTTCTAGAGGAACTTCAGAAAATGTTGACCTCGTTTTGGTGGGCTCTCAACGTGAAGGGCATAGGGTGATACATTGGCATAGATGGGAAAGATTATGTGTGAGGAAGGAGGAAGGAGGAAGATGGATTAGGATTTTATGACCTACGCCTGTTTAATCTTTCACTTCTTGGAAAGCTAGGTTGGAATCTCCCTAACGAACCAGCGCTGTGCTTTCAGTGTTCAAAAGAAAATATTTTCCTTGGGACTACCTTTCTTCCAATTTGGGGTCTAATCCCAGTTTTGTTTGGAAGAGTATTTGGTCAGCAAAGGAGGTTATGAGATTGGGGTTTCGTATGAGAATTGGGTCTGGCGAAATCACTAGTGTTCTGAATGATCCATGGGTTAGACACTTGCCCAAATTTTGGGTTCAATCTATGATAATGCAGGGTTTAGAAGACTCGAAGGTTTCTAATTTGCTGTTGGAACCTGGTCGTTGGAATGAAGAGTTTATCCATCAGATTCTTAGTCCGATCAAGGCCCCTATTGTGTGTGGGCAATTACTTTCTTGGTCACAAGAGCACGATTTTCCAATTTGGCAGCATTCGAGCTCTGTCCTTGAATGGTCTCCCATATGCATGTTTCTCTAAATCTTGGAAGAGGTTTTGGAAGCTTTCACTTCCTCCTAAAGTGCTAGATTTTGTGTGGAGGTTATCTAATAATTGTTTACCTTTAAGTGAGGCTTCATAAAAAGGTGTGGTGTTGGATCGATGTTGTGGTCTTTGCGACATGGAAGTTGAGGATGCATCTCGCTCCTATTTTAATTGCTCGTTTGCTCGGTCTTGTTGGGCAAGCTGTGAGGTTGGTTTAAGTGCCTTAGGGAAGGTTTTCATCTTTTGGTATTTTGTCTTTGCTTAACACCAAGATAACGGTTTTATTAAAATTTTCTAGGTGCTATGGGTTATTTGGGGGCATCGCAATAATCGGGTTTGGGGTAGGTAAGCTTTGCCTTCAGAGGTGGCGGTGAGGAGGCGCGCTGAGTTAACGACGAATGGAAGCTAGCTCGTAGTAAACCTGACAGATCGTTTCTTTGACCTTATCACGGGTTTAGTCTGCTTTGGGTTCGGCCTCACGTTGGGTAACTGAATTGAACCCAGTGCATTATCGCTGAAAGATCCAACAACAGTAGGGGTAGGGATGGTCTTACGTGATTATGATGGGTTATTAGTTTCTTGTAAGTGCGATTGTTTTCTTAGTTTGTTGCTCTATAAAAGGGTGACGGCTAGTCTTCGCGGATTACATTAGTACATGAGCTTCATGTTTGAGGTTGATGTGGGTTAGATGTTAAGATTGAGGTGGATGCATTTCACTCGGAGCCTTGCTATTGGCGAGTTTGGATGCATTATGTCGGGTGAATGTTGAGTTTGATTGCTAATAGTTATTTTCTATTTAGTTTGTGAGCAACAAGCGAATAGAGTTGTGCTGTTTAGCTAAAGTTGTGAGTTCTCATGCTAGTCCTTTTATTTCATTTTCTATTCCCTCTATTTTAGAGGATATTTTGTTAGCTGATTTGCTTATTTCTTAGTAAATTTGTTTGCTTGTCTTTCAAAAAAAAAAAAACCATGAAGTCTCACAGGATGAATTTTTTAGAAGATATTAGATCCTCAAAAAACAACTTTGCAAAGATTCAACATGTTTTTCTTTTGTTTGGCGGATGAATATTGAATTTATGTTAGAGAATAATTATTTTTTATGAACAAGGTCTATGTAGGTAAAGGAATTGGGATGGGCATTTACGGGAGAACTAGAATCGAATCCGTAATATAAAATAGTGATCAATAAAAGTTTTAATTTTTTTAATATTTTATTTTTGTTTATTTTTATATGCATAATTATTTTTTCAAATAACTCTTTAAAAGATATAAAAACAATTAAAATATATTTTTTAGCATTTATTTTGAATCCAAATTATTTGAAAAATAGCTTTCAATTTTTTTTTTTTTTAAAGGAAGCTTCTAAAACCAATTCTCAAACAACCTCTTCACACTTCCCACTAGAGTTTGCTTAAACCCAATACTAGACTTTGATTAAGATTGAGCGAAGTAAGTAGAATCCTAGTTGATAGATAGTATTAAATATAGCCTTTCTTAATTTTCTATTTCAGACTTTAAATTAAACAAAATACTATATCTTATATTCCTTTTTATTCACCTAATAATTTTCAAAACTAAGGTCGTTTTTGTTTATTTTAGTCGTTCCATTTAGCTAAAAAAATATTATTATTATTAATCAACATAATTAAAATATATTTATTATTAATAAATTTATTTCAATTATATTAATTGATATTAAGATGTTATTTTTAATTGAATAAGAAAAATTAAATATTTTATTTCAAGCTGAATTCAATTAATATTATATTTTACTATATTAAATATTTTAAAATACATATACAGCGCTTTTAGAAAGTCATTTTACATGTAATAAAATATTTTTGATTTATATACATATCAAAAATATTGGATTGCACTCATTTTATATTTATTTTTGAATAAGTGATGTTGTAGTCTCTTAGTTCTCGGAGTCTAGGATAAAATTGAGCATTAACACGGCAACAAGGACACCGCAAAACCAATAAGGCACGGCGGTGGTGTGTCGACCGACTTGCTCTTGATGCGCCCAGTTAGACGAGAGAAATAGAGAGCGTAAATGTCAGTCTTTCAGTAGTGTATTTTCACATACCTTTCTATTGTCATTCCTTCCTTATTTATGAAGGAGGAGGATGATCCACTTTTTGTGGAAAGTGGGTGATTGGTTTCCGTAATGGAATGGAGGAAGGCGCTTTATTTGCGCATCAACCGTTTTTCCTTTTTGATAGCCAAGTCATCTGAATCTTCCGCCTCAAGGATCATTTGGTCATCCTAAGGGTGGTTACGTACGTGGTTTGTGGGATGATGTGTTCTGGAGCTGCGAGGGATCAGTCGGGAAATTATTGGTTGGCCATCTTCTTAGAGACAACAGCTGGCTAAAAGAGGATATGCCTAGGTAATAAATCATGGAAGCCTTTGCTGTGATCGGATAGTCCACGAGCTGGGCTTTAGGTCATGGTTCATATCCATGTTCGTATGAGGATACTTGGGCCTCCTGTGGGATTTGATCCGTCTGGACCTTCTGAATAGGGATGCTGGGCCATAAGCCAATGTACCCACAATGCCCCCTTTTTCCGGTTGGGGAGATCAGCCTTCCTCGGCTGGAAAAATATCGTATTCTTATCCTACTGGTCGTTGGGAACGGAGGACCGTTAATGGTTGAGTGTTCCAACGTGCATGTTTCTGGGGGGTTTTCTATTTTTGTTAACGCGTTTAGTACGACTTTTGGAGTTTCCCACGGGTTTGTAACCCTTATAAAAGGCTGTAGGGTGACGGATTCTTTTATGTCACTGGTTGGTTTTGAGTTTTCGGTGGATGTGTAAGGCTAGACACTAGTGGATGCTGCCAGTAATGGGCTTTTCTGATTGGTCCTAGACTAAATGTGATGTTGATAAGGGTCGGATGGTGGCTTCAAGGAACGTGCTGTAGCGTGCTAATTTGCTTTTGGAGGGGTATTTTCGAGCTTTATATGTCCCCTTGGGTGGTTCGAAAACTCGGATGGAGAACACCCCCTCTATATCGATGAAATTTTATATCTCCATGTTCATCGATAAGCCCCCTTGTATGCCCCTTTACTTTGGCATTATTGAAAGGCCCTGTAATCATACTGCCAGAGGCGGCCGGGGCTTTTTCTTTTTTGATATCTTTTTTCTTAGCCTCTGTAACCGGGGCTTTTTCTATATCTTCTTTCTTAGCCTCTTCTTCGACTTTTTTCTCTTTCTTAGCCTTCTTCTTCCACTTCCTCTTCTTTCTTAGGCTCAGTTTTCAGCCCTGATGGGTTATGTAATTGTCTTAGGCTCAGTTTTCAGCCCGGATGGGTTATGTAATTGTCTTAGGCTCAGTTTTCAGCCCGGATGGGTTATGTAATTGTGAACGCCATTTGGTGTAATTAATGGAATTGTGTTTCTGGAAATTTTTATGTTTTTGCTCGCCTTATTTTTATTGTGCTCAACTAACCGGTCATCAATGTGGACTAACCCCTTGGGACAAGGGCTATGGCGTTTGATGAATTCTAGAATGCCTTGGGACAAGGGTTATGGTGTTTGATGAATTCTAGAATGGATCAGCCCTTACGGTTCCTAGCGAACCTAGCAGTTAATTCGACCCAAACCCAGTCCATTGTGGAGGCACAAGGGCCCTAGCCTAGGGGCTCACGAGCCTAGCCCACACTCGTTTACTATGCCCTAGTAAGTGAAGAGTCGCTAGGATTCAAATCGTTTAGAGGGGTGATGAGTCAGCAGTGCATTTAATACTCCCGTAGGTGCTAGACGCCTTACACTTTGGGAATCATAATTGGATTTCACCCGCCCCCATCATGTTTACACCATTTTCTTGTTTCCCTTCCGCTAAAGAGCTTATGTTGGTACTTCGGTGTAGCGTTGCGTGTTTTACGGATTTTCTTTCCAAGCATAAGTTTTCCTTATCTTTCAGGTAAGCCTTGTTTTTGTTCTAGACACGTTAGATTTCAGTTGCCGGCATGTTTTGGGCCACAAGAACGTAGGAGGGTGTTTTCAAGACATGCTAGAACTAGGGGGGGGGGGTGGTTGTGAGGGGTGTTTCCCTGGTCTGGTAGGTTCATGTGAGTTCTCGCGCTTTTACCAGTTTGGTATTATGGCATGGAACTGATTCTCCTTTCTCTTCTCCTTATGTTGTTATCTGCTTGCAATATGGCGAGAGGTCAAGAAGAGAGTTCCACTAGTCAGGTTGGGCGCGAGAGAGAAGAGGGGCCTAGTGGAATCACATGTTGCTAATGACCTTATCTCCTCTTTATGCAGCATGGAGGAGTTGAGGTCCCTCTTTATGGAATTCCCAACATTATCGATTTGAAGTTGCCGGATGGTCTGGCAGAATCTATTGTTAAAGTGGAAGACGGTATGGTGTATTTCACCCGGGAGCAGCTTACAGCCTGGCTCCGCTTCCCCATTTCATCTCTAGTGAAGCAGTTCATGCACTTCACTAAAGCGCCTCCTGCTCTTATCCATCCAAATGCTATTCGAATCCTGACCGGATGTAGCGTGCTGAACCTCCTTTACCAACTGAACATTTCGTTGGTAGAGGTTTGCTTCATTTATACCTTAAAGCCGAGACAAGGGCAGGCCTCCATGTCGGCTCGGCCCCCGTCTCGATTTGTTGCGGGTTTCCACCCCAACCTCCGGGTTTGATTTGAACATCTCCGATATCGTTCCCAGGTGTGCTTATGTTGTGGGATTTGTATGTCGGTGCATTTCTACATGTATATCCTTTATATTCACGTATCTTATTAATAAATATATATATTTTTTGTGCAAGGAAAAGCCGGAGGGGTCGACTGGTAAATTGGGTGGAGAAAGCTAGCTTTAAGAAAATTGAGATTCTTCAGAGATTTACGAGAGAACTGACGTGCTTGAAATCCTCTTAATTACGAGGAATCTTCGTGAGCTGAGTCGTAGTCCATCTCCCTACATTTTTCCAGTTATTCCATGCCCTCTTCCCACATAAATAGTGGAGGGAGAGTATTACGTTATTGCTGATCTTCTGAATTTAGCCCCGGGCACCTTGTCTCCAGCCAAGACTTCCGAGACCGAGACGGTTGGTCGAGAACTGGTGATCAGTATTCGGCCCGAACAACCTTATTTGGCTAGGGAGGATTCTGGCCTGGTTCCTCAAGCATCTAAGAAGGTTGATAGGGGTAGCCGTCTCGAGCGTCTTCCTTTTATGAAAAAGGGTTCCCGTCCTGCCCCCCAGGCATCTAAGAAGGGAAGGCGGGTGCCTGAACGGCTAAGAGAGCCTGGAGTGAGGGTGGAAGGTTTTGTCCCTTGGGTTTCCCTAATATCTAGCCCCCACGCTGGCTAAAGGAATAGAGCACGAGATGGTGATCGTTCACGCTTCGGCCTTTGAAGCCATGGCTTGATGTGCCCGGCCCCGAAGGCGATTGATCTTTAGGGTGGTTGGTGAGGCTGATCAACACTCAATCGGTGAGAGTTCGGATGTGCAGGCGATAGTTGTTTTAGACTCGCTTGAGATGGGCTTTCATGGCCGATCGGCTTTGGTGACTACGCTCTCAGTGGATTTAGGAGAGGTATCCTTAATTCATGCGGAGGTCCAGGAGGACACTCCCTCGGAGCAAGTTGCTAGCCAGCCATACAAGGTTACATCTACCAGTACTGGGCGTAGTAGGTAGTTGCTTCCCTACCAGCTGCTACTTAATTCTTGCATTCCTCCACAGGGCCAGGCTCCCCATATAGAGGAAGTATTGGCTCCAAATCCAGAAGGTGCCCAGGAGATTATCAATAGTTGGAAGCCGTTTAATCGGTGCGAATCCCCGGCCGCCCATATGGAACAACTATATTCGACACTACTTCGGATCTTTGTGGTTGTGCGGAGCCAGGGAAGATGAAGAATATGCCATCTCGGTTCACCGCCTATGCTTGTAAGGATGAACTCAAGCGGGTGGTTGAGGAACGACATCTTGTCGTAACCATAACTGTGTCCGAGGCGGAGCTAGTATGTTTTATAAGCGCTATACTCATTCTAGTATTACTTCCGAGTTATTGCCTTATTATAATGCATTCTTTTGTAGGCTATTATGGCTATCCGGAACATGACTTACCAGCATCGAGAGTTCTAGTCTCGGGTGAGGGATGAGAAGAGGTTGCGGCTTTATGCTCAATCGGTCATTTCTGACCACAGGGAGTTGAGTGCTTCCTTAGCCGAAGCAAAGTTAAGCTCTCGGAGCTGGGGGAGTGAGACCAAATAAAGCATTGAGAAGGTGGCCTGAGCTGAGGCAAAGAGAGACGCTGCTTGCCACAACGCCCCAATGGCCCACATGGACGCCGATGCGGTAGGGAGTGCCAGAGCGAAGGAAGAGTCCAAATTGTCTAGGATCCAAAATGGCCTGGCGGTTGCAGAGGAGGCTAGGCAGAAGACGAGGCTAGCTGTTTGGCCGTTGAGCGAGTCTCTCTGCTCCTAAAACTCGGGACTTGTATGGATGAAGTGTCTGCTATCCAAGCAGAGGCCCTTAAAGAGAAAAAGGCCTTGGAGGAGGCTTACGAGGAAGTCTTCAACATGATTTTCAACTATGGGTATGGTTGTTGTGCTTTCACACATAATATTTGTGGAAGCCAACCCGAGGTTCTAGACAGGATGTCGGACACGTCTAAGCCATTATCCCAAAAGTTCTTTATTAACCCTCGATGCCCCCGGGTGCTGTCCCTGCTGAAGTTGCGTCAATCCGTGTTCGTCCTGGTGAAGTGACGAATGCGCAAGAGAGGGAGGCTCCCGCTGCAGTTCTTGAGACGGATAATAGCGAGGCAGGCGAACATCTCTCTGTTGTCAGGGTTGGGACAGGTAATGAGTCTGATTCTTCCGCACGAATAACTGGGGAGATTATGGAACCTGATGTCTCTGGCGGGAACTAAGGTTTGCATTTTTTTCATTGCTCATTAAGCCCTATTCCTACACCTATGTTCTGTATCCCCGATTTTTGTTGTTTTGAAACCAAGCTCAATAATAAAGCATAGGTTGTTCTCAATAATAAAGCATGTGTTGTTTGCTAATATGATGTTGTTGCTTTATCTTTATCGAATCACATAATTAAGTTAATTTAGCCGACGAAAAATATATGCCTTGAGTAGGACATAGATCGATTCGGGATGAACGCCGGTAAGCAAGGTTCATTTGCCCATCTTCTACCGCTTCCTTACCCGGGCTTCGTGATGTATTGGCTGGGCATCAACCATACTGGGCCAGTAGGACATCAACCTTACCCGGACTTTAGAATGAACCAGCTAGGCATCAAACATACTGGGTCGGTAGGACATCAACCTTACCCGAACTTTGGAATAAACCAGCTGGGCATCAACCATCTTTGAAGTACAGTGGGACATCAACCTTACCAGGGCTTTGAAAATGAACCACACAGGCATCAACCTTACTAGGCGTTGGGACATCAATATACGAGATTTGTAATAAACCAGTGGGCATCAACCATCTTTGGTAGATGGGACATCAACCTTACTCGAGCTTTGTAATGAACCTGTTGGGCATCAACCATACTAGGCCGGTAGGATATCAACCTTACTCGGGCTTTGTAATAAAAAAACTGAGAAGAGAACATGGTTAGAAATTGAATCATTCTTTATTGATAGTACCTTTTAAGGTTCATAACATTCCACATTCTAGGTACAAGTGTCCCATCTAGTTTGTCTAATGCATACGATCCGGATTCATCGTCTCGCGTTACGATATGCGGTCCCTCCCAGTTTGGCTAGAACTTTCTGGCTGACGGATCGACTGTGTTCTCGAAAATTTTTCTCATGACCAGGTCCCCTGGCTGAAACATTCGGGGTTTCACGCGTCTGTTGTATAGGTTTGCTAGCCTGTTGTGGTATGATGCTATTCGCACATTTCTTTGCTTCATGGAGTTAAGTCACGCATGTCTAGTCTTTAATCCTTAGATTCGATCCATTTTCCGAGTATATCAGTTTGGAGCGTGGGCATACCAATTTATGTTGGGACTATAGCCTCCATCCCATAAGTGAGCGTGAAGGGGGATATACAGGTTGGTCTTCGGGTTGTCATTCTGTAGGTCTAAAGCACCCCGGGGAGTTCATCCACCCACTTGCCTTTAGCTGAATATAATCGTTTCTTTAAGGCGGTTAATATGGTTTTATTAAAAGCTTTTGCTTGGTCGTTGCTCTGCGAATACCACAGGGTGGAGTATAGATTATTTATTTTCAATTCCTAGCAAAAGTTCCTATATGTCCAGCTATCAAAGTAAGGCCCATTTTCTGATACAATTGATCGGGGTATACCGAGCCGATAGACGATATTCTTCCAGATGAACTGAGTGACATCCTTATCTTTGATTGATGTGAAAGCCTCAACCTCTATCCACTTGCTGAAATAATCAATGGCTACCAGTAATAATTTTTTCTAAGCCAAGGCAGTAGGGAGCGGCCCGACTATGTCAATTCCCCATTAAGCGAAAGGCCAAGGGCTCATGATGGAAATTAAATCATGAGCTGGTGATCTTAAGATTAGAGCCAGTCGCTGGCACAGATCACACTTTTGCATGTAATCGGCGGCATTAGATCTTATAGTTGTGATAATATCCAGCCAGGAGTGTGGGCTCACGTGTGCGGTGTTCTTCCACACGGATGATTACCATCCTTCATGTAATTCAGCTAATACATATTGTCCCTATTCGGTAGTTAAGCACTTTAGGTACGACCCGTTTAGGAATCGTTTAAACAACTGCCCGTTAACCAAAGAGAACCTAGCCGATTGGATTTGGATCTTGTGAGCTTTGTTCCTTTTGTTTGGGAGTTCTCCCTTATTGATATATTGTACTATGGGGTCCATCTAGGAAGGGGAGACCTTGTCCACCTGACTTACCCGGGTAGTGATAATAGAAGAATCTGGCTGATAATAGATGGGCAGGAACATTGTTTCTGTTATCGGAAGAGAAGCGGCTACGGTGGCTAAGGCGTCCACTTTCATTCTGGAGTCCACAGGGATGTGCTCGACTTCAAGGCGAAAAGCTGCCCAAGTGCCAACCAGGATACATACTTTGCCATTCGAGGTCTGTAACTCATATTCTTCGTTGCTTGCCCTACCGCAATTGAGAATCACTTGAATCGGGGGCTTGTCGGGATCTTGTAGGCTGCCCATTTCGATTTCGGTTAGGATGGCCGCATACTCTGATTCGTTGTTGGAGGTGCTAAAGCCCAAAAGGATTGCCTGCTCGATCTTCTCCCTGGATGGAGATTTAAGTTGCAAACCTATGCCAGCTCTAGTTTATCGAGATGCCCCATCTACATTAAAGGTCCACCAGTTCAAGCTGCCCAGGCTTACTCCAGATTAGGGGATCTCTGCTATTAATATGCCATAACCTGTCCTTTTTTAGCCAATCTTGGCTTATACTGAATACCAAATTCACTCAATTCAATTTCCCATCGAGCCATTCTCCCAGACAAGTCAAGCTTGTGAATTGTGCTCCAAAGAAGGAGGTCAGTTAGTACAACAATGGGGTGTGCTTGGAAGTATGGGCAGAGCTTCTTTATTACTACCCGGAGGGCTAATGCCATCTGCTCGAGGTGGCTGTATTGGGTTTCTGCGTCGGCTAAGGACTTGTTGACAAAAATTACTGGCCTTTGCTTTCTATTCTCATAGTCCTTAAACCGGGCAACATTCACTAAGACATCTAAAACTGCGAAGTATACGAAGAGTGTTTCGCTAGCCGGGGCTCATGAATTTGGAGGTTGTAGAATCTTGTTTGATAGTTGTAGGGCTTCATCCACATTCCTCATTCACGGGCTGGTTGGCCCCCTTGAGAGTGACAAACGACTTTGGAAACTGATGTAAATCTACAAGATGAACCATACAGGTGGCCAACCGACCAGTTAATTGTTGTACTCCTTTCTAGAAATTAGGGCAGGGACTCCCGAAAATAGCTTTAAAATTTGAGGTGGGATTGGATTCTATACCCCTACGAGGTCACCATGAAACCGAATTGGCCTTCGCGACTCGAGCACACTTTGAGGGATTGAGCTTCATACCGTATGCCCTTAGGAGTTCAAAAGCCTCTTGCAGGTGTCCAGCATGGTCCGGGCGTTCTTTGGACTTTACCAGCAGATCATCAATGTAAAGCTCCATGGTTTTTCTCGAGTAGCGACCTGAACATCTTAGTCACTAACCTCTGATATGGTTGCCTCGACATTCTTTAAGCCAAACGACATCACATTGTAGCAGAACAACCCGTGCGGGGTGATGAAGGCCGTTTTTTCCGTGTCTGGCGAGTGCATAGGTATTTGATGATATCCCGAGAAGGCATCCAGGAACAACAACATCCCGTACTGGTTGGCGGCGTTGACAATCTGGTTTTATGCGAGGTAAAGGCGCCTTTCGGCATGCCTCGTTGAGATCCGTGTAGTCCATGCACACTCTCCATTTACTGCCTTTTTTCGGGACTACCACCACATTGGCCAACCATTCCGGGTACTTTATCTCCCTGATTAATCTTGCCTTTAGAAGATTATCGAGTTCTACTTGAATAACCTGATGGTCGTCCGGGTGGAAATACCTCACTTTCTGTCTAACTGGCCTTGCCGAAGGGATGACATTCAGTTTGTGAGAGGCGTGTACGGGGTTAATGCCAGCCATGTCTAAGTGAGTCCAAGAAAATACATCCATATTACGGAGCAGAACCTGCTGTATGTGTTCCTTCTCCCCGTTGGATAGGAGGGAACTAACATAAGTGGATTTACTTGGCTCGACTAGGGATATTGATTCCAGGGGGTCTACGGCCAATTGCTCCTTGTCTTCCACCCTTGCTTGGGCGGCGAGCTGTAATTGCTATTCTGAGGTCTGGGTCTCGAGGGAAGGATTGTAAGAGCTTTCGTTCTTCTCTCGCTCCTGTATTGAAGTTGGTAGCATCGTCGAGCTGCTAGTTGGCTACTTAGGAGGTCGATTTTCCCGGAACTAGTCAGGTAGTTGATCATTTGATGGTAGGTCGAGGGCACGATTTTCATCGCATGTAGCCAGGCTTGGCTAACAATGGCATTTTACGGGCCCAGGTCCTCGACTATAGAAAATAAGACCTGTTGAACTACCGGCCCTACCTTGACGGGGAGAGCAATGTCACCCATCTTTACTGTGGTTGCCAGTTAAATAGAAACGAGAATTCTACTACGCCGAATTGGCTGTCGAAAGTTCATGCGCGAAGGCGGAGTTGTAACTCATCGACCGCATTGCGAGGGGGTCAACGGTGCTGTGCACATCAAAATTTTTAATACGGAGTAAGTAAGTCATCGTGGTGTGGGTAATGACCACAGACGGAGTTAACGGGGAGAGAGGATATAAGGCGGTCGGTGGGTTTGGATTGCCGCTATGCGGGGCGTGGATGGTGCTTACGGGCCCAGTTGTGGCGCACGCAACAACCTCTTCTTACGGTGCTTATTTGTCTTGTCGTCAGCCCAGAACGCTAAGTATGTAGTTTATGGTGGATCGAGGTTCAAGCGGGGGCTCCGTGCTGGTAGATATTCTTTCAACCATGGGGGCAGCCTTAACTCTAAGGACCGTCTCCCGAACATATCTCCTGAGATTGCTGGCCTTGATTAATCTTTCCACCATAAATCTCAAGCTTCGACATTGGTTGGTCTCGTGCCCGTGGTCTCTGTGGTAATCACATCTTAAAGACTGGTTGTGCTGTGCGGGATTTGACTGAATAGGTGTGGGCCATTTGAAGTCGGGGTGATCTCGGATGAGAGGAAGGAGTTTGTTGTAAGAGATGTTCAGGGGGGTAAACTGAGGGGGTTCCCTCTTTCTCTCTGATTAGTCTCAGGAGTGTTTCTGGTTCTTACTCTGGCTCCCCTTTTGTTCAAACTGAACCTTAGTGGCCGGCTTGCTGCTTTGGGTTGTGATCATCACGGTTTGAGAGCCTGCCCGAATATTATCCTCCAGTGTTGAATATTTATTCGCCCGTCTATACAATTCTTTTATTGTCGTAGGCGGATCCAGAGATAGTGAGTGGAAGAATGGGGTGGTCGTCCCAAATCTCCTTCGGAAATTCTGAAGGACCGCATCCATACTGTACGAATCAATCTGATGGACGACCCCTCCAAATCTTCTGGTGAAATTGCGGATGGACTCGTCCTCCTGCAAAGGTGTGGTTTCTGAGAAGCGATGTTTCCTACAGTCGGGCGAGCAATTACTATAGAGCAAATACAGCCCACAACTCACTGAACGAGTTGATAGATCTCCGTGGGAGTTTATGGGACCAAGCCAGGGCGGGCCCCTTTAAGCTGGCTAGGAACACTTTGCGCCGTGTGTGATACGTCTCAGCGTTGAGTATCATTGCTGATTGAGTGCGTCGTGGTCATACGGATAAGGGCCATCATACATGGTAAAGCCCAAATTGTAACAAAGCCACGCGGTGGTTCGTAGTTCAAGATGTGCTGGTCCAGCGGGGAGGATAGCATGTCTTCAAGTCCCCGGACAGTGGTGGATGTAGTCATGTGCTAGGCCGGTGCAACCCCAAAGGTAGGATACATGAACGAAAGTGATGGTGCCACGCCCCTATGCCACGTGGCACATTTTCGGGGGCTTGCTCCAACTGTCATCGCTCTCTGTTGATTTCGGCGATGCATGCCACTGACAGAACGGCGGGAACGGCGAGGGGGCTTCTTTCTTGATTCAGCCTCCACGTTGTTCTTTAGGGGTGGCAGATCAGGAAGCGAAGAGCTACCAGAGGATAACTGCGTCATCGCTGGCATCCTTGTCGCCCGCGGGAATGGGCTCCCTTGCTTTATTTTATTTATTTGAAGGGGTGTAAAGATCATTTGCTCCCTCTGCATTTTCACCCGATCCTCTTCCAAATGAGCCCCGCGAGGCGATTGTTCCTCTTTGCGAGATGGATTATACGGCACTGCCAGTTCAACCATTTAATGCAGCTGTTCTGCCTTCGTCTCCATATCCTAACGCGGCGAAGAAACTAGTCTTCAAGGGGCCCGATTTCTTCGGGTTCTTGGCCTGCGATAGGATCAGACGAGACGGATAGTGAGCTTGAGCCTGCAAATCTTCGAGTGTGGATTGCTTGATAACCCGGCCACGTAGCCTCGCACGTTGCCGATGAGAATTTTTTCTTGGTCGTTCCCATAGATGGCACCAATTATAGTCTCTTAGATTCTTGGAGTCTCCGAATCGTCGAGGCATTACCACAGTATGAGGACCTACAAAATCAGCAGGCACACCGACGATGGTGCGGGGTTATTTCCGTGCTTAAGTTAGACACAGAAATAGAGAGCATAAATGTCAGTCTTTAAGTAGTGTATTTTCACATACCTTTCTATTTCCATTCCTTCCTTATTTATGAAGGAGGAGGATGATCTACTTTTTATGGAAAGTGGGTGATTGGTTTTCGTAATAGAATGGAGGAAGGCACTTTATTTGCTCTTCAACCGGTTTTCCTTTTTGATAGCCAAGTCATCCGAATCTTTCGCCTCAAGGATCGTTTGATCATCCTAAGGGCGGTTACGTGCGTGGTTTGTGGGAGGATGTGTTCTTGAGCTGTGAGGGATCAATCGGGAAATTATTGTTTGGTCATCTTCTTAGAGACGGTCGACTAGAAGAGGATGCTCAGACGATAAATCATGGAAGCCTTTTCTTTGTGATCGGATAGTCCACGGTAGGAGTTCGGGTGTACTTCCGATCCATGTTAGGTGTGAGGATACTTAGGCCTCTGTCAGGCTTTGATCGATCTGGACATACGAATAGGGATCTTTGAGCTGAAAATCGTAGTGCCCACATTTATCAGCCATTGTTATTTTCTAAATATTATTTATATTTATTAAAATGCTTTATTTAATTTTGTCATTAATGTATTTTATTATTAAATTAATTTAATTGTGTAAATCTTAAAATATATTTTAAAATTTTATTTATCTATTTTATTAAATAATATGATTTAAATGCTAATTTTAAGAGGTTGAGGGAAATTTTATGATTTTTCAGCAAAAGGTAAGTAAGTATGTAAGACTCGAAAAAATTCAATTTTGGAAAAGGTAAAATCGTAATTTCGATCAAAATCCGAAATTTATTATCTAGATCTCGGATGATGAAATGGATTTCACCGTTGGAATCGTCTCGCGAAATCTAGCTACCACGTCGAATTTCATCAAATTCCGAAACAGTCGGAATTTACACGTTTTTCGAGGCATCGCGTATCGGGTGCCTTAAAACGATATTTGATGTGACGAAAGTTACATATAACATGTACTCATGGGCCATAAGTTGCATAAGTAGAGAAATGGCAGCGGAAATGGGGCCGAGATAGTCACTTAGGGAATGTCAAAATCAAACGCAGGGGCATAGATGGCGTTTTAGGAATTGTTTAAATGATAATAAAGCGAAATCTTAATAGTGTCTCTTCTCAAATTGAAAGAACCCAAAACGTCTTTGGAACGAGGAAGATGCAGAAACGGAAAATGGTGATTTTCTAGAGAGAGAAGGACCTCCTTCTCTCTAGATTTTCGGGAGATCCAGGCCCGTCAGAAATCCTTTGGAAGGCGCTCTGCGCGGAGAAGGTCTGCAGCGTGGACTCGGTTGGGAGTTTCGTCAAACTCCGAGTGGGAATTTACGTCCTACTTGGGTTTTACACTTTATTTAAGCGTTTATAATGTTTTGGTTGGTTTGAGGCGCCCGAAACGGCCGTTTGATCGGTCCAGCAGGACGAAAATATGGAAATTTTTTAAATCATTTGAATGATCCAGTGACCTTTGCACGAATTTGTTTTAGTGTTTGAGTTAGGCTTGAATAGAATTGTATTGTGATGTGTATAAGGCCGGAAATGGCGTGAAATTGAGTTCTAAAGTGAACCGATGATTGATAGTGCGGGAGCGGTAACAGGGTTTCATTGTTCATATAAATAGTGTTCCTGAAATAATTTTGTCAAACAATGTGTTGGATTGAGTAATTCCAAGTTGAATTGCTCGTGTTTGATAATTAGCCGTGAGCTAATTTTAGTGTAATGAATGATGCATGCCATGTTTGTGTGATTTAAATTATGTGAATATATGCATTATGATATATTTACATGTGTTATATAATTATATTGAAATTGGCATCATGCATTCCATATGCAATGGGGCACCCTAGAACAATAGGAGTGAGTGCATGAAGTGATTCTTAAGAGAATGGTTTCGGAGGGTTGACTAAATAATAATAATTATCGGAGGATAGTCCATATAAAATATCAATCGTCGGAGTCGGCCCAATTGATATACATCGGAGGGTTGTCCACTAAATAGAATACTCGGAGTCGGTCCACTACTTATATCGGAGGGTTGTCCATAAATAAAAACAAACATCTTTGTTGAAATGGGTTTCTCATACGTGAAGCGGGGCAAGTGTGGGGAGTCGTGGTTTCGGGATATGAGTTGATCATGTAGACATTCAAGTAGGATCACGCATATTCTTGAATGTATGTTTTCATTGGAGCATTGCATATGCACTTAGGTGGAGAGTAGCCCAATTAGGGTGATTCCACTCTTTGTTGTTAGCTCACGCTCGAGGGATGTATTTTCAGGTACAGGGAGCGCACGAGGAGACGACTCTTCTTAGAGACCGATTTAGAAGAAAGCCGGGTTGTGGCTTTGGTATTATGATGTATGACATGTATTAGAATTCTAGAATTTTAATATATGTTTGTATAAGAGTATTTTCCTAACTCTTGAAACTATTGTATATAGTTGGGATATATTGGTTGAGTATTGTCACAGTAGTGGCCATTATTTACTACTCATTGGACTGATTAGTTGGATGTGTTGGGACCGGGTTATGTACTAAGGGTAGAGCTCCGCGTACAAAGGAGACTCTGCCCAATTTTCGTGAGATATGTCGGGTCACCCGACATTCACGAGCGTTTCCGCGGGTTGACGGGTAGTCAACGGACCCCTGGGATTTGGGGCGTCACAAAGTAATGGCTTAATAGGTAGGGGCCTCAGGGGGTAGTACTTTTGGCAAAAATCACCTTGTGGTAGAAATTGTTTTCGAAAGGGTAATGATATAATAAGAAAAGAAAAATGAAGATATTGCTTTGTTTAATGTTTGTTAAAAGGCTTAAAAAATATACTTCTCAAATTAAAAAAATCATTAATGAATGAAGGTAAGAAAATGGTAAGTTTTGAAGCTTTGCTCTTCAAATTCAAGTATTTCCTAATAATTATAACCCCTTGATAAAAAAAATAAATCAAATATAGAGTAGAAAAGTCGAAATTGTATTGTTGTTTTTCATTTATGCATTATCTTTTCTTTCTTTTATATAATACGGTCGAGTATTCTGAACAACACGCACCATACAACGGTCAAAAATATCGCTAATCCCCCTTTGTATTTCCAAGGGTTAAGTAATAATATCAATCTTTCACAATTTCACTATAAAATTCCTCCATTTCCATCCTCCATCACTCACTCACCCACTTCTCTCTCTTCTTTGCATTTCATAAAATTTCTCTCAATTTCTAGTAGTAGTCATGAACTCCGATAAAGCTTCATCATCGTCGGCCACTCATATTGAAAGCTGTTACAGAGACATTTGTATTTTGATTGTCGTTTTGGTCAGGTTGTGCAGACGACGGGGGATGTTGAGGGGGCGTTAACTATGAAAGGTGTTTAGTTAGTTTGTTTATGTTTGTTTCTCCATTTTTGGTCTTATAATTATGTGTTTATGATTTCATATTAGTTGTGGGATTTTTCATTGGTTTTGCTTTTAATGATCAGTTTTGACGGCTTATCTAGCTATGGAGGCTTTAGAGATGATTCGGGACAAAGATCTTGGGATTGATATGGTTTTAATGGAGCTGCATATGCCTGGTATGTGTGGGCTCGATCTCCTTGACGACATTAAAAGATTATAGGATCTGCCTGTTCTTGGTGGGTGGCATCCTTAGGGCTTGTTTCCTTACAGTTTTCTAACTCATAGTACCTGTTTGGTTCCGATTTTCAAGCTTTTATTTACAAAACAAAAACGGGAAAAAGTGATTATTTGGTTCATAATGTTTTTTAAGTAGTGTTGAAAATAGTTTTTGAAAGCACAAACCTTGTTTTCAGAAAAGCTTGAAAAAGCAGGAACAAACATGGGCATAATTATTTATTCCTCTCTAACCACCTTTGCATCCCCAAATAGTGAAAGTAATCTTACAATCGGAAGTGAAATGCGATAAATAGTCTTATTTTTATTTCTAAGGCACTTATATGGAGGATATGTTTGACATTTGGCGATATGTCCATACTAGAAGACATCGACAAAGGCAAAGGCTGGCGAGAAAGAAGGAGGCGGCGCAGAATCATCATTCAATGAAGAAGGGGAAATGCATGAAGATGAAGGTAGTTTTGTGAGTGATTGGAACAATAGTTATGGAGATGATCAGTCGACGAAAAAGACTACCAAAGATCCAGTGGAAGAAGATACCCTCACTTCACTTGCATTAGAAGGCCAAGGAAGGTGGAAGGCGTTCATGCTCAGAGCCAGTGGGTCTCCCCATTCCCCTCGAAGAACGACTCATTTGCCATCATACGCTGACCATCGTGCCTTGCCACCACCATATTTGACACCCACACAAAGTAAGATCTTAGAGATTAAAAATTTCAGACAAGATGATCAGCAGTGGGTCTTGGCGCGGGGTGCGGCCTATGGGGTTCGATCATCATTTCTTTGAGAGTCTTGTTTAGGTTTTATGAATACCATTTTGAATAATGGATTTAAATAAAGTTGAGTCTCATTTTCTGTAGTTTAGGAAGTATCTTTCATTTATAATTTAAAATATCTCTCTGTCTTTATAAAATCTAAAAACTGACCACAATCTTAAAATAATTTACTATTAATGTACCACAAAGTGCAAATCATCCCTTTAAAAAAATTCTCTCTCTCTCTCTCTATATATATATATATATACTCTCTTGAAAAACACATTGAAACTGAAATAATTAATTCAAATAATTTCGGGTAGTTTTGGACTAATAAAAGTTCTTGTATTCCTCCCGGGATGTTAGTTTTTTGTTACGTGCTAATCATTTGAAAATCTCGGCCTTCATACCCGAATAAAAAAAAAATTATGTTGCTACAAGCGTTTTTTTTAATGGATTTTTGCAACATTGTCCCCAATTGTCGTTAAAAACATAAAAATTGATTTGACCATGCATGGGGTTTGCAGCTGAATGTTGGGTCCAAATGAACTTGGGAAACAGTTGCATGCCCAAAGATATCAACCAAAAAAATAAAATAAAACGAACTAATTCTGAATTGGCTTGTGTGAACATAACCGATTAGCAGTTTTAAATGTGTACATAAATTAACAAGTGCGTAATTAATCGCGTCTAGAAATGAGCAGATCAATGAATTAACGTTATGTGGATCATACGGTAGTGTCGGTTTAAGGTTTGAAAATCCTATTATATTCCTCAGCGCAGACAACTAAAATAACGGTAAAAAATACAATTATTTTTAGCGGTTGTCTGATTCGGCTTAGTCAATGGTGTAGTTTAGGAACCTCGTCTTTAATACAAATACTTAGATATTGGAAGTTTGAGCGTCTTTTAAAAATCTGTTAGCTAAGGAACTTATCGTTATTCAAACCTTTTGGGTGCATTTGATTTCATAAGCTATAAAAAAAATGCTAAAAACTTATTTTCTCGTAATTGGTATTTTTTAAAATATTAAATATAATTAAAATAATTTAGAAATTTATGTAGTGTGAAATTATTAAATCTTTATATGACCAGAATTCTTGAAAATCATGCCTACAAAATTAAAGACATGAAAAGGATCTTTGAAGAAGAATTAAGTGTGAGTTGGATACTCCAAGCATGGCGAGCAAGGAGCGAGGATGGTATTTGTATGCCTATTCTAGGGCTTTGCAACTAAATTTGTAGGTTGGAGCTTATGTTGATGAGTTGTTGAGAAGAAATCCAGGCTCTACAGTGAACGATGGAGATATGTAGAGATGATCCTAAAGAGGGAGGAGAATCTTTAAGAGAGAATATTTGTTTGTTTGGATAATACTGTAAGGATGGAAGGCGGGTTGTAGGCATATTATAAGCCGATGGATGTTTTTTGAGGACTAAGTTCAAGGATGAACTTTTGGTTGCTTTAGGAAGAGATGGGAATGAACAAAATTTTCCCTATAACAAGGGCTTGTATGAAAAGTGTAACAAAATTGAACTGGGTTTGGTTTCTAATATTGCTAAAAGGAAGCTGGAATTAGAAGATGGGAATACTTTCATATCAGATATGCAAAAGGTATGATACTGTTAAGACCAAATGATATATCTAATTTATGACGTATTGCAAGAATGACTATTACCTAATCCCGACAAAGCGCTTCAAAAACTTATTAAGTCCATACGTATGAATTGTGATTAGTGGATGCCCGATCTTCTTATTGCCACACAAGGAACTTTTCAATCCATGGCAGCAATGCCCAAAAACTTGTTGAGACCATTTTCATATGTATGAAAAATGGGGTGATCTCTCTTGTAAGATGACTCATTTAAAATTTGTGTGTGTGGTCTTAATCACTTTATAGAGTGCACAGGTCATAAGTAATAAAAGTGGATATTTAAGTCCAAATATATTCCCCCCTTGAGGAAAGATAATAAATCAAACTAGCTACCCCGACTATTCCAAGATCATTGCTATTAAAGTCCTTTAATATGATGATAAGAGGACTAAAAATGTAGTCCTAGACTAAATCCAAATATACAAATGCAAAGTTACCTGATCTCAGATCTTCCTCCCTTACGTCTTCTCAGTCTTATACTCCGTTTCCCCTCAATTTCCTTTTTTAGTTCTTCGTTATATAAGAGATCAGATGGCGTCTGCGTTGCATCATAACGTTGGCTGATATAAATGCGATCGTATCTGACCTCAACGTGTGACGTTAGACGTCGCGACATGAGAACGTTGCAACGTTGGAATGTTGCTACATTGAGGCTGAGCTCTCCTCCAATCTCCTCTTCAAATCTCCATACAGCCTCCAAATGCCGCCTTTTTCACTTGAAATGCATAAAAAGCCGAGCATCATATATACGATGATAATCGTTCTTATTACTAGATGGAAATGAATCGGCGATGCTCTGCAGCGGTATATGATGAGTGTTTGGGCACTCATCACACCAACAAAACATACTCACTTAACACTATTATGCATGAAAATTGACACACCCAAGCGCTACAACATGAGTGTGATATACGACGCCACGGAGGTGAATGAACCAAATTTGCAATCCGAGTCTTTATCGTCTAAAATCCCGGGATCCTTAGAGTTGTGCAACTTTCTAAGGAACATAGCTAAGCAAGGTCGGGCTGACTAAGCAACTCAACCCCCTATGTTCTCAATGACCTTTCCCCAGAAGTCTATGTGTAATTGTTTAATGATCTCCAACGTATACATCGGTTCCATTACCCCCAAACTTGAAGTCCACTCACCCATTTGAAAGATTCTAACCACAGAAGGATAACAACGCATCCCTTTTGATTTACATGCTACCTAAGCATGAAATAACTCTAGTGCCTATAAGTTTTAGTTGAGTGTCCACAGCGCGAGGGTTGTGAGCTCCCCACCAGTTAGTTAAGGGCACCGGGCATTTAGTTCCCCTCAAACTTCACCCCGAACACTTAACCAAACGTAAAGGCCCTAGACTGTGGGAATGGTCCATCCTCTGTCCCATGTAGTGAGCAGAGAAGTCAATGGCTCCCGGCCAGTTGGCTTAAGACATTAGGCTTTGAAAGGCCCCTCAGACTGTGCCTGAGATTCCGATTGGATGATCTCACATATTCTATTCACACATGTCTTTTTTTTTTTTTTTGGGCAGGGGGGTGGCTCGATGGCAATCCTCTTTTCAAAGGTGTCCCATCAATTAGGTGTTTAGAAGCCCTCAAGGCTCGTGGAATTCTTGTGAGTCAGGTTTAGAGCCTTGGTATACCCTAGAGATCACATGTGTGTGTGTGCGAAAGACTACTTTGGAAATGGCTTCTTGAAACCCACAGGGGGTGACTAAACTAAGTCACCCCAACCTTTCTAGCACACTATTCCAGATTATGTAACAACCTAAGGGTCCCTTTTCATTCTCTGCTCGATCTTTTTGAAAAAATTTGACTTAAATTGATCTCCCATTCGCGAGCATGACATCCACTCACACACAATACCTAAAACACACCTAAAACATGCAAATGCTGCGAAAACAACCTAAAACACGTGAACAAGTAAAAGTCGAATAGAAGAACAAAAATACCTGCACCTGAACACATAATACCTAAAACACATTAAACACTGAGACAAACTAAAACAGGAAACTAGAAATAAATAAGAAACACATAAATAAACACAAAAGAAACCCGATCACCCAAACCCCCTAAACAAGAGCGGACAGTTTCCTCAATGTTAATAGAACAACAAGAGAGGGTGGAGTGAACTCCCCTAGTGATCGCTCGGATCACTATAGTGGTGGTGGAGGTGGCATGTGAAAGGCGAGGATCTGGGCAAGATGCCCCTGAATGGATTGCTAGTTGCTGAGGATGGTCACGTGGTTATGCATGATTATGCGCATGTTGGCCATGAGTGCATCCATGTCCTGGTTGATGGTGACCTGTTGCTCCTAGGTCTCATCCTAGTACTCATCAAATCGGGCGGTGAGGTCCTATACCTAGTCCTCTAGTATAGTGGAGCATTCTTAAGGTCCGCCACCTAAGATGGTACATTGGTGGTGGGGTTGGGTCGATGTTGCCGGCCTACTCCTGAGCACACGGGATCCCAAACCTAGGCTGGTATGCTCTAAGGTCATCCTCATCAGAGGGCTCATTGCCCGAATCGTATACCTCCTCTGGCCTTGGTATACCCGGTTTGTCTTTCTAAACCATGATCGCCTTGATCGAGTGTATCCACGCCTCATTATCCTCTAAGGGAACCCCGACTTGCTTGCATAGGCCGTGAAGGGGTGCCGAGACCATCTTCGCATCTTTGTTATAGAGGAAGGCATCCTCTATAACCTGCCCGACATCAAATGGAATGTCCTGAATGATGGCATAGTTGAGCATGGCTCTCATAGTCGTCACTTCACACACATTGGTCGTCGAGATGGGATGCAATTTTATGAAGTGATGCCAGACCTTAGGAATGTAGGCCAAGTGTTTGGCCTTGAAGTGCACGACATGCCCTTCACTGCTAAGTTTCCACTCACCCTTCCCGTTAGTCAACAACCTAAGGACCTCGGGATAGTTAGGATGTTCATGCAGACTATCATAGGCCTTAGGGTTAACCGGTTCTAGGTTATAGTATCGATTGATAGACTTCACATAGAAATCTACCAACACCCTGTGCACCCGAACCCTTTTTAGTATGTGGGATGCTAGATTGGCATAGAACTCTCACACCACACTTGTGGCAATTGGTCTCAGATGTTGGCAAAGTGCCCTCCATCCCTTGTTCGCAATGATTTTGTGAAAGAAATCATCGGGTTGGTGAAACCCCTTCACCTTGATGAAAGACCTATTTTTCAAGATGAGGCTGAATTTCTCGGTTGCGCTCTCATTGACAAATAGATGGCTCTTCACTTGCCCGATTTCTTTACGAGAATAATTTTGCTTTGCTCGGGAACTTGATAGGATAGGGATGATCGTCTAGGCTTGAATCACTCATAGTTGGTTCCTAACACCTATTGTGATGCCACTCTTGGTTACCCGATAGAGTCACGAAAACTCATAGGCAAAGGACAAACACCTAGTGTGCACTAAGGGAGATGGTGTTTTTGGCTGTAAAACCCGAAAAAATTCCAATTTTCTGAAAAAGGGTAAAATGGTAATTTCGGTCAAAATCCAGAATTTTTCTAGATCTCGGATGAAGAAATAGACTTCATCGTTGGAATTATCTCGCAAAATCTAGCTACCACGTCGAATTTCGTCGAATTCCAAGACAGTCGAATTTCACATCTTTCGAGGCACTGGGTGTCGGGTGTTGTATGATAGCTTATGAGAGGCATGTGATGTGACAAAAGTCACCTACTATATGTATCCATGTGACACATGTTGCATGATTAGTGAGAGGATAGAGATAAATGGCTTAGATTAAGCCAAGTCTCAAAGAGCCCTTAAAGTTGATAAAGGGACAATGAGGAATTAATTGAGAAAGAAAAGAAAATGGAGCTAACTTCATCTTCTCCATTTCTTTGGAAAGCGTGCGGTGAGGGGAAGCGGTTTTAGAGAGAGAAAGTCCAAGCTTCTCTCTAGATTTCCGGCTTTCGGACCGTCGGTTCTCGTCGGGCCAAGAAGCAAGTTGATGTACGCTACAAGGGCTATGCGTGGACACTGATTTTGTGGGTTTTGACAACTCCGAATTGAGAGTCTTCTCCTACTTGATTTATTCTTTGGCTAGGGCCATTTTAATGGATAAAAGATTTGTTAAGGCTTGGATGGCATGTTTCGGCCCCAAAATGTTGGACCAGTGAAGAAAATCACAGTGTGGCGTGAGCAGTGTCGAGGCGCAGGGTTTATTGTTCGCGTGATTTATCAATGTTCTTTCGGGTGATTCAAAATGGTGCTTGAATTGGTTATTAGCCATGAGCTAATTTTGGTAATTGTGCTATGAATTGAATAGCATGATGTTGTAGGTAAATTCTTGGTAGTATATGCATATTATATATATATTAACATGAATTATTTGGAAATGGCATAGCCATTCCATATGCCTTTGAGGGTACCCTAGAATGGTAGGTGTGAGTGCATGACAAATAAAATCGGAGGGTTGCCCAAACGATAAATTCTTTTGTAAAATTATTAAAATAATAAGTTTATCGGAAAGTTGTTCGAAGAATTGTGTTGGGAAAATTGTCCAACAATTCACTTCGGAGGGGCCCATGAATTGTTTCGGAGAGTTATCCAACAAGTTCACCTCGGAGGATTGTCCAACTTATTATATCGAAGGGTTGTCCTCAATTAAAACAAATATTTTTGTTTTGAAAAGAAATGATTTTCATACATGGGTTAGGCGTAATGAGGGTGATGGACTCGAGACATGGGATTGGGCATGTAGACATTCAAGTAGGATCATGCATTTTCTTGAATGTGTTTGGTTGCCATTACATGTGCACTTAGGTGGGGAGTAACCCATGTAGGAGATTATCACTATTGGGCATTGCTCACACTGTCGAAGGAACATTATTTCAAGTACAAGGAGTGTTCGGGAAGACGACGCTCACTAAAGGCCGCTTTTTAGAAGAAAGCAGATTGTGGCTTTGATATTTTTGTATAACATGTATTAGAATTCTTAATTTTAATATATGTTTGTATTAGAAATTAAATTGACTCTTGAACCATTGTAATATAGTTGGTTGGATATATTTAGGTAGTACTGGATGCTTTATGGGCCAATGTTGGCCATTTACTCGATATGGTATGGGACACAGGTGTTGTGAGTTAATGGTGGTCAGGACCCCTAAGTTTGGGGCGTTACAGCTTGGTATCAGAGCTTAGGTTTATAAATGCCTAGAGCTCAATGTCGGATACTTGAGTATAGCTTAGTATCAATAAGTTAGGTATACGATTACCTAGGACTTGATGGGCACAGGTTAGATCATGCATTCATTGTGCATTTTGATGAATTAATTGTGATGTGTTGTATGTATTGTGTGTTTGTGTGCAGTAAGATAGCATGGGAGAAAATGTTGAACATAGGGTTGAAAATACAACCCAGGAGTTTGAGAATTTTGGGCAGAGTGGTCAAGAAATAAATGAAAAGAAAAAATATAATTTGGATAGTTCATAGTTTTGAACATAAACAGAGGTGTTTTGTGAAATTCTGAAAATTATTCCAGTTTTTGCACAAGAAAACGGGTTAAAATTAAACTCTTAAAATTTTTGAGTTGTATAAACTGCAGTTGTCTAGGCTACTGCATTTTAGGAGTAGCAGGGAGGCTACTGAAGGAATAAAATAAAAAAAAAAAAGTGTGTTGAGAAATTTTTTTTTTTTGGGGCTTTACAGTATGTAAGCAGGGAAAAAAAAAAAATTTATGAACTACTAGAAAGAATGAAAATATATATATATATTTTTGTGCCTCAGTGCGAGTGGAACAAGAAAAATGAGTGAATGAAAAAAAAAAAAAGCTTGTAGGAGATGGCTGGAGATAAATTCTTGCCCGTTTAGTCATTAGGTCATGATACAATGTTTGTGTAGGCGTGGCACGGGAGCGTGGCGGTGGCATGGCCCCGAGCGGGTGCACGGCGCGCATCGGGGGTGACGACCTGTGACTCGACCCGGCGGGGGCTCACGACCACGATGGGCGCACGCGGACCGATAACGCGCGCCGCGCATGGCCTAAACCTTTGGAGTGTGTCCACGATACAAATTTCATGTCATTAGGCGGAGAAGCGACAATGCGAAACGCGGTGTGATACGGCGCCAACGCGCCGCGATCGGCCTGGGAGGCTGCGACTGGCGGCTCAGCGTGACCGTGTACGGTACGGCGGTAGGATTTGTTGCGTTGTTTTTGCTCGTGGTCGAGCAGCGACATGGCGCGAACGTAGCTTCGCGACCACGACGAAGAGGCATGATCACGACGCCCTAGTGCGCCACGACCACAGAGAGCCCAATGCAGCGGTGTCTTGTAGCGGCTGGGCGCGAATGTCTGGCGAGCGACACAGGCGCCCAATGCGGCGGCGTGTAGTCGGGGTCGGTTGGCTGCTGTTTACTCAATCCAATTTTATTGATTACCTTGTTTCTGATCCTTTGTTTGGATCACTATTCATGGGCACTGTTTATGAACATTGTTCAAGGGGTTTAAAAAAATAAAATAAAATTTTTGTTGCGTATGATTTAAAGTATGGAAAATTTTCGGTATGTGAATAGTGTCTCGGGGCTGTGTTTACACCTTATAGATGCTGCATTAAAACTTAACTTGCCATTTGACATGTGTAGATGGCTGATCGCAGAGATGGCGTAGAATTAGGTCACGAGGTGCCAAGCACCGCGGGTCATTTGACTATGGGCGCTGCTACAGTATAGAAAGGATGCAGCTCTTTGTAAATTTACGAACTGTTGACGAGTGGCAATCCAGTAACCTCTAGGGTTCAAAGGCACATCATCCTTGATATTCACAGAGATCCGATGGTGGCAGACCATTGGTTTATGCGGGTGAAGATATTGGAGCGATGGAGATTACCTCAGATCGACGGGGATCGCATTTGCATTCGACTGAATGTGGTAGAGGCCCAGGCGAAGACCTCTAGAGACCTAGAGGCAATGACATGGGCAGAGTTCCAGGAGCTATTCATGGGCAAGTATTTTCCGAACACTACTAGACATGCGAAGGCTCAGGAGTTCCTAGAGCTGAAGCAGGTGACTATGATTGTGATTGAGTATGTGGCTAGGTTCACGGAGTTAGCTCGCTTTACTGACGATTATGTGGCCACACACTTGGCCAAGGTCAGGAGGTTTGAGAATTGATTGAGATTGTCCATTTCGAGACCCAAGATTACAGGACCGCCTAAGGCATGGACTCTGGTTGGAAATGCTGGTCGCACCCAAGTGGTGTATCGGAATCAACGAGTGTATCTGGGTTCCTACTATTTGTGATATGATATAGTGAGATCTCAGAGTCAAACACGGGGATGGTTTTCTTGTTGAGAGAAAGTTACGGTGGATTTGAAAATGGTGTTTCCTCTTTTTGGATTTGATTTTGCAAAAAGCAGTGGGTTAATGGTTGTGGAATGAAAATAAATGAAATAAAATTGAAAGAACTCCTTGAAGTCTGAGACCCACTTTGGGCTTGGGTTCTAAGTCCTTGAAGCATGTCCTCGGTCTTTCCTATACCGTGTTGGGGAGGATGACCTATAGTCATTTTCCCGAGCCCAGAATCTTCATTTAGCTTTAAAACCTAAGCCACATGTTTCTCTTGAGACAATGGCATTTAATGAGCATAAATGCTCCAAGGCAGGTGAAAACACACCTCTATTCCCTCACAGGTAACTATTAGGAGACAACTAGCTGGGTATCGGTGGATCTAGTGATAAGTATCCATTGGACAGCTTACGAATACACGTTGAATTTTAACCTAAGGTGAGAAGCAGGAACACAAACACCCATAAATACTTGTAAGCGAGAACAAACGACTTGCTTAATAGGTTGCCCGGTGGCCTTCCTCAAGGATGAGGGGCATAGCAAAGCATCCTTGATTTGTCATCATCGAGGTGTTTGATGGTGAGAAAGTCTGAAAGTGAAGGAAAATGAGAGAAAATCCTGCGACAACCAAAGGAGAAACTTGAGTTTAATTTATTGAGTGATTGATGGGCTGAGTTGATTGATGTTACAAGCGATTGAACATATAGATGCCAGTGCCAAAATTACAAAAAATGTATAAAAAGGGACTAAAAATTACGTAAGGGTAGGTTGTACAAAACCCTGGCGAGATCAAGCGAGTCCAACAACGAAGGAGTGCGAGGGAGCAATGTTGCGAATTTAGCAACTTGCGAGAATTTGTAGGTTAATTTTCGCAACCACACTTGGAAACTCCCTTGTGTCTTCCTTCTCTTTTGCATTTTGCTCAAATCTCCTCCTGAGTTCGATCATGCATCTTGAATTCGTTTCGGGTTCATACGTGTTGGTCCGGTTTTAAGATAATATGATGTTGGCACATAAACTACAAAAATAGCTATAAATGTGTCCCAGTAGCAAAGTTAGGACCTCAATGTATCAATTGGGTTAATTAAGTTGATTAGTACCACAAAAGTCTTAAAACACACCCAATAAACAGGGCTCAAATACCACTATTTGGGTACTAATGCTGCCTCTAACCGACACATGCTAGTCCTTAGCATTATTAAAGAAGATCATACGAGCAATGTGTATGCAAAGGAATTTGTCACATTCGAAAAGTGTGTGTATAAGTAATGCCCTACCCTCAGTATGAAAAATTGGGACTCTGCATCAAAACCAGCTTGGGAGAATAAATGGCATACATGAACCGGAGGAGTGTCCATTCCAAAAATCAACACAAACTTCCCACTTAAAATCTAAGTGTTTAGGTGATGGTTTTGCAATAAAGTACGCCTAAGCTACTCTCCCCCCAATAAGCCACACATGATACCTTGGTATTGACCAACCTAAAAGATCAGTTCCACTCTTATTTCACACTTCTATTGTATTATAGGATGTAATCTTTGAGCTTCGACTTCATCAAAGTCCGTGTAGCGAGGATCCGATGACTCTCAACCAGCTAAGGTTTAGGGCATCAAGTCAAAGGATCTTTCGACCACTAACTCTGCAGGTTTCACCCCGGACTCCGAATGATTCCAAGAATCCAGCACCTACAACTCGCTAAACTCCACCCATCCTCCCATGTAGCGAGCACTAAGTCGGTGGTTCCCAACCAGTTGGTTTAGGGCACCAGGCTTTAAAGGCTTTTGCCGTAGATCCCTCGGACCGTGCTCAGGTTTCAAGGCAAAGCGCCGCGGCTTTTCTATTATCTTATCTTTTTCTTTTTCTTTTTCTTTCCTTTTTCTTTTGGAAGACACATTGGCCTTCTTTTCATGGGGTCCTTAACCTATTAAGGTCGTTAACAAAGCTAAGGCCGGTTTTGAAAAGTAAAGGAGGGTATGCAACTTCTCAGCCTAATGAAGAAAACTGAAGTGCACTGTGTGTTTGGTTAGCTAATGGTGGAAGACAAGGGTTGGGTCAGGTCCTTCAACCGCTTGACAACTCAATCATGCATGGAACTAGTCTAGCATTGATGGTATTATCACGTATTCCAGGTTTCAACTCCACGGAGAGCCAAATCATAAAAAAATGGGAGCAAAAAATTGGTTGCAAGAGTGAAACATGGAGCATTATGAAATATACTTGATGTATTTCACAAATTTGACTTTTTCAAATGAAGTATCTGACAAGCCATTATCATACAAAATGGGCTTTCTTTGAGGCCCGGGTGGTACAAAAGAAATAGAGTGCGAATTATGAACATCACTTCAACCTCTCTCCCTAACCAAGTATGCCATTGTCCGCAATGGGGTGTAGATTGGAAAGTTAGTGGAGGAAGTGGTACCTCCTTAGTCGGTGGCTGATGAAGAATCATCCTCGGCTGGGTGTTTGAGTCTTCTTGGAATGGAGTGGTGATCTTTATTCTTATTTGCGGCGCGGTATCTAGGGGGATGCGCAAGGGTGGTGGTGGGTGATCCTGGCGGGGAGGGTAGCGAGGGGCTGAGCGGGGACATAGGGGCTGGGAGGCTGGGTGATTACAGATTTGCATGAGGATGGCCTGATTCTGTGCTAGAATGGCGCTGGTCTGAGCCATGGCAGCCTCGGTGCGAGTCATCCTATCTGCGAGGGTGGCATGGGCAGCTGCAAATGAAGCCGAAGTGGTGGAGAACGTGCGGAATGCCTCCATGATAGTCAGAAAGTCCCTGGTGGATATGGTAATGTACTGTTGAGGCGGTGTGAAGGTGCTCGACCTAGCTAGGTGCTCGAATCACTATATCCGAACGAAAGCAGCGTAGCATGTGGGCGAGGGCTCAAGGATGCAGGCACCGCAGCCGAGGTAATCGGAGCCGTGGTAGGTGGAGTCGGAGGAACCGATGTCGAATCGGGCTGAGCCGGAGCCGGAGGCCTCGCGTGCTCAACTACAAGGGGCGTGTCCTCGAGCGGAATTTCAAGAGCCTACCGTCCTCTACCGGTCCTAGAGGCGGAAGATGAAAGGCACGAGGCATGGCCTACCACCGATCGACAGTAAGGGTGGCTTCACAGTCGCGGCGACGCTCCAATCAGGGTTTGATTAGTGCCCAAAAAGTGATATTTTGAGTCCTATTCAAGATAGGTTTTGAGTGCTTTTTGCGCACTAATCATATGAATTGAGCCAATTAACATGTGCAGTCACTTAGTACCACTGATTCCATTTCGAAGCCTGTTTTTGGTAATTTTGCGCTTCGCGTGCCTCAGCCAATAATTTCAAGTCTGATGTCAAGTTGGTGCTGAATGCCGAGATTCACAAAAGCTTGATTTCTACCAACCAAAATGAAGAAATGTGAAGCGGAACTGGCGAAAGGATGATGCAAAGGCAAACAGAGGAAACTGTATTTTCGCTTATGCATTGCAAAATTTTCAAGTGTGGATCATAAAAATTTCGCACATAAATTTCGCTATGTAAATTTTCGCTGCCACAAATTTCAAATTTAGCGAAAATTACTCGCTCATTAAAATTTTGATTTTCGCTATCTCTTGTGATTTTCGCTAGCATAGCGTAAATTTTCAGCTTATGCTAGCTAAAATCGCATAGCGAAATTCCGGCGCCTCTCGCTTTTGATGTTTTGATTCGAAATCCACCACGTTTGATTAATTACCATTTTCATTCCTATTGTAATTTACATTTTAGGCCTTTTTTCATTTCGTTACTATCAGTTGACTATATAAGCTCCCCTACAACTTTCTTGAAATCTAACTTTCCATTTATGCAAGCTTTCCCAGCCTTTTCATTTTAGGTTTTGTTTTTTGCTTTCCTCTTCTCCTCTCTTCCTCATTTTCTAGTCACAAACACACTCTTTAAGGATGACAACTCATGGGATGCTTGGCTAGTTTCCCCAAAGCCTTGAAGACAGGAGGCTGCTAGCTCGCTTAGGGCTACCGCAGTTGCCTCATGCTTTAAATGATACAGTATCACATTTATGGCTCCAAACTTTCCAAACTAGGGTTTAATGCTATTTAATGTCTTTCCTTGGTCAATACTTGCTATGTTTTTAGTTCATGCATTCTTAATAAAATAGATGCAATCGACATTCTTTAGATGTCATTTACGAGCCATTGAAATGAGGTTAAATGCTATGGTTTTAAACCGACCGACATTTAAATGCTTAGTATTTGATTGACTCAAATAGAGTGGTTCTTAGAGTTAGGTTTCATAGCTAAAACAAAGATCCGGCTTTGGTTGACTATATGTCATTTTCCTAATGCGAGGAAATGACCCGAGGACAATCAGAATACCCCTTGTTATTGCTTAGTGACCTAAGCCTTCATGCTACTTATTTCACACTTTCATTTAAGCTATTTCGCTTATCCTGAACAAACCAACTCCCCGCTTAACCAAATCCACAATCCAAACAAAAGCCTCACCATTTTCAAACATCATCATGAATCATTCGTGGATGAAAACCCATCCCCGTGTTCAACTCAGACCGCCATGCCGCAAGAGCTCGACTACTGGGCAAATAGGAGGAGTATAGGAACAACATTGTTGATTCTGATCACCCTACCGTGGCACGAATCGTGGCCCGACCGAACTCCGATGTGCTCCAAAGACTCCGGCACAGGAGTCGTGGAATAGAGAGGCTGACTCGCCGGCGACTCGCGCTGACCTTGTCCTCGAAGTGGAACAAGGCCGTCATGATCAACTTCGTTGGGCTGAACTAGAAGCCCTCCGGTAAATAAGGTAATAAAGCTCAAAATAGCTCATCTCCTCCTCGACGATGTGTGTCGGAGCGGAATGTATTTAGGACCACAATATATGGTCTATCAATAGCATGCACTGCGAGAGCTGCCTCCTGAACAATATAGTCCTAGCGGTAGTGTCAATGGAGAGAAGACGGACCATCTCCCTGGTCGAGGGATGGGGCCACTTTCTATAGACTGCCATGCTGGCGGTGACCACCTGTGAGAGGAGAGCACCGTGGATGCCTGAGACCAAGTATCCCCGGCCGGCCATCGATGGAAAAATGCGTAGCGCCGGCTCAGCCTCTCGCCTAGACACTACCGTGGTGGTAAACTCGATGACTACCCGAGGATAAAATATCGACGCGGCGCCATGAACGTACCTGTGGTATCTCCGCACAGGAGCATGGAGTCTCGAGCACCGGTCCTTTTCAAGAAATGCCTGAGATCAGAAACCTCCCGTGCAGATCTCTCTCACTCCGCAGCCATTCCGACTGGCCGCAATGGAAGTAAGGTCAATAATGGACGCAGGGATAGGTCCTGGCTCTAGCAATGCCCCGATAAGGCTGAGGCTGGTCGTGGTCCTTTTTAAGGTGGACACCCCGTCTAAGTCCCGCCCTCTTAGGTAGTGGACTTCTCTGGCCGCCTGCATGCAATGGAGCAGCGGCGGATTCGTGCTACAAGAGGGGTGATCCGAATCAACAAAATTTATACTCTGTTCCTCCCACCGCGTAGTCGCTACCGCAATATAGTGGTGGACCTTACCCGATCCACGACCACGACTCGCTTTAAAATGGAAGGAAAATGCAAAGAAAAATGTGGGTTAATTCGAAGTTTGGAACCGGTCCCCAAGGAGGAACGGTTTTGCTTTGGAGTCGCCACTTACTTTTATTTTTATTTTTAAGTGGGGAAAACCAAGTAAGAAACAAAACCCAATGACTTAAGTATGGAAAAAGCGGTCTGCGAAAACTAGATTTCTGGGTCCGGGGATCAGATTACCTTATCGGAAGGTACCTCATATGAGGTAGCACCCCCCAAGCCCTAACTCCTACTCCCACAAAGAACTGGTATGTAGGAGCATATGGGTCAAAAAATCGATGGGCCTCATAGGCTAAACATACAACTTAGATCAGACCAAACCTAATTGGTATCTAGTGATGCTTAAAAAAAACTCAACCAAATGGCAATGGCTGCATCAGTGGTCCCCGCCACTTACATCAGTAATAGCCAACAAACATAGCAAGCATGCATGACACCCAAACACAAAGCATCCATGTGAAATTCATTACCAAACATTAAAGCACATACCTGTGGTCCCTAGCCAAGCGCTGCATAAGAGGTCAGTCAAAAAGCTCAAATCCATCACAAATGTTAAAATCCAAACACCATGTATGCATATGAATACAAATACCAATGCCTAAGCATGTACCCGAGATCCCTAGCCATGCATAGTAGAATAGGTAGGGCAAATAATACATCATACATCATGCATTTAAAACCAAATATTGGATCCCATACCAAAAGAAAGGAAGCAGACTGAAAGGAGGTAAGTGGTTTGCTTACTTTAACACACATTCCCTTTAAAATCCACAAATCAAACTACACTTACAAATCCCACATTGCCCACTACCCACTTTGTTCAAACCAAAACTGAACTCAGACCCTAAAGTTCGCTTGCATGTGTTTCTTAGGCGGAACCAAGAGCACACCATAATATATTTCGAGGACTAAACATGCTTAAATAGGGGGGTTGCCCATGAGTCGCCTTGTACAACCTGGCTGAATCCTGCCAACAAGTCAAAATGATTGAGAAAAATTTTGGAAACTTTTTCAGAAAATCCCTGGCGCACTAGAATCTATCGAAAATAAACGAGTGCAATTCCGACCAATGATCAAGAACCAATACAAACAAAGCAAAGTACCTAAACTGTTGTCTTAGTACCTAACCTAATGAACCGATCGGGTTTGGTTTACCAATCAGTCCAGATAATTGGAGAAAGATTTCAAAATTCAGAACCTTCCTTAGAAAGTCAGAATTTAAAAGATAAACGGAGTACAATTCCGATCTCGGTAATGACCAAGAACCAAACACAAACGAACAAACTACCCGAACTACCATTCCAGCAAACTGAATTCAATGAATCGGCTAATCTGGTTTATCAACCAGTTCAGCCGGTTGAGATAGGCTCTCAAAATTTTTCAGAACCTTCCTAAAGGAGTTAGGAATCTAAAAAACAAACGGTGATTGATTCTCAGCTCCATTGAGCAGAACCAACCAAAACAACAAAAACTACAATAAACTGCCTTTCCCGAAAACTCAATCTGAATGAACCGAATGATCTGGTTTTCGAACCAGTCCAAATCGTTGATAAAGGCTCTCAAAATTTTCCAGAACTTTTATAAAGGAGTTAGAAATCTAACAAAACAAACGGTGATTGATTCTCAGCTCGGATGAGTGAGAACCAACCAAAACAACAAAAACTACACAAACTGCCTTTCCTGAAAACCTAATCTGAATGAACCGAATGATCTTTGGTTCTTCAACCAGTCCAAATCGCTGAGAGAGATTCTCAAAATTTCCAGAACTTCCTAAAATACTCAGGAATCTAATACAAAATAAACGTGATTGATTCTCAGCTCGGATGAGTGAGAACCAACCAAACAACAAAACTACACAAACTGCCTTTCCTGAAAACCTAATCTGAATGAACTGAATGATCTGGTTTTCGAATCCAGTCCAAATCGTTGAGAGATTCTCAAAATTTCCAGAACCTTCCTAAAATACTCAGGAATCTAACAAACAGCTCGTGATTGATTCTGCCTGGATGAGTGGGAGAAACTAACCAAAACAACAAAACTACACAAACTGCCTTTCCTGAAAACCTAATCTGAATGAACCGAATGATCTGGTTTTCGAACCAGTCCAAATCGTTGATAGAGATTCTCAAAATTTTCCAGAACCTTCCTAAAATACTCAGGAATCTAACAAACAAACGGTGATTGATTCTCAGCTCGATGAGTGAGAACCAACCAAAACAACAAAAACTACACAAACTGCCTTCCTGAAACCTAATCTGAATGAACCGAAATGATCTGGTTTTCGAACCAGTCCAAATCGTTGAGAGAGGCTCTCAAAATTTCCAGAACTTTTATAAAGGAGTTAGGAATCTAACAAACCAAACGGTGATTGATTCTCAGCTCGGATGAGTGAGAACCAACCAAAACAACAAAAACTACGCAAACTGCCTAGCAGAGGTCCAGTGTTGAACCGGCCACGCATGAGCGTGAAACCGGCCCAAATGGTTGAGGAGAAAACTTCAAATTGATCAGAACGTATCTTAAAGAATAGAGTGGAGAAAGGGTCCATTTCTTACCTCCTCACATAAGACGCTGAACAACAGAAACCAAGCTTATACATCCCGAAAAATCCAGCAAACGGTGTTTGAGCCCTAAGTGTGCCCTCCAAAAGGTTCTTTCCAATCTGATCTCTATGTCCTTTATGCTAATTCCCACTTCCAGCCATCAAAGCCTTCGTTTTCTCCTTCAAGCTTTGGAAAGGGCCCTAATCAACTCTAAATAGCTTCCCATTCACTCCCTCCCTCATTTCCCTCATGCAAGCTGAATCACTTAAGTTTTTTAGTTTGAGCCACTCACCAAGTATCCACATGGGTTCATGGTGGGCTGTATGTAACCTAAGACAAGGCCCAAAATACACCCACAATACTTCCCAAGGTCGAGCTGGAGCTTATGGGCCCGAACCATTAGGATTTGGGCTCCAAAATCGTAAAAAATGCTGTCTAATAATAAGTCGTCCTCCCAACTAACCGGTTGAACCAGATGCCAACCAGTCGAGCCGGTTGAGGAAAATTTATGAAATTTTGATAGAATGTTCCCTGAAGAATAAGGAGACCAACAAAAACGGTGCACCATTCTAATTTTGGATGAGGAGATATGATCAAACAAGGAGGAGGCTTGCCAAAATCACCAAAAACAAGCATAGATACATACTACATCGATGAACTAAGCCACACCGATTGGTCAAACTGCTGACCAAAAATTATGATTTTTTAACATAAACCTCCTTGGCGACAAGGAATTCAACAAAACAAACAGTGAACAATTCTTGAGCTCGACAAAGGGGATACACCCAAACAAGCTCAAGTTCTCCAAATATGACATACCCATAACCCGATTGAGCTAAACCCCTGGGGCGCCACTTGCTTCCTATGGCACGATGCCAATAATCGACACTCACGATTAATCTCAAGTGAAATACACGCACCTCAATGGACCATATATACAAGCCTCCACCCAGGCTCTGAGAAAGACCAAGCCTAAAAGGGCCTAAATGGTGTTATATGAGAATAATGGGTGAGTATGACACCCATAGACTAAATGCAAGTGCTTAGAGACAAAATTGAGGGTCTACAAGTGGTCTAGGGTCGAACACGGGGATGGGTTTTCTTCGTGAAATGAGAAATGCAGTTGAGTTGAAAATGGTATTTCTCTTTGGATTTTGGGTTTTGTCTAAAAACAAGGTCGATAGTTGTAAACTGCATATAAATTAAAGGAAAATTTAGAAAAGAAGACTCCTTGAAGTCTTGGGTCATTGGATTGGATTTTTAAGGTGTATTCCATGCTCCTAGTTTGTTTCGCTGGGGATAATGACCTATAAATGCTTCCCAAACCGAACCTGGATTCGGGCACTAAAATCTAAACCCTCTAAATTACTCCCTCATGATATGGCATTCAAAGGCATTCAAGTCCCTAACAGTGTGCATATGACCTCAAAGAGGCAACCTACGGCAACTAATAGGAGACAACTAAGTGGATGACAGTAGATCTAAGATTAAGCATCCACTATAACCACAAAGCTTGCCAAATACACATTGGCTAGGCTGGATATAGGAGGTTTCAACCTAGGATTGAGATGCAGTGGAGCTTAAATGCTCATAAATGCAGCGCAGGATGAATGGAGGGTATGAAAACTTACTCCAAACCTCCACCGCTGACCTCATCTTCATGAAAGTGGGGCTTTGAAGCCAAGCATACCTTTTGGTTTGTCATCACCAAGGCATGCTCGTTGCCGAGAAAATGAAAGAAAGAGGAGAGAGAAGAGAGCAAAATAAAACCTAAAAACTAAAGCTGCTGGAAAGCTTGCATAAAGTGGAAGTTAGGGTTACAAAGTTATAAGGTGGCTTATATAGCCAACCCAAATGTGTGAAATGACAAAAAGGCCTAAAATATGAAATTACAATAGGGACAAAATGGTAATTAATCAAAACGTGGTCGTTTGGGAATCAAACATCAAAAACATGTGGCACCCATTTTTGCTATGCAAGAAATTCCTAGTATAGCGAAATTTCTCGCTTATGCTAGCGAAATTTCGCTAGCCTAGTGAAATTCTACGAGATAGAGAAATGGGAATTTTCTAGCAGTAATTTTCGCTTAAGATGGTACTCTGCTAGATCGTTGGGCTCGCTATGATTGCTAAATTTTCGCAATCCCAATAAATTTTTGCAATCATACGAAATCCCCATTGCTCACACGCATCACTTCCCCGTGACTTTTATTCATCTATTTTGCCTCTCAATTCTTCAACCCATCTCGACATTTCATCGCCTCGCCTTGGTGAAATTACCGAGGATTCATTCAAAGATCAATAAGAAGCAAAGCTTGCTGACTGAAGTTCCCAAGACCTAGCAAACTATCCAAAACAATCTCGAAAACAAATCAGTAGCACTAAGTGGACATGCACATGACAATTGGCTTTAATTCATATGATTAGTGCGCAAAGCACTCAAAACTCATCTGGGTTTAAAATAAAGACTCAAAATTAATCACACTCTAACCGACACGCTGCTGGGCCCCTTTAGCAATGCTAAAAACAATAAAGGTATTTATGTTTGATTTTACAAAAGTGTATAAGGTTCAAAAAGTGTATGTACAAATAGGCTTTACCTTTAAAATGAACAATTTACACCCTGTTCGAATACCGACATGAAAGAACAAAAACCATATAAGAATTAGTTTTAGGTCAACATTGGATCCAAGGAAATCAACCTGAACTTCCACCAAAATCTAATTGTTCCTAAGGTAACCACTGGCCAATAAATTGCAAGCTATTCCCTCCCCAACCTAGCTACGCTATGGTCCAAATGTTGGACTTTCAACCTAACAGACTAATTACACTCTTGCCTCTTCCTACTTGAAATGCAGGTGCAATGCTAAAACCTCGACTTCACCAAAGTCCGTGTAACCGGTCCACCGATGACTCCCAACCAATTAAGGTTTCAGGCATCGTCGAAAGGATCAATCGACCACAATCTCTACAGTTTTTCAGACTTCAATGACTTCAGAATTAAGCACCTACAACTCGCTAAACTTCACTCCATCCACCCGTAGCAATAATTAAGTTGATGACTTGAACCAATTAAGGCTTAGGCATCGCCTTTTAAAGGCTTTCGCCATATACCCCTGACCGTTCTGTGTTTCAAGGCAAAGCTACACGACTTTCTTATTCTTCTTTCTTCTTTCTTTTCTTTTTTCTTTTTCTTTTCTTTTTCATTTGGAAGACTTCACATTGGTCTTCATTTACTGCAACACAAACCTATTACGTATCACACGTATCTAAGGCCCATGGTAAAGTGAAGAGAGGTATATAGCTTCTCAACCTATTGGTACAACTGCATAAAGGTGTGAATTAGCTAAAGACTGATGTAAGGTTGAATATGGCTGAACTTCAATCGATCAAAAACTAAACTCGGGTTACGGAATTGTTCTATCATTAAGGTAACACACAGGGCTTCAATTTTTCAACTAAAGACAAGAGTATAAACACAAAAATGGAGACACAAAAAGCAATTTAAAAATTAAAGAAAAACGAATTTGGGCACTGCAGGACTTGTATCACCAGTAAAACCAAATTCCAAAAATATGAAAATTACCTCTAACTAACCTGGCATGGGAATGAAAAGCTAGAGGATGGAACGGTACCTCCTCAAACATGGTGGCAGAAGAAGGGTCACCCCCAGTGGCTCCAATAGAAGATGAAACGAACGGTTTGAACCAGGGAGGGAATGGCATGACTGAATAGTGCACCTACATCATGACCGCAACGCAGAGGAAATGAGATTCTCCCATGCACCGCGAACTCCCGCAAATATCAAAAACCAAAATTGTGATAAGATGTCAAATGCGAAAAATATTTGAAAAGAAAATAGGTAAAAGTAAAGTGGGCACCACTAAAACCCAAATTAAGACTTAAAATAATATAAAGTCAAAAATTTCCAACAAAATTGAGTGGTCTCCTGTGTTCCCAAGCAGAACCGGGCCCCATTGTAGCCATTGATCTCAAGGAGGGTCTGTGGAGGAGAAGCTCCTCCACGCATGCAAGGTGTGCCGCAGTGCCTTCATGCTCACCCATTTGTTTCGGGGCACCTAGTCTCCGGTGGTAAGTAATGACCGGGGCTGCAGGAGGAATTTATGATTCTTCATTAACCGGCCAATGTTTCTCCACGAATTCTTCCTGCTGTTCGTTAGTATCATGCCTTCCTACCCGTGTGCCACTCAGGCAAACTTCATCAGATTTGCTCCCCACATCTTCAACTAGTTTTTGCTTGTTGCCCATGAAAACAACAGCTCTGTGTCATAAAGGCTAAATGAGCCGCATTAATTTCATTTCTAAGAATTCCGAGCAATTTGATTCGATGGGCTGGAATGGCCTTTCCCAATATAATGGGCACTTGATTAGTGCCCCTACCACCGTTCTATGTCTAGGAAACCACGAAATCCACCTGATGGTGGTAATCATCACTACCAACACATTCCACTATCCCTTTCGTATTTTCACCCAACTGACGGCTAAGGATAGTGATGTCGTTGGTTTCGCCTCCAAATCACGCCATATACCGAGTATGGTAGTAGTTGACAATCAAATCAAGTTCAGCAAGAGCTGGTCAATACGGTACCTTCCACGCGAATTCGTAGATAGTTAAACCGATCTCGTGGCTTCACCATTGTTCGCATCGATGACGGAGCTAACTTGTTCGCTTAAGAATGCTTTCTTTGTCAATGCCCAACCCTTGAATGGGTAATAAGAGATCTTCAAAACTTTGCATAAGGTGGGACTTGTTTGATGATGTCCAAAAGCCGACTCACTGCCTTAGACTTCTAGATGCCGCCTGGGATGCCTTCTTCGCTTCTGTCGGGAAACTGAGGCACATGCAAGGCTTCCATCGAGTCCTCAGAAACGTGGTTATGGCTCCACCCTTCCCCTTTCTCGCTCTCAACAGTGTCGGGGCATTGGCTGATCAACTCCTTTCCAAATTTCTTATAACATAGCTGACTTCATCCATTTTCGAGGTTCAACGGTATAGCCCATCATTGACTCCTTGACGGCAGCCGGTATGAAACCTCCCCGCCTTTGCCGACATTTCCATTCTTTACATGGATGAATGTGTCGCCATTGAATCTTTCCTAAGTAAGGTTACTTTCCAGCCCATCTATTCTCTTGCTCATGGAGATTTCTACATTTTCAATTTTTTGTTCAACTCAAAGATTGATGCCTTTTTTTTGCCCTCCATGAAATTTCCACCACCTCGCTTCATTCAAATGGCTTCTCAACAGAGAGGAGGCGGGTGCCATTTGACAAGCTCGTGGAAGTGGTAACAAGCCTTCATTGTACTCTGGGGCATATATACAGAGGTTGAGGTTTCCAGAAAGGTTAGGGTGACTCCTCCACTGGGGTCAGACAAAGCCACATATGGAGCTACTGCTTCAGAGCCGTTTCGCCCACCACATATGCATCTTCTGTAATTTGGGGTTTAACATACCTCCAAGTGGTCGTTGATCACTGAAACAAGTGACCAGGTGAGCTGGCTTTCTGCAACACCACCACCTCATGGACCTTTTTTCTAATTCCTTCCAACTTCAGCCAAGGTAGATACCTTTAGCTTCGTACTCCATAATATTCTAGAGAGGGCATACATGCCTCCTCCCTTGGTTCTACTCGGTGGCTTGAATCGCTCATTTTCTGGTTTGGCCTATCCTACTCTTGAGGTCTTTACCACATAATTGAGGTCCATTGTCTCACTGATTTTACTCAAGAAATCTCCTCCACACATAGTTTCCAATAATTTGCTTCATGGAAGGGGACATTCCATCATAAAATGGTTCACCAAGATCCATGTATCAAACCCATGGTGGGCATGCAATCATGAATTCTCACAAATCTCTCCCAAGTCACAAACTCTCTCTATCATCATGACAAAATGTGTAAACTCGCTTCTTCGTTGCTTATTCAGGAGCACCGAAGAATTTTCAGGAATCCCGCCGCAGCCTCCCAATTCCTTGCATGTTCTACCTTAATGCATTTAGCCAAATTGGCTTGTTTTTAAAAATGTGGTTATTTTCAACTCGAGGAGCTCCATATCCATCGCATCTTCTTTCGAAGTGGCGCATACTTCCAAACTCCCCTTATGTCAGAAGGGTTTCTATTTTCCATGCCATGGAATGTCGAGTAGAGGCACCATAAGGCTTCACCGCTACTCACAGAGGAATTATGCATGAGGGTGCACTCACCCAGTGGGTGTATGTGATCCCCGATGGATCGATATGCATCGGGCTCCCTTAAGCCCCCGCCGGCTTTGGTCGTTCCCGTGGAGGATCCATTTGAGCACCGTGGAGGATCAATTTCTGCCTTGCCCCGTGCAAAGAACCACCCTTTCAAGCCTACCTGCAGTGTTCCTATCCCACTGCATAAACTGCTCTTGCACACTTCACAATCAACAGGAAAACAACCAAAACAAAACTAACAAAAGGGTTAAGGTTAGCTAAAATTAAAGTAAAGAAAAACTGAATGTAATCGGGAAACGAAATCCCCCCCGCAGCTGGAAACCTGCAAGAGGAAAAAATGATGAAATCAAAAGGGAATGATTTTACCAAAACTCGTGGATATGAATCACAAGTCTAACAACCTCTTATCTCACTAGGCACCATCCCTAAGAATCTGACATTTGATTCTTCGCACAAGAGGTGATCCTAATCAACAAAATTTATACCTAAGTTCTCCCACGTCAGAAGCCGCTACCGCAATATAGCGGGTCTAGGGTCAACACGGATGGGTTTTCTTCTTGAAATGAGAAATGCGCTGAGTTGAAAATGGTATTTCTCTTTCGATTTTGGTTTTGTTCAAAAACAAAGTGGTCGATAGTTGTAAATCGTATATAAAATTAAAGGAAAATTTAGAAAGAAGCACTCCTTGAAGTCTGGGTCACTGGATTGGATTTTAAGGTGTATTCATGCTCCTGCTTGTTTCCTCGCTGGGATAATGACCATAAATGTTTTCCCAAACCGAACCTTGATTGGCACTAAAATCTAAACCCTAAATTACTCCCTAATGAGATATGGTATCTGAAGGCATTCAAGTCCCTAACAAGGTGATATGACTAAAGAGGCAAACCTACTGTGAATCACAGGGAGACAACTAAGTGGGATGACAAAGTGAGATCTAGTGATTAAGCATCCATCAGAACTACAAGCTTGCCAACACACATTAGCTAGGCTGATCTAGAGGTTTCAACCTGTAGTGAGACGCAGGAGCTTAATGCTCATAAATGCAAAGTGGTGGGATGAATGAGAGGGCATGAAAACTTACCTCCAAACCTCCACTCAAACGACCTCCTCTTCAAGAAAAGGGGGGCTTCAGCCAAGCATACTTGGCTCTGTCATCACCAAGATATGTTCTGCTGCCGAAAATGAAAGAAAGAGGAGAGAGAAGAGAGCAAAATAAAACCCAAAAAACTAAACTGCGGGAAAGTCACAAAGTGGAAGCAAGATAAAGTTATAAGGTGGCTTATAGCCAACCCAAATGTGTGAAATGACAAAGGCCTAAAATATGAAATTACAATAGGGATGGTACTAATCAAACGTATCGTTTGAATCAAAAACATCAAAAAACACAAAGAGGTACCATTGCCATATGCAAAGAAGAAATTTCGCTAGTATAACGAAAAATTCCTCATGAGTACAGCTTAAATTTCGCTAGCCTAGCGAAATTTCGCTAGCCTAATACTAAATTCTACAAATAGAGAAAATGGAATTTTATTAGGAATAAGACTGCTTAGCTAGTTTAAAATTCCCTCGCTAGCTTAGCTAAATTTCACATAGCTTAAAATTTTACAGACAGGAATTTTCGCTTATGATTGCTAAATTTTCGTAATCCCAAATAAATTTTTGCAATCATATTTAAACTCGATTTCGTTCTCATTACATCGTGATCACTTCTCGCACTTTTTATTCATCACTTTGCCTTCAATTCTTCAACTCCATCTTCACATTTCATATCGCCTCGCCTTGGTGAAATTACCGAGGATTCTCAAGATTCAAGACTAATAAGAAGCAAAGCTGCCGATCAAGTTCTCAAGACCCGCAAAACTATCCAAACAATCTCTCGAAACAAATCGTAAGCACTAAGTGGACATGCACATGACAATCGCTTAATTCAGTGATTGAAGGCGCAAAAACACTCAAAACCTATCTTGAATAGGGCTCAAAATAGCACTTTTTGGGCACTAATCACGGAGTGGGGCCAACACGGGTATGATATCTCCTCTGGGCAAGGGCCACAGAGGAAGAGCCCACACCAAGAAGAAGCACAGCACCGGCCCGCATGGCAAATGGGCGTGGAAGTGGGCGGCAAAGGGGTCGCTGGAGGCGTGCATGGGCTAAGGGAGGCACCTGGCTACCGAGGGAGGCCGGGTCGCCAGAGCGTGCCCCCGGAGGGAGCCGCGACGATGGAGGGGAGTTTCGCGAACTCAGATTCCGGGAAGAACGAGCCTCACGAAGCCTCCAATGGCTGGGTCGGGAGGAGATCAAATTGAGAGGGAAGAGGGAGTTTTAAACTAGGAAGGTAAAGGTGAAATGAAAATAAAGGACAAATATTGTTTATATATAGGGGGAGGGGGGTAGGTGAAGGTCTTTGCCCATCACTGATTACAAATTGCCATTAAATGGGTGGCTCAAAACGGGAGAATTTATGGAAGGAGTGGGAAACGGCGCTGGGCAGTTGCACGACAAATGAGATAAAAAGTGCACTCGGGGCGTAAATTCTCGCGCAACCTCGCGAAATTTTGCAGGTGTTCCAAAATCGCTTGCCTCCAACCCGCGCTACAACACCTGCAACATTAAAGAACAAAAATTGTGAGAAATTAAACTTACAAAAGAGAAAATTTTGAAAAGGAAAAACAAGCCAAACAAACCGAATAATAAAAGTATCAACAATGTAACTAAAACTAACTTAAAATCGAGTAAATAAATTTAACAAAGAAATCCAGTTGACTCTAGGATACTCGTGTAAGCCACTCCTCTCGTAGCCTCGAGGTTTTCTCATGGGCTATCCAGAGGAGAAGCTCTTCCATGCTCAAGTAGTTGAGGTGTGCCGCAGCTTGAATCCAAATTCTTCATTCCTCAGGTTAAGCATCATGCCTCTCGTGGTGGTCAGGATCACCGCGTGTGGAGGAGGACCGGGTGTAGTTAGTTCTTCATTAACTGCTTCATTGTTCTTCATTAGTTCTTCCTGCCGTTCTTGTGCACTATTTTTTCCAACACTTGTACCACTCAGGCATACTTCATCCTCACTTCAAGCCCTCATCCTCTCGCCGACTTCTATGCCTCTGTTGCCTGTGTGAAAATGTCAGCCCAGGTCATATTGCCAAAGGAGAGTCGCATGAATCCATTACTAGCTGATTATGGTGATTAGACGGCCAAGAACGGCTCCCAAGTGTGACGTGGCACTCGTTAACGCCTCACATGTGCCTCAGATCAAGAACCACGGTTCACCTGATAATAAAACTTATCCACCTTCTCACCAAAACATCCTCCACTATCTCTCGGGGATTTTCACCGATCGATCACCAAGGATGGTGATGTCGGGTAGTTTCAACTCGCCCAAACCTAATCAAGATATTAATCGAAAGCATGGCGCAGGTCGACACTCGGCTCCCAACCAAAGAAGGTTTTATCTATGCGCATCCCTCCAACAAGCCGATCGACGGCGGGGGATCCCGATCTTTATTTCACCAAGGTTTTGCAATGGATGATGGAGTCACTCTGCTCGGGCCAGAAGGCCTTCTCACAATGCTCAACCCTTTCTTGATCGCGTACAGTCCCTTAGAAATTTAGCAGAGGTCGAACCCGATCGATCATGTCAAGCAAAGGATTTTCACTTACCCTTAGCACTTCCAGATGCCTTCTTGCTTAGGGGCCTTATTCTCAATGCTCGGGAAATGGAGGGAGGTATGCTTTTCTTTCATCGGTCTTCTCAATGAATATGTTCTGCACTTTTACTTCCTCTCTTCTCCTGGGCCTCTCCAAAGTGTGCTCGGGGCATCAGTCGCTCAATCTCCCTTACCACTCCTCAAGGTGATAATGGCCTTAACTTCATCCATTTTTGGTGCAGGCTCATTCGTATAACTTAATTCATGCACTCCCTAGGATTAGGCAAAGGTTCGGGAAGGGAATCTCCTCGCCTTTCCACCACGATCGTCACTGTGGATGATGATTACAGGTATCAATTTTTTTTTGCTGAGGCTATCGTGGAGCCCATCAATTCTTTGCTCACGGAGCTTACATTTTATATTCTTGGTTCAATCAGCATTAATAAATTTTTCGCTTCCTCTAAAACTCCCACCACCTTGCTCAAATTCACGATAAACAGCCACAAAGATGAGTTTATATTTCTGGCCACGAGAGGTGGACTCCATACCGTTGCCGCCGCTTATGCACTTGCGGAACATACGCCGAGGCTTCAGTTTCCAGAGGTCGGGGGTGGTTCTTCCAGCTGGGATCAGAGGTGTGCCATACCGCACACCGGTGGCCTATTTTCGGGGCTCCACAACATTCTGCATGTTCAACCATCAAATCTCACTGAGGGAGAAATCGGACAATTGCTCTCCTCGTGACCGCTGGATTCATGCTGGGCATGGTCGAGGGGCACATTTTAGTCACCGCCTGCATTCTCCCGATTTCTTATTTCAAGTTCTTCCATCCTTCAAGCTGGGTGGGACAACTTAGCCTTTAGCTCCACGTCCTCCGACAAGAATATATGCTCCCCTGCTTATCAGGTGTTTCATTCTCTCTACCTCCCTGGGTTCTACTTCATCCCATCCCTTAGAGGTCTCAAAGAATATTAGTTTCAGGAAGTCCATGGCCTACTAGATTCTTGCCGAGGAAGTCCTCCACACATGTCTCAAGAGTCAAGCTTAGCGGTGGGGGACATTCCATCGTAGAAGTGATTCACCAAAGATCCGTATCAAAGCCATGGTGAGGGCGTGCAATCGATGGTCTCCATATACCTTTCCTAGCACTGATAAAATTTTTCACTGTCATAAGCTACAAAGGTGTAGATTTGCCTCTTCAAATCTGCTGGCTCTAGGCACCAAGAACTTTTCAAAATTCTGCATAGCCTTGCCTAGCCTCACGGCCCTCGCCTTGGTTGAATTAATCCAAATTTGGCTTCGCTTTCATAAACAAAGGGAAAGCTTTCAACTTCAGCAAATTCCATATCGATTGCACCCTCTTTGAAAGTTGTGCAAATTTCCTCAAAATCCTGGATGTGTGTGTATGGATTTTCATTTTCCATACCATGAAAAGTCAGGAGCAGGGGAACCAGATAAGGCTTCACTGCCACATCCTCGCCAGGTATAACGATGAGCGCATCACCCGTGGGTGTAGCGTGATCCCTCATCGACCGCAGGCATTGGGCTCCCTCAACCCCCGCGGCTTTGTCGCCGTGTGGGGGTCGAACCGCTGCCGCGGCAAACCGACTTCACACCCTTGCTCAACCGAGCACTAAGCTTTCCACCGTCAGCAGCTGGCCCACCGCATAAGCTGCTATGAACACACACAAACAAGCAAGAAACTAACAAAACGTAGGATCACTAGGAAAGGTTGATGTCACATTTAAATAAAACAAGGAAAAAACTGTATGAACAAAGATAAAATTCAAAAATTCCCCCGCAGTTGAACTTAAACGTGAAAATGGCAAAATAAAAAGAAATGAAAATTCACTCAATACTTATGATGTGGATCACAAGTTCATAGCTTCTTCACTAGGCACCATCCCCGACAAAGGCGCCATTTGATTCGCTTGCAAAGTGTGTACTTAATCAACAAATTCAGATCCTAGAGTTCCACGCCGTAGCAGCTACCGCAGTGATAATGGGTTCAGTGGTCGAATACGAGGATGGGTTTTATTCGTGAGAGAAGAGTTGCAGTGGATTGAAAATGGTGCTTCCTCTTTGGATTTTAGGATTTTTGCAAAAACAGTGGGTTTCAATGGCTGGGGTCAACCGAGAAAATAATTGAAATAAAATTAGAAAAGAACTCAGCTCGGCCACCCGGGCTTAGGGTTCTAAGTCAACCGACATGTCCTCGGGTCTTTTTCCTCGTGTTAGGGAGGATGACCTATAGTCATTTCCCGAACCGGATCTTCATTTAGCTTTATAACCTAAACCCTATAATTTTTCCTCTTGAACAATGGCATTTAATGAGCATAATGTCTTATTCGTGAAAACATTACCTCCCAAACCTACCCCACAAAGAACTAATATTAGGAGACAATTAACCGGCATCAGCGGATCTAGTGATAAGTATCCACCGAACTCCAAAAAGCTTGCCAAATACACGTTAGTGAGGGCGACTAGGAGATTTTAACTCTAAGGTGAGAAGTGAACGCAAACACCCATAAATGCTTACATGAAAAGTGTTGAGAACAAACACTTACCTTAATAACATCGGGTACCCAAAGGGCCTTCCTTCAAGGATGAGGGCCTTTTAGCTACATCCCTTGACGACATCAACAAGGGGTGTTTTTGATGGTATGAAAGTGCAAGAAAGTGAAGGAAAACAGAGAAAATCACACAAAGAGCGTGAGGAGAGGAAACTTAAAAGCCCAATTTATCGAAAGATCACGGACTGAAGTTGATTGGATGTTAAAGCTTGACTGAGCTTATATAGATGCTCGCACTAAGGAAATTACAATGTATAAAGGGACCAAAATTACATCAAGGGTAGATTGTACAAACCACAAAAGCTGGTAAAAAAGCAATAACAACAATAAGATGTAGGGAGCAAATGGCGAATTAGAACTTGCGAAATTTCAACCCCGCTAAATTTCAATCGTGGTCTTTCTTTTTCTTCTACATTTTGCTCTAAATCTCCTCTCGGTTTGACTGCGCATCTTCTAATTCGCTGCCCATCGGTTTGAATCGAATTGAAGATAATGAGGTATCTGGGCCTCGCAAAACTGGCAAAAAATAGCTACAAAATGTGATCGCAGCAAAGTCGAGACTCACGTATCAATCAAGATGAGCTGGATTAGTACACAAAGTGCTAAACCCGCAATAAATGTGGCTTAAAATAGCACTATTCGCATTTCAATCAACCGCCATGACCATAGAGTAGATGGGGACGGGAGGATGTTCTGAGCACTCGAGATATGGGTGCCAGTAAGATAAGGAGAGTCACTCTTCTGTTCGGGAAGAAGCCCAGTGGCTTCTAGTTCACGGGCCCAGTGGCCTACCATCCCGCTGTGGAAGGATCAAGGTCGTTGCCGCTTTAGGTCTGGGCAGCAAAGGCAAAAAAGGTGTGGGACAGGTACCATTCCATCAAGAACTGACATACGAGAGGGATCGCTCGTAGACGTGGATCCTGTGGTTTCGGACAACACAGCCCCGCCATTGGGGACGTGGATGGATACTAAGATGTTCCTCCCATCTCCTAGTATGGGCCAGGGGAGCGCTTCACCCTGTGGTGCCAGATCAGCACCTTCTTACACAGTAGGCTGTGGCGGCGTACTACGGGCCGAGGCAAAGGATCAGGCCCACAGCAGGGACATCGTGGATGTGGGCGTATCTACTGCCGTTATACCCACCTACCGAGCCAGCGATAAGCCGGCTATACAGGTACGTTTGCTATCTCGCGATGTGCAAGAGTATTATTCCGATTCCGTGCATCAGCATTCATTTATCATCAGACGGCCAGGGTAGTCACTAGGTTGAGGCCTCGAGGAGTCTCTTGTATGTGAGTTCTCCCCTAGTGGATTGTGACGAGGGATTGTGATGATATGTCGTGGTCGCGAGCAAGAGATCTCCGGATTCTCGCTCTACGCGGACCTCGAGGGTCATGCGACATGTCGAGTTCGACGTCATCCCTGGGATGGATCACCGACACCCATAGAGCTGTCATTGGATCAGGAGCGTAGGAGGGTTACCGCCTATACGCAAGACTGCCTCCGTGTTGTACTGTGGGGACAAGCATGATATTTTTCCCTAGACTCGTACGAGTCCAAGTGTCTATAGATACCGGGCGTCAAGCATGAGCCTTACCCTAGAGGACGAGGCGAGGCCGCACTGATCTATGATTAGTGCCCAACAAGGTTATTTTGAGGCCTCGTTTTATCATGTGCTTGAGTACTTTCTTTGCGGTAATTAATCAACTTAAATAACCCAATTGACACACTAAGGTCCCAACTATACTACTAATCATATTTTGTGGATATTTTTGTAGTTTTGCTAGCCAATTATACCATTATCTTCAAGCCAATTCAAATGCGAAGAACCCGAATAACTTGAAGGCAGAACAAAGCAACATGGCAATTGGAGCTAAATACAAAGGAGAGGCGAAAGATTGCAGAATCCGCAGTTGTTGCGAATTTTCGTGTTTCGCTAAGTTTTCATCACTTGCTACTGTGGTCGACTCACTTTAACCTCTTTGTGGTTTCACCAAATCGCTCTCATTGTATTTTGTGTTGTTTCATAGTTTTTTGTAATTTCCTTGACTTTGAGCAAAGAGATATGCTTCCTAGTCAAGCTCAGAAATCAATCAATCCATAACACAAATTGGCGCCAAAGCAACCTTCGGGTGATTTTCTCTCGCTTTCCCTTTTTGCATCTTTCACTCAGCCAAACAACCCTTTGAGGATGACAACTCAAGGAATGTTGGCTAAACCCTCTCATCCTTGAAGAGAGGAGGGCTACCGAAAGTGAAAGTTTGAGGTAAAGCACGGTCCCTCCTCATAGTTAACGTGAAGCCATTTATTACCATTTATGTTTCTACATCTCACGCTAGGTTTGAATCCCTGTGATGTACCCTGAGTGGCCGCATTTCTGGCAAGCTTTAAAGGCTCATGATGCGCCTATTGCCAGATCCATCGATGCTAGCATAGTTGCCATTTATTTGCTCCTACAGGTTAGATCCAAGGTCAGTTTTAACTGCTTCGAAACATTAATGGTCAATAAATGTCGTATACTAGGAGAAACACTTTTAAGGTTCAGTTTTTATGGCTAAACATAGATTTGGATTAGGAAATGACTATAGGTCATCTTCCCTAACGCGAGGAAAAGGACCGAGGACATTATATTTGCCTTAGAACCCTAAGCTTAGTGGCCCGAAAGTTCAAGGATTTCTTTTACATTTTATTTCTCTACAGTTACGGTTTTTCAAGCCATCAACCCCACTGTTTTTATAAGAAACCCCAAATCTAAAGTGGAAACACCATTTTTAGTCAATTGTGACTCACTTTGCAATAAGAAAACCCATCCCTGAGTTCAACCCTAGAACCACTATACTGCAGTAGCTTTGCTATGGTAGTAGGAATCCTAGGATATAAATATTGTTGATTTCGGTACACCTACTGTGGCATGAATCAATCTACCTGGGTAGCTCATGAAAGGAGGATCGTTCCTGATGAGCTACCTGGATTGCCTCCGTAGAGGCCAGGTAGACTGTATCGAAGCCACACCTTGGCATTTCGCCCATCTCTATGACTCCGCATAGTTAGGCACCAGTTGAGTTGCAGGAACTTAGAGTCCAAACACGAGTTAATGGACAAGGTTTATTAGATCGAGCACTTCACCAAGGGGGCACTTGGCTTCTATTTGCAAAGAAGAAAGATAAGACCCTTCGATTATGCATTGATTATAAAAGTAAATTGAACATGGTTACTAGCCAAGAATCGAGCACTCATTGTCGAGATTGATGACTTGTTTGATCGGGCTGAGAGTGAGAGCGAGTCTACTTTAAGATGTACCTTCGTGACCGGGTTACCATTAGCCGAGAGTTAAAGTGCATGATATCCCTAAGACAAATAAGACGTGGTATGGGCACTTCTTTGAGTTTACAAAGTGGATGCCTCTTTGATTTCGACACGTTCCAATAGCATTCATGTATTCATGCATGTGGTATTCCAACCCTATTCGACTGGGCCATCGTGGTTTTCGTGGATGAAATTTTGATCTACCCCACGTAAAGGGAGCAAGGAGGATCATTCGAGGATTGTTTTTACGCTTGCCGAGACCATCAATGTGACGCCGTTTAGTAAGTGCAATTTTTAGCTCACTGAGGTGAGATTTTGGGACACGAGGTCAACATTTTCAGAGGCCGCATACCCCAGAAGGTCGAGGCCGTGGATGAAGCGAGAGGCCAAGCGCCTTCCGATACGCAGCTGATCGGCTGGCATTTTATAGGAGATTCATCGGTGATTTCTCCCGATTGGCAAAGACTTATGACGAGATTGACCCGAGGGAGCAACAAGTTTACTGACACCTGATGTGGAGGGGGCATTCCAGATTTGAGGAGGAGGCTCACACACGCTTCTTATCTCGATAATCTTTAGGACAGGACAGGGGTACACAAAGGTATCAGGATACCTGAGGGTCGGGACCGGGATGTGTTTTGATGTAGTCCGGAGAGTGGTAGCTTGAGGTGGCCCTCTGGGCTTGAAGAATCATGAGAAGAATTACTCCCACACACGATATGGAGTCGGGCGGTCAGAGTCTTTGCCTTGAAGATTCGAGCCACTACTTATACGGCGAGTAGTTCGTGAGGTGCACTTTTCTGCACCATAAAAAGCCCTAAGTTTATCTCACACAATGGACTCTCAACATGAGGCAATGCAGATGGATGGAGTTCCTAGAGAACTATGACTTCACTTTGTATTACCACCCTGGTAAGGAAAAGTGGTGGCTGATGCACTTAGTCTAAGTCACGGAGCATCGCTAGTATAGCTTCTGAGTGGCGAATGCTCGAGACTGGGACAGCCACATAAAGACAACGAAAGTGTGCTCGTGGTACGCTGGGGGAGTTTAGTAGCTACATCATCTCTATTGAGTATGGATCAGTCCTAAGGACAGACGCCGAGATAGTCCATTGTGTGACCGTACTGTATAGGTGATGCAAATGGACCATTCACGCCAGACATTTAGTCTGCATGCAGGATGTGCAAAGGGTTCAAGAATGACCGATTTGAGAGGAAATTTCGTGGAGTTTCACCGCTCGATTTGTCGTGCATCTAGGGTGGCACGAAGATGTACCGTGATCTTCATCGCCAGACGGCTAAAGCTGACGAAGAGACACGTAGGACTTTGCTCGACGATGTCTCACATGTCGCCAGTTAAGCGCTGAGCACCGTAAGGCGCCAGGCTACTTCAAATTACTGGAGGTGGTCGAAAGTGGAAGTGGGAGCACGTCACAATGGATTTTGTGACCCACTTGCCACCGACACCGCAGGGACATGATGCGGTATGGGTGATAGTGGACCGGCTCACAAAGTCGGCACATTTTCTAGCCTTGCAAATGACCTTCACATTGGAGAGATTCTTCCAGTTGTATATTCGAGAGATCGTTCGGCTACATGGAGTACCAGTATCCATAGTATTGGATAGAGACCCGAGGTTTATGGTGCACTTTTGGAAGGGTTTCCAAAAGGCTATGGGCACACGGCTGACCATGAGTACAACTTTCCAATCTACTTAATGCATCTGGCCACCGGGAGAGACCATGTTGCAGCTAGAGGACATGCTACGAGCATGCGCCCCGGATCATAAGTACTGGAAGAGCACCCGTCCCAGGTGGAATCCCGCGCCACAACAACGCCATCAGCGAGCATACGCATGGCGCCATGGGGCATTGTACTGGAGGCCATGCAGACACCAATATACTGACTCGAGGTGGGAGAGAGCTCCATCACTAGTCCCGATCTCGATTAGGAGACACCTTCGAGAAGGTGAGAGCTTCGATATTTATTGGGCAGGTCTTCTCACTGGCCAGCCTGTGAGAAGAGCTATGCTGATGTACGACGTCAACCCTTAGAGTTTGAGGTTGGAGATCACATCTTCTTTAAGGTGATGCCTAAGAGAGGAGTGGTTAGGTTCGACAAGCTATCAGCTGAGGTTATCAGCCCTTCGAGATACCCGAGAGGGCAAAGTATCAGCGTACCATTTAGCTTTACCGCCCAAAGATGTCGTGTGTCCATGAGGTATTTCACGTCACCATGCTCCAGACATACACTCCAGATCCAGCTCATGTAGTGGATTAAGGAGAGATTGAGGTTGACACCGATGGGACCTTCGAGGAGGGACCAGTGTGCATTATGGATAGCCAGGATCAGGTTTTGCGACGCAAGACCATGAGGCTAGTGAGGGTGCTATGGCGGCACCGTGGAGTGGATGAGTCAACGTGGGAGCGCGAGGACATGATGCGGGCCACCTATCCCTTCTTATTTAGGGATGAAGGTACGTGGTTTAGTCAAGCTTATCACTTAAATAACTAGTTTTATATGCATGACATCATGATGTTGTATATGCATGTGATTTGTTAGATTTTACTAATTTCAGGACGAAATTTTTAAGGATAGGGAGAATGTAAACTCCGAGAAAATTTAATTTGAAAAGTGGTAAAATGGTAATTTACCGAACTGGAATTTTTCTAGATCTCGATGACGAAACGCATCAATTATCGAATCTTCTCATAAATCTAAATACCACATCGAATTTCACAAATTTTCGAGACAACTCACTTTAGAGAGAAAAATCGTTTTAGAGAGAGTCCAACTTTCTAGATTCACGGACACCGTTAGTTCGCCGAGCCAAGAAGCAAAGGATCTACGCTACAAGGGCTACGAGTGGACACCGGTTTTGCGGAGTTTCGACAACTCCAATAGGTAGGGGTCTTCTCCTACTTGTTTTATTCTTTCGCTAAGGAGCCATTTTAATGGACGGGATTGCTAGCTTCGATAAAATCAGGTTTTCGTCCCAAAATATCGGGACCAAGTGAAGAAAATCCCTGAACGTCGGAACAAAGGTCAAGACTCAGTGGTCACCGCTCACGTTGATTGCGTGTTGCTCGGGTGATTCAAAATGAATCGCTGAATTGGTTATTAGCCCATGAGCTAATTTTTGCGTTATTGATATGAATCAATAACATGATGTCGTAAAAATTGCTTAGTATATGCGTGTTTTATATATATTAAGATGAATTGTTGGAAATGATATAATGCATTCCATATGCACCGGGGCACCCTAGAATGGTAGGTGTGAGTGCATGACAAATAAAATCGGAGGGTTGTCCAAACGATAATTCTTTGTAAAATTATTAAAATAATAATTTTATCGAAGTTGTCCGAAGAATTGTGTTTGAAATTGTCCAACAATTCATGCTCTGAGGGGCCCATGAATTGCTCTCTTCGAGAGTTACCCAACAAGTTCAATTTCTGAGGATTGTCCAACGTATTATATCGAGGCGTTGAAGTCCTCAATTAAAACAAATATTTTTGTTTTGAAAAAAATGATTTTCATACATGGGCTTAGGCATTTGTGAAGGAGTCGATGAGGACTCGAGACATGAGATTGGTCATGTAGACATTCAAGTAGGATCATGCATTTGGTTGAATGTGTTTGCTGCTAATACATGTGCACTTAGGTGGGGAGTACCATGCAGGGAGATTATCACTATTGGGCATTGCTCAATTGGCCGAGGGAACATTATTTCCAGGTACAAGGAGTGTTCGAAGACGACGCCACTGGGAGGCCGCTTTTAAGAAGAAAGCCGGATTTGTGGCTTGATATTTTTTGTATAACATATTAGAATTCTAATTCTTAATATATGTTTATATTAAGAGTGAAATTGACTCCTTCCTGAAATCAATATAAAGGTTGATACATTTAGGTGAGTATGGATGTATGGGCCAATGTGGCCATTTTACTCATATATGGGTCTCATGGTATGAGACACAGGTATTCCGCAGGTTGACGGTGGTCAACGGGACCCCCGGGATTTGGGGCGTCACTTTGGCTCTATCCTATGGCTTCTATGATCACCAACCACTCCTAAGGTCCCTTCTCTAGCACAAGCAACCCCAAAAATAGCAATACAAATTAATCCGAACTAAGTCAAATTCGAAACTAGACTCAGGTGGGAAGTGTATCCAAATGAGAGCTGATCTTAGGTTTTCGACTTAGAGCATTCTTTCGGCTTTGGAGTGTTAGGATCGGCTGGGACGAGATGGTTGAAGGTTAGCTGGGCACTGCAAAATCGGGAGCACAAAGTAGGGTTCTTCAAGTTTTGGATGAGAATATGAACGCCTCGCACAAAAACAGTAACGTCACGATAAAACGCCAACGTCACGATGTTCCCGAGAGTTAAAATTTCCAACGTCGCAACGTTCCAGAATGTCAGGCCTCTAATGTCGTGACGTTCCAGAGGCTACAATTTTCAATGTAGCGACATTGGGATACAACATCGCGACGTTCCCGAGAGTAGCTCAAATCTTAATTACCAATATTTAAACAAATTTTCCATCAAACAATAATCGGAGTAGCTTATCAGACGGGTCGGCATCGACACACGATGCGGGCCAACATATCTGCAATTTGTCCCGATTTTTCAATCCATGATAAGAAGACATAAACTTGTAGGGCATGCGATATTTAAGGTATTTCATGCCAATATGCTATATGTCCTTTAGTGCACAATAAACAAGAGCCAATGGACCAAATTTCAAGTTTTTATCACATTGATATGTATAGAGCTGCTTATCATTTTAAGATAATGCCATTGAGAAGCAAAAGGTTCTACAAAATGGATTAGTATCTCCCAATTGAGCCACCTCATGTGGAAAAGAATAGAGGAAGACCAAAGACAAAGAGCATGAGAGAAGAGCATGAGCAAACACCTAAAAAAGCTGGCACAAAACTTTCAAGAAAAGGGATACATGTTACATACACCATCTACAAACAACAAGGACACAACAAAGCCAGTTGCTTAAAGGTTTGTTAAGCTTATCTCTTATTTCCTTAAATTGATTTTTAATTCATAATCTTAATTGTTTGATGTCTTTTGATGTTTAAGAGGCAAAAAAGCCATAGTAGCAATATCTCACATGATCCAGATCAAACTCAATCAAGCCAAGCCCTTACTTATTCCCCTCATGCTCAAGAACATGCCCTCACGTACACATTCCCTTCCTCATGTCCCTTCTGCCCTGCCTTTCATGTCCCTACCCCTACCCATGCCCATTCCCCTGCTCATGCCCCTCCTATCGGCCATGCCCCTCCTCATGGCTCTGCCCCTTCTCATACCCCTACCCCTTCTCATATCTATGTCCCTTCTCATACCCATTCCCCTACTCATGTCTCTACCCATACACATGCAAAATCAAGTTCAAGAGGCTAATTAAGTCAATCTTTTGGTGGTTTTGGTATTTTATTTGATGAAAGTATTGATTCTATCAATATTGTGTGTGAGATGGTGATTTATAACACATGTTCATTTAGCTTTATATCACATACACATTTATATTTATGTTTTTTTAATGAAATATAGAGTGGCACAACCTCAAAAATTGTTCATCAAGTGAGCCAAGTAGTACTAGATACAACATTTTGATTTGAAATGCCTAATGAAGCTCAAAATAGATCAGAGAAAGCTCATAGAAGAGCAACTTTGAAAGCAATAGCAATAATCAAGTAGAGGTGATAATGGACCGCTGACATGTCTAACATGCCTTTTCTACCACCTAGTTTGTGGCGGAGGCAAAAGCCTCTATAACTTCAAGGTAATTTCAGAAAAAAGGATGCTAGAAAGGTGCGGCAGGAAGTATGGAGTCACCTACAACTGGTGGATCAATGATCATTGTGTATTAGGTTTTGTCTATTGGTTTAGACCCATTTTGTAAACATTTTGAGCTCACAACTTCTATCTCCCATTTTAAAGATTATGGTTTGAACATTTTGATTCTTAATTTTATAAACATCTACTTCATCTAGTTTATAACAAAAAAGTTTGTAAACATTATGAAGGTTGAAATGCTTATGAGATATTTGGTAAAATGCTTAAGTCAAGTGTTGTAATTTTTTAATTCAATAGCTTAGATATGGTTTTCCGGTGTGTCGATGCAAATTCAAGCTTGATTTACTTCATTCATGCATTAGAAGAGAACATAGCCAATTGAACTAAAATACATCAACCTTCATTGCATTATTATACAATAAATGTATTCCAATTTTTTATTCCTCAACTATTTTATCCACATAAAATGAATATGACAAAGGATACACATACACAAAAATAGTGCATATAACTTCGAGCAAACGCTCCGCTTTGAATGATGTCTTCAAATCATTCAATTCTTTCTTCAATTTATTCATCTTTAAATCATTCATCTCATCGGTTCCTAACTAATCTTGGGCCTTCAATGAATTATGTTGGTCAAAATTGTTCACCTTATCATCTTCCTCATAATTTCTATCATTTTTGTCCCTTATTTTCTGCATTTCCTTAATCTGCTTCATGCCTTCTTTTCCCACCTCAATCGTTGATAAATAACCTTGCCCTTGGTGTTATTCCCTAGAGCATGCCACAAAAAAAAAAAAACCACATGGGTTTTCCCATGGCTAAAAGAAGGACAACCAACAAACACACAAAGTAATCAATCTTCAGTAAAACAAAAAAAAACAACTTTTTTGATAAACATCTAATTACATACCCTTTCGACATGAGTAATCCCTCCCATTTGTCTCCTCCTGTCGCCGCAATGAAGCTTTGAAACCACAATCACATAATACAGCATGGTCGTTGCATTTGCCAGCCCTGTTGCGTCATTTTCTTGAGGAACTTGAAGAAAGGGTTCTAGCCATAGATGAAGGAAACAAAGGAAAGAAGGGTCGAAGCAAAACCAAGGAGGAAAGGAAGGTCTGTTGAAGCAAAACCAAAGAGGGCTAAAGAATCGAAGCAAAACATAAGGTTATCTTTGGCTCAAAGGTTGTATTTTGGAAGAAATTGGTAGATATGAAATTAGGGCTTTCGATTTCCCTTAATTAGAAGCCTATGAAGTTTTAAATGTAATTAGGGTAAAAAATTGTCATATCAACTGCTTACATGGCTGGTTTAATAGCCAATGTAACTTCGTTTTTTACATTTAATGCCCAAAGTTACGACATGGGCTAATTGAGCTACGGGCGAAAACGTGTGGGGCTTATTTAGATGGAAATAAATTTGAGTTATAAGCTAGATATTTGGGAAACCTGAGGGGTTTTTTCTGCACATTTACCCAATAAATAAGATATTATAGTTTTTATAATTTTATTTTATTAAAAAATATATTATTTTCATTATTATAAATTAAAATCTAAAATTCAAAATAAAAAAATATTTTTTAATATATAATTGGGTGGGTAGACTGTTGTCACATGAATCTCAAACCTACTAACAAAATCTGATTATTCAAATCTCATACTCACCTGTTGTCATATCCTCCACAACCATGGCTACTGCCTTCACCACCATCATAAGGGTATGGAACTGACAATCGAACCTTTATCTAAGACCCCGAAGCGGATGCCTGGTTTTAGATGAGAAATGGCAGGAAGCAACTGTTCTCAAAATAGGGTTATGATGATCCATCCATCCCAATAGGGTTTACATCCCATTTGTTTTTACTTTGGGCAAGTGGGCCTTAGCTAATTTTGGATTAGGGTTTTAAGTGTTTTGAGTTATTTGAATAATGCATTCGAATAATCCTGTCAAAACCCTGATTACATAAATCTCAAATTTATAAAAAAAAAAACCACGATTATACAAATCTCATACCCATCCAAATGGGGATGAGGTAAGGGCGTAGGGCAGAAACAGAAAAAATCAGCCCCATTGCCATCCTTATCCTCCACAACCATGGTTGTTGCCTCCACCACCACCACAAGGGCAAAGAACGGACAACCAAACCTTTACCGAAGCCGATGCCTGGTTTTACATGAGAAATGGCGGGAAACAACAGTTCCTAAAATAGGGTTTTGATATGATCCATCCATCCCAATGTGTGGCTTACATCCCATTGGTTTACATGAGTGTGGCTTACTTTGTGCAAGTGGCCGCGGTTTTCCTTTAGCCGGATTTTTTGGATTGTGGTTTTTAGTGATTTGTATAATGCATGTACTAGGGTTTTAGATGTGTTTTTAATTTGAAGTTGTTTCTCTGTTCATGTCTCCTCCAATGCCGGCTGTTTGATTTCTGTTATTTATATTTTTATAGTTATTTGTTATGTTTATGCTATGGTGTCGGTTTTTAAGGTATGAAAATCCTTATATTCCTCAAAACAGTAAACAATTAAAATAAGGGTAAAAATACAGTTATTTTTAACGAATGTATACCGCGAAACCGTTATAATGTCAGAGTTTATAAACGCTTCATTCGTGACAAATTCTGATTGGAAGTTCAAGCTCTTTTAAAATCCATTAGCGCTGCTTAGGAACTTCCTGCTATTCAAACCTTTTGGTTGTATTTGGATTTGCCAATGATTATCAACTTTATTCTATTTTATTATTATAATTATTCTTCACTTTTTCGTCTTCATTTTTCTCATCATTTTTCTTTTAAAATTCTTAGGAATCAAACGTAATTTGTTTTAAAAGAATAATCTTTTAAGTGGCTTATCTCGCAGGATGATAGAATGAAATTGTTGCATAGTTATAAGTACCGAGGATAATTTTTAGAGGGTACCACATCCTCAAAAACAACTTTGCAAAGATTCAACATGTTTTTCTTTTGTTTGACAGATGAATATTGAACATGTTAGAGAATAATTATTTTTATGTTAGAACAAAGGTCTATGTAGGTCAAAGGGTGGGATGGGCATTTACGGGAGAATTAGAATCGAATCCGTAATATGCAAAAGTGATCAATAAAAGTTTTTTTTTTAATATTTTATTTTTGTTTATTTTTATATGCATAATTATATTTTCAAATAACTCTTTAAAAGATATAAAAACAATTAAAATATATTTTTTAGGAGTTATTTTCAATCCAAATTATTTGAAAAATAGCTTCAATTATTATTTTTTAAAAGAAGCTTCTAAAACTAATTGTCAAACAACCTCTTCACGCTCCTAATTAGAGTTTGCATAAACTTGAACTAGACCCGATTCGCATCGAATCAGAAAGTAGAATCCTAGTTGATATATAGTATTAAATATACCTTCTTAATTCTATTTCAGACTTTTAAATTAAACAAATACTATATCTTATATTCTTTTTATTCACCTAATAATTTTCAAAACTAAGGTCGCTTGTTTATTTTAGTCGCTCCATTTTAGCTAAAAAATCAAAATAGTTAAAATATATTTATTATTAATAAATTTATTTCAATTATATTAATTGGATATTAAGATGTTTTTTTTTAATTGAATAAGAAAATTAAATATTTTATTTCGCTTTCTTAATTCAATTAATATCATATTTTACTATATTAAATGGTTTAAAATACATTTGCAACTTTTAGAAAGTCATATACATGTAATAAAATATTTTGATTTATATACATATCCAAAAATGTTGGATTGCACTTATTTTTATAATTTATTTTTGAATAGAGTGATGTTATCAACCATTGTTATTTTCTAAAATATTATTTTTATTTAGTAAAATGCTTTATTAAATTTTGTCATTAGTAATAACTTTTTATTTATTAAATTAATTCGAATTTGTATAAATCTTAAAATATCTTTTAAATTTTTTGTTATCTATTTTTATTAAATAATATGATTTAAATGCTAATTTTAAGAGGTTGAGGGAATTCTTATGATTATGTTTTTCAACAAAAAGAAGAAAAAGGTAGAGTAAGTAATGGGTTATTAGGTAGGGGCCCAGGGGGTATTACTTTTGGCAAAAATCACCTTGTGGTAGAAACTGTTTTTGAAAGAGTTGTGGTATAATAGGAAAATAAAAATGAGGATATTGCTTTGTTTAATATTTGTTAAAAGAGGCTTAAAAACATAACTTCTCCAAATTTTTAAAAAAAAATCATTAATGAAGATGAAAATGGTAAGTTTTTCAAGCTTTTGCTTTCTTCAAATTCAAATATTTCCTAATAATTATAACCCTTGATAAAAAAAAATCAAATATAGAGTAGAAAATAAGTCAAGAGGCTAGCACTGGGCTTCCTTTCATATATGCATTATCTTTTCTTTCTTTATATAATACTTAGTCAAGACCGCAAAAGACAAATGAAGGAAAAAAAGCTTACGCACCATATAATAGTCCGCTATCACTAATCCCACTGGATTTCAAGGGATTCTGTAATAATATCAATGCTACTCCGAATTTCACTATAAACATCCCCCATTTCCATCCTCCATCACCCACTCACCCATTTCTCTCTTTTCTTTGCATTTCATAAAATTTATCTCATTTCTAAGAAGAAATATGAACTCCTGATAAAGCTTTCATCATCATCACCTACTCATACCGAAAGTCATAAGGTAGACATTTGTATTTTTTTGATCTGCGATTTTGATCCGATTTGAACCGAGGGTGGCTGTGGGATGTTGAGGGCGTTAACTTATGAAGGTGCATTTAGTTAGTTTGTTTATGTTTGTTTCTCCATTTTTGGTCTTATAATTATATGTTTCTAATTTCATATTAGTTGTGGGATTTTTCATTGGTTTTGTAGTTTTAATGATCGCTTTGACTACCATCAGCTACGGAGGCTTTGCAGATGGATTCTGACAAAGATCTTAGATTGATATGGTTTTTAATGAGCCACATATGCCCGATATGTATGGGCTCGATCTCCTCGACGAGATTAAAAGAATATCGGATCTGCCTGTTCTTGGTGGGTGGCATCCTTAGGGCTTGTTTCCTTACAATTTTCTAACTCATAGTACTGGAGCTGGGTTTCGATTTTCGAAACTTATTTTTTTACAAAAAAAAACAAGAAAATAAGGAAATAAGTGATTGTCGTTCATAATGGTTTTTAAACTGATGTAGCAAATAGTTTTTGAAAACATACAAAGCACCATTTTGGTGTTTTTGAAAAATTATTCTTATTCTCTAAATTTTTTTGTGGTTATTATGTTTTTTTCAAAACAGAATACTGGAAAACCAACGAATTCTCTGTTTTTTCTTTATTCATTTTGTTTCAGAACAAAAATTAGTTTTTAAAAACTATAAACAAACTAAAGACATTTGGTTTTTTTTTTTTTTTTTTTTTGTGACAAAAAACACTAACAAGAACAGTTCTTAGAAAACACCAAACAATGTTTCATGTTTTTCAAGAAAATTATAAAAACAGAATCAAAACGTGGGCATACTCATTATTCTCCAATCACCATTTTTTTTTTTTTTGGTGTCATAAAGGATGTCTTTTTGATCTGAGGAATGCAATGTTAAGTAGTCTTGAGAAAGGGGCATATTTTTATTTGACAAAGCCGCTTTATATGGTGGATATGTCTGACATTTGGCAGTATGTCCATACTAGAAGACATCAAAGAATAAAGGCAAAGGTTCGAAGTCGAAAGAGGCCGCTTTCCGTGAATCATCATTCAATGAAGAAGAGGAAATGCATGAAGATGAAGGTAGTTTCAGGAGTGATCGAACAATAGCTATGGAGATGATCAATCGACTGAAGAGACTACCAAAGATCCAGCGGAGGAAGATACCCTCACTTCACCTCAGGCAAGAAGGCAAGGCCGGGACTGATACTATAAGCCTTGGCTCCGACACTACCTAAGTAGCTCCGTCAATCTCTTCCCCGTTCCCATCGAAGAAGAACAACTCATTTCACCATCATCACCACAACCATCGCATGACTCGCTTTACCACCGCCGCAGACACCTTTGGCCAAGGGCAAGGAATGCTTAAGAGTAATTCTTTCTCGAGGTCGAACCAAAAATATGATCAGGAGGGTCGGGTCCACTGTGATGGCGAAGATGGCGACACCAACTAGGTTCTCACTCATCAGCCACCGGAGAGTTCTGTGTGTAGGTTTATGAATAAATTTGATGATTAATGATCAATAAAGTCAAGTCTCCGATTTCTCATATCCGACATAGGAAGTATCTTTCATTTATAATTTCTTTTTTAAAATCTAAATGCTTCATAAAAAAAATAAAAAAAACATTTTTTAATGTTCAAAATAATTTACCATTCAACAATATTTTCTAATAAATTAACATAAATCATCCACTAAAAATACTTAAAAGCAAAAAAACACAATAGAACGAAATGATTAAATTCAAATAATTTCTGAGCTCAGATTAATAAAAGGTTCCCGTGAATCCTCCGTGACGGAAGCCATACTAATCACCGAAAAATCGCAACCAAAACACCGCATAAAAAATTCTAGAAATTCTAGCTAGCTTTTTTAACGTATTTTTGCAGCATTGTCCCCAATCGTCGTCAAAAACATAAAAATTGATTTGACCATGCAAGGGGTTTGTACCGAATGTTAGTTGAATCTAACTTGGGAAATAACAAATTGCATGCCCAGCATATCAACTAAAAATAAAATAAAACAAACTAATTAACGGGTCGAACATAACGAACATAACCGATTAACGGATTTTAATGTGTATACACGAAATTAACAAATTAACGTAATCTAACGTCTAACGAAACTAACGAATCAACGAATTAACGTTATGTGGATCATGCATCGCGTCTGCTTAAGGCATGAAAACTTTTATATTCCTAAATCGCGGAACAACTAAAAATTCAGAAAAATAAGCATTTTTAGCTGATTTGCATCGCTTGTGAACCACAATGGTAGTTTAGGAACCTCAACTTTAATACCGAAGAAATACTTGAGTCTTTGTATATGTGAAAAAGTATATTACATGTACAAGGCGAAGGCTTATATGTTTCGATTATACTGACCGACACTAGGCCTGAGTCGTGGGGATCACTGGGCCTGGCCAACCACTGATGTCCGACTTCGCGAAAAATAAGAAGTAAAAAGGATCGTGCCGAGGACGCCCTGCCTTCTCCGATGCCTAAGTCAGTTCTTTCCAGTGGAAGAGAAGATCAACTGCTTAGTGGAATGAATTCTTGTGCGCACTCACTCGACGGGTGACCTAGTATTTATAGTTCAGATGATCATGATAACTTTCCTAGTCGGGTTGATGATACGAACATTTCTCCCATCGAAAGTGAGGTGGGATTTTTTTCCCTTATCAAGTAACCGATTACTAAGGATAATTGATAAATCATTATTAGGAAATATCCTACTTCCCTAATCGGGTGGAGATTTAATTGGGAGGTTGGGTACTTCATTCAATACGTGGTCTCTTTGATGTTTACGCCACTCGCTTCTCAAACTGGTGAACCGGTCCCCGCCGGCCTCGTGTTTCAGGGCATATGTGGTGAGCCGAGCTATTTTATATGTCTTTATCAGCCGCTTCCTTTATCTCTTAAGCCGACCTTTCAATATGTTCTGTGCCCCCGCCTATTATTTTAAACCCAATCAAGCCACTTCCCAAATTCCTTTACTAAAGCTGGCAGATAAAGTAAGTATCGTGACGTTTACGGATCCGTGTGACTTCCATGTGGCTACCTCAGGATGGTTTAATCGGGCCATGTCGTTGTCAAACGTTCCTGTGATAATGACAACTTTTCGATTTTCCCCGTCTTAATTCTGGGCTTATCGCCCTATCGCTTTGGTGGACACATCCTCCTGAAGGGCTTCCCCAGATTCTCCGTTTCAGTCCTCTTCCTCTACTTGCCTGATTTTCCCCTTTCGAAACACATCTTTGTTCGTCGCTTCAGGACGCTTTGTCGTCTGGGCCTCCCGAGGATCATTTTTGTTTTCTTCTATAGCTCCTAAGACGCCTTCCTTCTTCCTCTTCTTAACTTTCTCTGCCTCGCCTCTCGCCGTTTTCGCTGATGTGTCTTGGAGCCTCTTTTGTCATTCTTTCGCCTTTCTTTATCTTTGTCCAATCATGTGCGCTTCTTCTGGGTCCAGCCGCTTTGCTGGCTTGCATATTAGAGGCAGGCCTGCTGAGGGGTCCGAATCTGAATAGGTAGGTGGTGGGTCTGGTGGTCTCCCATCGCAGCCCCTTTAGGTCTTATCAGCGGGTCATCCTCCTCCGTCGTGCAAGGGTAAAGAGGATTGCTGAGGATCGTGCACCCCACCCCATCAAATATCTTAGTGGTCAGCCGTGAAGTGTTTGATGCAAAGGCCCTAGTCTGGGGCCAGTTTCTTCATATGGAAATTTTTACCACTCGCTATGCACTCCTGACCATCCATGCTCAAGGCCCGCACTTTTCTCACCTCTTAAGTCATCCATGTTCCTAAGATGGTTTGCTTTTTTGAGGCGGCCTTTGAAAATAGTCTTTGCTTCTCTTTACACCCTTTCATCAAGTGCGTCCTTCACACTTCCAAATGTATGCTCCAACTCCACCTTTCCCAACTTCCTGGCGCTTTGGTCTACCCTGTTGTTTTCGTGGATAAAGGCCTGGGGTTCCCACTAACTCTATTACTGTGACCTTTCAAGGTAAAAGAGTATGCTGGCTCTTATACACTTAAGCCGGTCCAACTCCAGGCTGATTATTTCCAACATGCCATTCTCCCATAAATTCTGGAAGGAACGCTATTTTTTTGTTAGTGGCCGCAATTGGGAATATAATCCCACTGATCAGGAAGACACGCTTGGTGTTCCGACCTCTTAGACCACCCCCGAGAACCTATGTGAGTTATCCTCGTTCCAATCGCATCTCTAACTTTGGCTCGCTGTGCGGTTTTCGTGTGTGCGCCTCGGTCTTAGCTAAGGAGGATGAAGAGGTGAAGCTGGTTGGTTAGGCACCCACGTGCATACTTTAAGCCTCAGTCAGCTCGGGATATTCCCCGGGTCTGTCTGTGCGAAGCCCGCACGACTCCCGCTCCGAGGTCTTCCCTCCTTCCTCCATGAAGCCTTCTACCCCCCCGTCCCAAGTCTTCTTTGTCTCTCGCTTTGGAGCTCTTATTGCGGCCCTCTGGGAGAGCTTCGGTCCACTCTGAGGTAATCGGCAAAGAGAAGAAAATATGATAAAGAGAAAAACTCAAGCCCCGAGCTGCCTCCAGCCTCGAGGTAAGATCTTAAAGGTGGGGGTCTCTTCTTCTCGCCTCGTCTACTGTCGAGTTGAGATTCTCGAGAGGGTGGCGAAACCTCTCGGAGGTTTTTCCGATTTCGTCCTGAGTCCTATGTCGCAAGGCGCCTAAGCCCCTCCTCTAATGTCGATGAGGATAAAGGGGTCATTTAGTGCTGGGGATGAGGACTCTTTGCTTTCTCATGTGGAGCTCACCGCTGGGGCTGTTTCCTCAATCCTTCGAGATTTCGATCTCAAGAAGGTGGACACCAGTCTGGCTGAGGAGTGCTGCTTCAGTTTCGTGGAACCGCTTCTTAATCCAAGCTTTCGGCCGATCCATTTCCTTATTGTTTCAGATTGTTAATTGACTCTTTCTTGTTCTTTGGTAGTTGGCTACTTATGCGAAGGGCCTAGCAAGGAGGGCCAGCCTTACCGAGGGCTCCGCCAAGGCGGCGAAGTCTTATAAGGCTAAGGTCGCCTCCTTGACCTTCGAGAGGGCTGGCCTTCAAGCTCAGATAAGGGACCTGACTGAGGAGCTTGTGAAGCACAGGTCTGACCTGGCACATCTCCCGACAAATGAGGGCGGCGCAGGGATAAAGAAAAGAAGGTCCTAAGTGACTCAAGGGGTCGTCAAGACGAGTCATGGCCACAAAGAGGAGTTGTAGGTCAGCCAAGGGTGACCGCATTTCAAAGTGACGACGTTGGATCTGCCCGCCAAGAGGCTTTAGAGGTCGAAGTTTCATTAGTGTCCAAAAGTGCTATTTGAACCCTATATTAGATAGGTTTTGAGTAAGCCAAGGCACTAATCATGTCATTTATGCCAATTGAAGTGTTAAAGTCTTTAGTTTCACTTATGCCGTTGAGGTTATTTGTGGTTGTTTTGCAGGTTTTTACATTTTTGGGAGTTCAATATCGAGACATAAGGATGAATCATGAAGATCGAACTCAATCACACCCATCAAAATGTACTTTAAAAAATCAAAGAAAGAATGAAGGCAAGGGATGGAAATCAATGCAAGAGGACAAAGAGGCAAAGCAAAGGAAGAATCAAAGAATTCGTGAATTTCTCGCTAAGATTGCGAAAATTTCAAACTTTAGCTTAAAATTCAAGTAACTAGCTTAAATTGTGAATTTCTCTAGACTCGTGATTTTCGCTTAAGCACTATTCCTAGCTTAAATTTTTGTGATTACATCACAAGAATTCTCGTTTGTTAGCGAAATCTCGCTAGCTAGCGAAATTGCGCTAACGCCTAGCTTAAAATTTCGATTTTCAAGTATTTTGGTGATTTCGCTAAGCTAGCGAAATTTTCGCTGCCTAGCGAAATTTGTATGCCTTAGCGAAATTCACTGCCTTGTCACACTTTTGTAATTAATGCAAACCGACTTCAATTTTGGGCGATACTCCCTTGTCTCCTAAATTCACCTAAAATGTTAGCTTTATGGTATTTTCATACATCAGGGCCTATGTTCCCTCCCATTTTGTAACCCTAAGAAAGAAATTGAGGAACAATTTTGGCAAGTTTTTATTTTTGTAAATATCTTCGTAGCTTTTAGTTAGGTTTTGCTTTTCTCTCTCTTCTCTCCTCTTCTCTTATTTTCTGCCGCTAAACACTTCTCTTGGAGGATGACAACTCAAGAGATGTCGCTGCTCTTTTCTTTGAAGAGGAAGGAAGCTAGCTTGGTGGTGGGGCATATGCATGTTGGGTCCTCTTGTGTTAAAAGTCATTGTATCAGGTTTATGACCCATATCTTCAAAATATGGTCAATAGTATCAATGTTAGTGATTCGGGGCTAATATCTTTACTTCATGCTTTAGGATACAAGGTATACTTATTGCTAGATGACTGTGGTTTTTTAGATGGTCTTTACTTAGCCACAATCGAAAATGATGTTTAATGTTAGGGTTTCAAACCTGTAGCGGGCCATAGATGCATGTTATCCGTGTTAATTCAAATAGGAGTTGTTGTGGTGAGGTTTGCTAGTTAAACATAGATCCTGGGCTGTGGCTCGACTATAGGTTGCTCATTACAACACGAGGATAAAACCCGAGGACACTTGTTTGCCCTAAGTTACCAAGTTAGTGACCTAAATCTTCAAAGTTAACTTTTCACACTTCATTTTCAGTTTTTTTACAGTTAATCAGTTTTCAAACTCATTACACTGTTTTTGAAACAAAAATCCAAAAAGTCCAAATAGAAAGCCTTACCTTTTTACACTTATGCAAATCATTCTTAGGATGAAAACCCATCCCCGTGTTCGACCCTAGACCACTATACTCAAAGAGTTTGACTACTAAAAGAAGAGGGAGGAACTTAGTATATAAATATTGTTGATTCAACACAGCCTACTGTGGCACGAATCAAAATGGCGCCGTCGCGGATGGTGCCAAACTACTAATGATGAGTCAAGTGTACTCGTGATCAACATCACAAGTGAAGGTAACCTTTTAAACTCTTTTGTAAACCCAAATAAGTAGGAACTCCGCGCTTTCATCACTTCTCATAGAATCGTGACTGCTTTTTGTTCTTTTTATAATCGGCTTTTATTTTAGCTAACAATAACCTTTGCAAGTTTGTCAGGTTTTCGTTGTTCTACAATTTTATAATGTGTGTTTATGCAACAGTTGGATAGAGACACACGTAGACTATGATAGAATCGTACACAACTTGACCAAAATAGTGAAGGCAGGCCACACTGATACTCATGGATCCACTACCTCGAAGAATGGGCCAGAGTCGCCAGTACCCCAAATGAATCCAACAACCTATAACCACGAGGGATCACATCCACCTCCTGAGTTAGTGTCCCTCCCGCATCATACCCTCCTCGCATCATACCTCCCGCTCGAAGATGTAAAGAAGAGGTCTTACTTGGTACCCCTACTTCCCACATATCATGGTATGGAAAATGAAAATCCATACACTCATATTAGGGATTTTGAGGAGGTTTGCACAACCTTTAAGGAAGGAATGATGGACATGGATTTGCTTAAGCTGAAAGCATTTCCACTGACCCTAAAGGATTAAGCAGCAAGATTTTGGCTCAACCTATCGAAAATAAGAACCATTAGAAATTAAACAGTCATATGTACTCGAAGAAGTTCTTCAAAGGCTCATAAGACTAATAATTAAGAGACAAATTTATGTTCTTGCAGCTCAAGATGGCGAGAGGTTTTATCAGTGTCGGGAGATTTATGGAGACCATCGCGCATGCCCACATCATGGGTTTGATACATGGATGCTGGTAAACCATTTCATGGTGGTATGTCTCCCGCTACGAGGCAAATTGGAAACCATGTGTGGAGGAGACTTTCGCAAGCATCCCGACGAAGCCATGGATTTTTTAAATTATGTGGCCGAAACTTCAAGGGTTTGATGAGCCAAACCCTAGGGAAATGGAAACAATGAGACACTCAGCCAACCCTAGGGGAGGGATTTATACACTGCTAGAGGATATAGAAATGAAAGCTAAGATTTCAACCTTAGCTAGGAAAGTGGAGGAGCTTGAAGGAAAAAGGCTCCATGAAGTTCGCTATGCAAAGGTTCAAATCCGCACACACCAATCTTCGCACTAATTATCAACTCGCATATCCAAAGAACAAAGGTCCCGCGGCCCCCATAAAGAAGGATTTGATGTCGAATGTGTGCAACACCGAGTCAATACAAGCCACCACAACCTAATGCTCCATATGGTAATACCTACAATTCCAATTGAAGGAATCACCCTAACCTCTCATGGAGACCCAACCCCGCTTATGGCCCCCAAAGCCAAACCACGCTGTTCCCACTTCACCACAACCACCTCACCATCCTCTTCTCCAAAGGGAACAAGCCATACCACTCGTTGGTAAGGCGGTAGGCAACTTTGCTGAGGAACAAAGGAATCAATGCACCGGCACAAAGGATTGATAATCGTTGAGAATACACTCAATAAGAGAATAGGATGGGCTTTAGAGCAATCTAAACAAAAAATCGACAACCTACAAGATTCAATCACCAAGATCAACAAGCTGTTAGAGTAGGGTTGGGCAGCGAGGAAGGTTCCTTCCCAAACAAAGCAAACCCAAAGGGAATCCATGAGATGGATCATCCAACACCCGGCACTGGGATGAGGTGAAGGGGCTATAACCACCGAGAAGTGGAAAAAGAGGTTGATCACCTCATGCCAAAGCCCAAGAATCCAAGCAGTGGGAGAAGAATCATAGCCTGAGCATATTCTAAAGGAGGATTCAATGAAATACCGTATACCACCTCCATTTCCACAAGCACTTAGAGGTAAGAAGAAGGCATCTCAGCTAGCAGGCATTTTAGAGGTCTTAAGGCAAGTGAAGGTTAACATACCTCTCTATTGACATAATCAAACAAGTCCTCAGATATGCAAAATTTTTGAAAGATCTTTGTACAATCAAGAAGGGATTAGGCATTGAGAAGAAGGCATTTCTCACTGAACAAGTCAGTGCCATAATCCAAAGTAAGAATCCAGTCAAATACAAGGATCCAGGATCTCCCACAATTTCGTCAATATTGGTGGAAGTGCATGCATAAATCAATGCTTTGATTTAGGAGCCAAGTAGAACCTAATGTCAGATTCTCAGGTACAAGCAGCTATATTTAGGTGAACTTAAACCTCTACCAAGTATCACACTATCATCAGTCGATAGATCGCTTAAACCCTAAGGATAGTTGAGGATGTCTTAAGGAAAATAGACAAATTTACCACCTAAGATTTTGTAAAGGTCGACACCGAAAGCCAATTGCAATGAACCCAATCATGTGGCAATCATATTAGAAGACTATTTCTAGCCACACCAATGCAATAATAATTATCGAATGGAGTCATGCAACTTACCTTTGTAACATGACTCGAGTTAAACATCTTTCATTTGAAATAAATAAGCCAAAGCTGCTAGAACATGAAAATCAAATAACCGATGAAGTTGTTTCAAAATGTTCAAGATGCAGGAAGCACAAAGGTCCGTGAATCAAGGAGTAATCACCAAGGAGATGAAGAGATACTGGTCTTGCCATCAACGTCCACTGCAGGCCAATTGCTCAATTCAAAAGCCATCAGCCAAGACCACTTCAACAATTGACATCCACCACGGAGTCACTCCTAAAGCAACAAGTAGGGCCGAGGAGATCATTCTCCTCGACCTCCTCAGTAATTTTTGAAATTGAACCCGTCCCGCGTTTTCAAACCGGATTGCAACAACAATTTTTCTTTTGTCTTAATTTAGTTAATTTTGATAATTTCGCTTATTTTTTCAAAATTTCCTAAATTTTAGCGCTTTTTCCTTTTAATAATTTTGTTTATATACTATAGTACTTTTGCATTAAATTTTTAATTTTGTCTATATAGTAAATTTTATTATAATAATTTTTATTTCACATAGTACTAATATTTAAGTTATAATTTTTTTTTTTTTCGAACCGCAAAGGTGATGCAGTTAAGCCAAATTCACAACCAAATAAATAATGAGGGACAAAAACTCTAGCCTCTCATTCGCTCTTATAAGAAGAGGGTGGGCGGGCTGTTTATTTGGTCACTTCACATTCTCCCTCCTAGCTTAGTTCCTCCACCGGATCCACCACACGGGGTTCAAAGCATTCGTCCGCTACCGTTAGTCGACCATAGCCACCATCAAGGCTACACTAGCGCTCAAAGGTACCGAGCCCCGGGTCATCGCCTCGCTGTTCCCCGCCAGATCTTCTTCACCAAGGCGCACACCACGACCGAGCCACTGGGCCGCATCCGCCCGCCGTAGCCCCGAGTCCCGGGGTCATTGCCGGGCCAATTCCCACCGCCAAAGCCGCGGCTCCGTGACGATCGATTCATTTTTGCCCCAGCCATATCTCCGCCGAAATTCCTCTATCATGTTTCTTTACACTACCGGGGCCAGACCTCGTGCTCTCGTTCGCCCAGAAGATCGCCTCAATGAGTGACTCGGGCCACCTGAAGTGAGCCTCAATCTCGTATTCAATGCCTTAGTTGCATTTTCTGTGAGTCTAGCCCTCTTCCAGAGTATTATCTCGATTTCGTGATATGGTTCAGACTGAGGCTGGTCTGCCTTCACCGCGGTTAGATTCAAGACACCCGAGAGAGGAACCCAAATTCATCCCAGCCAAGATTCATCATCATCCCCGAGGCAAGATTTGGAGGAGCCCTTGGTTTCACAGACAGACACCTGACGGGACCCCGGCCCCATCACTCAGACCAGAGAAAGCCAGAGGGCCCGCCCAAGCGCCCGCGACACGCCCAGCGTAGTCATCTTCCCTCTCGCCGCAGCCCATCACCAAATACACGGCCGCAGGCGACATCATCGCTTCGCTTGTCACCACCTCCAGATCGAGACCGTTGTTCGCCAGGGGAACCCCATTCCGGAATGTACGCTCCACCGCAGAGACTTTCATCAGAGTCGCATCGTGATGTCCCAAATACCGGGAGAGGGTCGATCCCTGGTGTTTGTGGATTCTGGGCGAGGTCGATCGAGGATTATTCACTACTCGCTTTCATGACTAGAGGCAAAGATTATTACTCCACAAAGTGGTGCCGCAATATCACTCTATGACATCTCAAGAGCGTATGGTCCGCGTGAGCTTCGCCTGACGATGATCGAGTACTCGTGAGCGCCGATATTTCAAGAAATACTTTCGCTTACGATACCGCCACAATGCGTAGGGTTATGAGATCGGGCTCCACCCACCTCACAGAGAGAGGCCTCGAGACCGCCGTAGACACTACACCGACCAAGATTTTACAGATGCGCGCCCCGCCCCGACATGTCGCTTGATCGACCATTTATTCCGGACGAACTGTTCGCTTACAAAGATTACGCGGTACGGAGGGGGGGAGCCATCTCGAGGTTTCACCTGGATTCCTGAGGGATATCGTTCAGTCCCTCCGGAAATGGGTGATGACCTCCTTGATACATTTCGAGGAGAAGGTCCACCCAAGGACCTAGTAATGAAGCAGAGAGCATTCCACTCACTGATGCCGACTAATTCGCTGTGTTCTCGAAAGTATACGGGCTTCCTAGAGGAGCCGAGGATCGAGATGAGGAGTCTCGATGCCCTCCTGCTCACAATGAGCGGTGATGACCATGCCCGTATCTTTCCATCTCCGACGCAGACTGTGGAGGAGGTGCCGGTCATGGCCGAGGATCTCCCATAGAGACGTGAATATGTGCCCCGCCCCTCGAGCCCGAGATTATGAGTCATCCGCAGATGTCACCCCATCTCCTCCTCCACACACCACATCCGCAACTCCGGCAGCTACAGATACACTGCCCATCCCCTACTCAGCACCATTCAATTCGAGTATGTTCACGCCGGGCCGTAGAGAGATTGTAGGTGTGATGGATGCCATCCGCCTCACTGAAGTAGCTTACACAGTGTACCAGATCGATGGTCGCCGAGTCACCTCTGGCGCTTCGCCAGATCATGACGCATCCGGGTCTTCCTCGTGCTCCCGATCGTGAGAGAGGAGCCCACCACACGCAGAGCCTATTCGATGTTTCTGGGCAGCAGTTGAAGAAGAGCTTTCAAATTCACCACCACCACGCCAGTTGAGGTGGTTAGGTTTCTTATGATTTTGTATAGTTACCAAATTCTTTATCAACTCCGCCACTTTTGATTAGATTTATGTATTAAATGATGAGGCGCTGATACTTTATATGTTTAGTTGCTTTGTATTCATGTATTAGCCATTTTTAGCTATATCAAAAGCTATTCACCATATACGCATTTTCAGATACCATGTTTTGTACCTCCACCATGTGTAAATGTTTTTATTTTCAATCGAACAATTGAATCAGCTTCAAATCGACAATCGAATTACTCATTGAGAATAATCACTTATTTACGCTCTTTATGTTCAACAAATTCATGCTTGGAACCGCGCTGGGTCGCCATGGGCCTGATGCTCAACTTGGAAAATTTCTCCTTGCTACTCACACACCGCACACCCATTGCTTCAATAGGTCATGGAATTTGTTTGCTCTCGCTTGATAGCTGGCCTTAGGTAGTCGGGCAACCCAGGGATAGGTTTGTGTTACCCATATTTGAAGACCAATGTAGTCTTCCAAAAAAAGGAAAAGAAAAGAAAAAGCAAAAAGAAAAAGAGAAAAGGAAAAATAAAGTCGTGAAGCCTTGCATTAAAACCCGAGTACCGCCACGGTGTATAATGAAAGCCTTTAAAGCCCGGCGCCTCTAAGCCTTAATCGGGTCGGGAGTCATCGACAAAAATTTAGTGTTCGTTATACGGGTGGATGTGCAAAGAGTCTAACGATTTGCAGGTGCTTGATTTTCAAGTCATCTCGAGTCCGGTGAAGCCCAGAGAGTTTGCGGGTCACGGATCCTTTTGGCTTGATGCCCTAAACCTTAATCGTCGAGTCATCTGCGGACCCGTTGTCGACTTTGGTGAAGTCGACCCTTAAGCTTTGCACCCTACAATGTAGTTGAATAAAGAAAGAAAGTGTAACTAGCCCTATCTAGGTTGTTCAACAAACTTAAGGCCATGTCGTTGCTAGGTCGGGGGAGGGGACAAATTTTGCAATTTATCGGGTTTAACCCGTTATTTAAAGAGCCATTAGACTTAGGTGGAAATTCAAGTTGAGAATCATGGAACCAATATCGACCGGAATTATTCTCAGATGGTTTTGGTTCTTTCATACCTGCCAAAATTGGTGTCAATTTTTCGTTTTTAAGGTAATGTTTATATATACATAAAACCCTTTTGAATCATAAACTTTTTGAAAATCACACGATTCCTTTGTTTTTGCATCACAAGGACTAGCAACGTTCTGGGCTGGGGGTGTGATTAAGAACCAAAAGTGCTATTTCAAACCCTATATTAGGATAGGTCTGAGTGCTTTTGCGCACTAATCATGTCATTTATGCCAATTGAAGTGTTAAAGTCTTCCTTAGTTTCACTTATGCCGCTAGAGGTTATTCAGGGGTTGTTTTATGTGCTCGCACTTGGGAGCCTTCAATATCGAGACATACGATGAATCAGCTTAAGATCGAAACCAATCATTACCATCAAACACTAAAATCAAAGAAAGAAATGAAGGCAAAGTGATGGAAATCAATGCGTATGAGGAGCAAAAGAGGGCAAAGCAAAGAAGAATCAGCACCTGTGAATCGCTTAAGATTGCGAAAATTTTCGCAGCTCTTTAGCTTAAAATTTTCGCAATCTTAACGAATTGCACTGCTAGACTCGTGATTTTCTACACTATTCCCAGCTTAAATTTGCATTAAGTATCATAAGAATTTCGCTTGCTAGCGAAATTGAAATTGCTTAACGCCATTAAAATTCTTTGATTTCATATCTTCGTGATTTCGCCATCAATAAATTTCACCGCCTACGAAATTAGATGCCTTAAATAAATTCACGCTTGTCACACTTTTGTAATTAATGCAAACCGACTTCAATTTTTGTGTATTACTCCTGTCCCTAAATTCAAATCAAATGTTAGGGCTTTATGGTATTTTCATACATCGGGTGTGGCCTATATGTTTTTCCTCCCATTTGTAACCCTAAGAGCAAATCGAGGGAAGCAATTTTTTTGCAAGTTTTTATTTTATGTAAATATCTTTCGTAGCTTTAGTTAGGGTTTTGCTTTTCTCTCTTCTCTCTCCTCTTTCTCTTATTTTCGTCGCTAAACAATTTCTCGAGGATGACAACTCAAGAGATGTCATGCCTCTTTGAAGAGGAAGGAAGCTACTAAAAGGGCATACGATGTCAGTCTCTTGTGTTAAAAAGTTAAGGTGTATCAGGTTTATGACCCATATCTCTCAAAATATGGTTGAATAGCATTGAATGTTAGTGATTCGCCAATAATTACCATGTGCTTTAGGATATAGTGTATACTCTATTGCTAGATGCACTGTGGGGAGGCTCTTTAGATGGTCTTACGAGCCACCGAAAATGATGTTTAATGTTAGGCTCTAAACCGTAGCGCCATAGATGGCATGTTATCCTGGTGGTTGACTCAAATAGGAGCGTTTTGGGGTGAGGCTCGCTTAAGTGTACCTATAGATCCATAGGCTTGACTATAGGTTGCTTGTCATAACGCGAGGATAAAACCCGATGACAATTTGTTTGCCCTAAGTTGTCGTTATGACCTAAATCTCAAAGTTAACTTTCACACTTCATTTTCAAAGTTTTACAGCTAATTAGTTTTCAAACTCATTACAATCGTTTTTTGAAACAAAAATCCAAAAAGTCCAAATAGAAAGCCTTACCCTTTTACACTTATGCAAATCATTTTAGGATGAAACCCATCCGTGTTCGACCAGCACTCAATTATACCGCAAAGAGTCGACTAATTTCAAGTAAAGTAGAGGAACTTAGTATATAAACATTGTTGATTCAAATTTTTAAATTTACTGTGGCACGAATCAGAAGCTTCCTAGAGCTCTTGATAAAGGAACTCGACAAGCTTTGGATGGACCTTGAGAGGTAGGAGGCTTTGGCTAGCTAGAGGGGCGAAGGATAGCAGGTGCCTGTAGACGCAGGTAGCCCGCACCCAATGGGCCTCCTAGCTGGGTTTCGCTCTTTCAGCGTACAGGCTTCCTGCAGCTTTCCTGCACTTAGAGTTCAATGTCCAAATTATCCGATGAGGAGGTAGAAGAATACGCTTCAGAGGTCGAGGTCGGGCGTGGCACCGAGGTGCTTTCTAAAACTTTGATCGTGTTCCTCCCGATGATCTTCTGGCACCTCCGAGGCCAACTCTTTGCCTCGCCCGCTCGCCACCCCTTTACTCAGGTGAATCGGGTATTCAGCTTAAGCCGCCAGACTTTTTATTTAACCTATTTGCGCTAAGCTTCGGGATTTTGTATCATTTATGACATCGACTTTTTGGGCTGATATGAAGAGATTCACTGATTAATTTTATCGCTTCTTTATTGTTTTCTAAATCGAAGCGTTTGGCTTCCGGTCCTGTCTCGAGATATTTAGCCTCGAAACTCGATGAAACTGCTCCAAAGGTCGTTTCGCCTCTCCGAACCGAGATAAAACGGCTCCTCGGGCTTTCCGCCTTCTCTAAACTGAAGCAAATGGCTCCCGGCTACAAGGCCTTCCTCGCAGTTAAGCTCAAAACCGAGCCACAAAGCCCCCGGCTATTGCGGCCTCTTTAACCGAGCTAAAATGGCCTTGCGGCTCTTCCTCTTGGGCGCTCTTCGCAAAACTGGCTACCGGGCTTCGGGCCATCAGGCCTCGAGCTGCGCAAGCTTTGGAAAACCGACACGGGCCCCGGCTATTCTCGCTCTTTCGAACCGAGCTAAATGGCCTGGCCAGCCAAGGCCTTCCTCGAGCAGCTTAAGCCCGAAAACCGAGCCGCTGGGGCTCCTGGCTACAAGGCCTCCTCTCGGCAGCTTAAGCTCGAAAAACTAAGCTACCGCTCCCGATATTGTGCCTTCTTGAACCGAAGCTTAAATGGCTCCTGGCTAGTAAGGCCTTCCTTGAAAGCGCTTAAGCTCAAAACTCGAGCCATCGCCCTCACAAGGCCTTCCCTAAACCCGGGAAGCAAATGGCTCCCCGGGCTACAAGGCCTTCCTCGGCAAGCATTCAAAACTAAGTCGGGCTGGGGGCTCTGAAATACGCGGCCTCCTCGAAAGCGCTAAGCCATAAAACCTCGAAGCACTTGACCCGGGCTATTATGCCTTCTTGAACCGAGCTAAACGGCTCCCCGGGCTGGCCTCGAGCGCTAAGCCCAAACCGAGCTACCGGGCCCCGGGCTAGCGCGCCCGAGCAACTAAGCTCAAAATCGTAGCGCCATTGGGGCTCCTAGGCTACAAGGCCTTCCCTGAATCGAGCTAAAAATGGCCCGCGGGGCTATAAGGCCTGAAAGTAGTTGCTTATGAAAAACTAACTATCGGGCTCCTCGACTACAAGGCCTTCCTTTGAACCGAGCCAAACTAGCCCCGGCTACAAGGCCTTCCTTGAGAAGGTTCGCGAACCGAGCATCCGGGCTCCTAGGCTATTATGCCTCTCTCGAACGTGAGCCAAATGGCTCCTTTGAAATTGTGCCACATGGCTCTTTAATATCCTTCCTAGGGAAAGCGCAGCCTTTAATGCAGTTCGTGGGAATCTATATTTGATCGCGTGAATTTCCCGAGAGTTTGGGCTTCTTTATAACTAACTACCTTCCTTTGACGGGGCATGTTATACTCTGCTCTCATTTTTCTTCCTACCTTCGATGGTGCCTGGGTTCGTAAGCGATGGAGCCTAAGGTCTGATTGTCACCGTATGACGCCGCTCGGGAGGTCAGGTCGGGCGCTCGGGTTTCTCCTCGCCTCATCGCAGGAGCTGTGGTTTTTCCTAGTTTCCTCCTTTTTGGGGGCTGTGTCGCCTCAGCCCCGCCCATTTAAGGAACCGGACTCGGGGAACGATCTCGGAGGGGCGGTGGCGCTTCGTAGGGAAAAACTTTTAAGTCCCGCTTTCTCCATTATTCATGTCTTCCTCTCTTTTCTCCCTATCCCCCATTTTCTCTTTCTCCTTCTCCTTCCTTTTCTATTTCTCCTTTTCTTTCTCTCTCTTTCTCCTCTTCTTTCTCTTTCTCCTTTTCCTATTCTTTATCTTTCTTGTGGTTTTTTCCTTGACTGGGTGTTGGCTGATGTGAAGAGCAAATTTTGTCGATTGTGAATTTTTCGAGATGTAAAGAAAGATTTTGTAATCCTCCTGAGGATCAGAATTTTCCGAAATGAAATTTTACTGTTGTGTGACCCTCCCCCCCCCTCCCAGTTTAACAAAATTTAGAGTTCTGCTTTCTTTTTTCTCCCTCTTCTTGTGGGTTTTTCTTTTGAGGAGAGAACTATATTTGTGTCTCTTTGGTTGTCTCTAAGGCTCAGGAACGGCCATTGACCGTGGATCCTCAGGTTAACTCAGAACTCATTTGAAATAAAGAACAATCTTTTGTAAAACATGCGCTTTTTGCACCTAGACCTTTCCGAGCCGAGCTCCTTGCTTTATCATTATAACTTATTTTTTGACCCACCATAATATTAAGCAAATTTTAAAAGAACATCTAGGATCGAAGTATTTAAAATCAAAACGTTAGATACTTTATTAAAGAATTACATTCCGAGGTCTATTGGTAGAACCGTTTGAGGAGTTCGAAGATTCCATGAGTGGGTAGGGCTTTTCCTTCTTTTGTCTGGGAGCTCAGAGCTGCCGCCCGACTATGCAAGATACGATATAGGGCCCTTTCCTGCACTGGGTCCCAGCCTTCCTCATGTGTGGGGTCTTTCTCACGCGTGTTTTTTGTGAACTAGGTCGCCAAGCTTGTAATTCCCGGGTTTGACCCTTCGGTCATAGTATCTTGTTGTCTTTCTGTGATAGTCCTCAATACGCTTCAGGACCTACTCCCGCTTTTCTTCTAGGAGATCCAGGTTTAGGTGTAGAACCTCTTCAAGAATGGACTTGCGACCAATCCTAGCACTCTTTAATTCGACCTCGATAGGAGCTACTACTTAGGTGCCAAAGGCCAGAGCGAATGAGGTCTCTTTTGAGTTGCCTGACTTGTAAGGAATCTCACAGCCCATAACACTTGGGAGGTATCTCTACCCATTTTCCCTTTAGATCTCTTAATTTAATTCTTCAAGACCGTCGAGAGTCCTTATAGTGACCTCTACTTGCCCATTGGACTGTGGATGAGCTGGGGATGAGTAGTAGTTCGATTCAGCCGGGCGTTAAATCCCTTAATTTAGGATTGCTCGAACTGCTTCCATTATCATACGAGGGACCCAGATCCCGAACCCAGATGGATTATATAACGCCGTACAGTTACACACTTTCATGTTCGTGATTGTTGCTAAGGGTTCTAGCCTACCACTTGGTGAAGTAGTCCACTGCAACAATGATGAATTTTCATTGGCCCTTCCAATGGGTAGGGGGTCCTAATATGCTCATCTCCATTCTCAAAAAGGCAATGATTGACGCTGCCTGGGATAGAGATAAGAGATCTTGGCATGCTCCTGACAAGCTTTACTTCGACCACTGCTAAGGCTTTGAGGCCAGGGGCCGCACACTCCCGCTCAAGGTTTTTCCCGCCAAGGTCCGAGTCTCGGCGTGGTTGCCATGACGCCTTCGTACCTCCCGAGTATGTAAATCGTCTTCTTCTTACGCACTTAACAAATGGGCGAGAAGCCCGCCAGTAAAGGGTCCTCGATGAACTGAACGGCTCTGCCTCGTCTGGTTTGATGCCTCATTCGGGGTCACCGGCAATGTTCTTCTACTAAGTAATCCTAGACGGGTCCATCCAGGTTTGCTCGACATCACGCAGGGAGACTTCTCCATTTTCGATGCTTGCTAAGGGTTCTGGGAGGTGCTCACCGTATCGGGCCGCTCTAGTTTCGTGAGGTCAAGTGCTTTCGCTTTGCCACAGAATCAACTTGAGAATTTCCATTCTTGCACATGTTTGATCCGAACTGCAGGAACTTTTAAGTAAATCTCGCACCTTCTGAGGTGGCATAATCATCTTCTCACCTTGGCTTCAGAGGAGTCTCTATCTCGTTTTACTATCAATTGGAGTCATCGCCACTTCCAAATTGATCGCCTTCCATGGAGTGGGCTTAGGTTAATCCTAGCCATGACAAATTCTCATATTCGGCCTCGTTATTGAGGCTTGTGCCCGACCGAGCGCTGCATTCCACATCTATCCCTTCAAGAGGTCAGATCGTAATCTACACCGCCTCTTTTAGCACATACTCCGCTCCATATGTTCCATAATGGGAGGCTGGGGCATCGGTTGGGCAGTTTCCTAGGGCCTCGTTGGAGGTGAATTTTATGAAATCGCAAGACACTCCTTTATTGTCAGTTCTTGGCTTCAGATTCGGCGTCAACTCACTCACTCTATAGTCCACTTTTTTCGCCTTCCGTAGGTTTCGGGTTTGTGCAAGATTTGCTTCATCAAATATCTGGCCAGACTCTGGATGGTATGAGCTAGGGAAGTAAGGTCGGAGTTTTCTGGATGTAGTTACCAACACTAGGATCAACTTCTCCATCTTTCGATATTTCTCCTCTGCTCCTCTCAAACATTGGTTGCAATAGTAAACTAGCTGTTGCACCTTATCTCGTTTTCTGACCAGGGCGGCACTAGTTGAGAAGTCTGAAACGGCCAGGTAGAGGGTGAGGAGTTCTCCCTAGGAAGGGCTTACTAGAACGGGAGAGAGCTCAGGTAGGTTTTGAGCACCGTGAGTCTTCTCGCAGCGGTGCATACCATTGGAAGAATCTTTTTAACCTCAAAGAAGCATAAGATTGTCAATGGGGCTCGACACTGCAAGAAGCCTCATAGCTGCAGCTATTTTCTAGTCGCTGAATGTCCTTAATGTTTGAAGGTTGCAAAGATGCCTGCACGCACTTATCTCTTTGTCTCGGGGTTTGCTCTATTCTCGATGTTGACTACGGGCTCAAGAACTTCCCGACTTGAGACTAAGGCGCATTTACCGGGTTTAACTTCTATATTGTAGCTCTTCAGACCTGAACGCCCCTGGCCTAGGTGAGTTATCCGGGCTCTACTAATTGATTTTGCATTGAAGATGTCGCCTATATATACTTCCACATGCCCACCGCTTGAACATCTGTGTTCACCAACCCGTAAAGGCCCCGCTCTTCACCGGCGGCATCACCCGACAGCGCAGAAGTTCCTTGCCTAGTAACGTCGAGGTCTTCTTCTGATCGCCGATCCATACCGACCAGTTAGCTGAAGAAGGTCCGAAGTCAGGAGTTCACATCAATGTGAGTCATTCCACCACAGTCAACTCGGTGTAGGGAAGTATTTTGTGGCAGTCATATTGATATCTGCGGAAATCGATGAAGCCTACCATTTGCCGCTTTTGACTGAGAACAATGTTGGCCAACCACTTAGATATTCTACCTCCTGATTGCATCTCGCCGAGTGAGCTAACGACCTCACGACCGCCGCCTTCTCAGCGGCTCATTCTCGCTGACCGGCCAATGTAATTCGACCAACGCTCAACTTGTGAGTGATTACTATCGGGTCGAATCCGCCCATGTCTTCTTGCTTCCAGGCGAACACCTCCATGTTCTGCTTTAAAAAGTGGATGAGAAGGCTTCTGATGTCTTTGAATGCCAACAGACCCTACGCACGCGCGTTTCGCCGGTCGTCAGTCAGACATGCTCTAGTTCTTATGAGGGCGCAGGTCGGGTGCTTACCTCATTTCTCATGTCGAGCTCATCTATATAGATGTTGTCAACCGTTTTTTATTTCATTGATGCTGAGTAACACCGCTACGCGCCGGTTTCTAACCATTCCTACCCATTTCAGAATCGGGAATTGACACCATGCCAGCGAGGATGGCCCTTATGGCATTGAGAGAGGGCTTGCCTAGTAACATGTTGTAAGTTGATGAGGCATCTACTATGAGAAATCTTAACGTTGTCAGAGTCTCGCACGTGGCTTCCCAAAGCGAAAGACTGGGGCTGTATCGACCTGCAGGTATCACTCTTTCCAAGAGAATCCACGTAGTATGCGTTGGACGTCAGCTTCTCCCTTCTAATGCCCATTTTGTCTAAAGTCGATAAGATGATGCCTGGCCGAAGCCTCCATTGTCGACAAGGACCCCGTGATTGTTCGCCATACGCACGACTTTATCACCAGTGGATCGTCATGGGGATGCCGCGCCTTCCGCTGTCGAGTCCAAAAGCGTTATGGTAGTATCCAAATGGCGAAGTCGATACGATTGTATTTCTAATGTTTCCGACCAATGCTACACGTATGGCCTTCCCGCCGACGCTAGACTCCTCGTTCCCCGCCAAATCGGATCACGTGATTTTCTCCCAAGGGCACTAGTGTCGGTCGGGTCAGCCGACAAGGCATGGGTGGTCGACCGTCCCCGACTCACAACGAATCTGCCAAGATGCCCACGCCGGATCGGGTACTAATTTCTTTCCTCACTGGATGCGCCATCTGCCTGTCCATGATCTCGCGAACCTGCGTATTTCGTATCATTTCTCAGCTGGTTCCATCATTCGATGGCCATCTAAAATTTTTTTCATGCTACACTTCAAGTAGGACCTGTGACACTGAGGCTGTCAGGGGGGTGAATTACCGAGGTGAATACCGGCCACCGCACCGGGCTGAGGTGGTAAACAGCGCGGTTCCTTGACATTCCTCACCTCTTTTCAGATCAGCCTATTTTCTTATGTTTCTCCTCAGATCTCGCCCTCGTTTCCCTACTCTCCCGAGGCTTCATTCTGCCAGCGCTCTCGCTTCTTTTCCCTTTTGGAGTAAAAGAGCTTGTTGGATAAGAGGGCTTCTTCACTGCTAATACTGTTAGCGAGCACTCAACCATGCTTGCTGGCGTTCTGTAGATAAAGAACATTAGGTCTTTCGATCATAATTCTCACTCAAGGATAAAAGCTAGTGATGCATAACTTCTGGGAATATCTACCTTAATGACTCGTTGAATCTTCCTCGAACATATGACCTCGTGCTCTCTTGCGAGTTCCCGGCTATGGTCGAAGGTGATAACTTGGCTTTTATACGCTCCTAAATTGGAGCAAAGGGAGAAGAATGCGATGGAGAGCTTCTCGTGGAATGATGAGATTGAAGATGCATAAGCTCAAGAACCAGCCAATGCTAGGCCCTTAATCGTGATAGCAAAGGCTCTGCATCGTATGGGGTCCTGCTATCCATGCAGCTTCATCTGGTTCTTATATGTATTGAGGTGATATATGGGGTCTTTCGTTTCGTCGAATGTCCCTGAACCTTTGTTCCGACGACCGCTCCCTTGTCTCCTGCTGATAAAGGATGGGCCCATCGCCTCTGTTATCCCTACCATGCCTTTCCTCATTGCGACTTTCCCGGAGCTGTGCGGTCACACTTCGCTCGCTGTTTCTCCTTCAATTCGCCGACGAGGGTCGAGGTGTTGCCGTTCTCTGGTAATGGCAGCTGGGCCTTCTCAAGCCAGCACCTCATAGGGGAGTTGTATTGGCTTGGTGAGTTGCTCCAACTCTCTCAGCAAATGTTGGTTGGTGAGACGGAGCGCCTCTATCTTGTCGGTATTGGCATGTAGAGTTTCTAGTGTGCCTCCGGGAGGTTGGTTATCTACGTTGCCTTGTTGGTCTTAATCCCGGGATTTCGGGCATGGCTCCGCTTGTGTTCCGAAAGCTGATACTCATCAGTCACCTGAGAGATCGCTTTACTTGTAAAGCAATCGTTGCTCCCACAAGCGACGCCAGAACCGATGATGCTGACGAAACTGGCTGGAAGCCATGATCGCTGGCCGTCGCTACTCGATGTCCCATTTCCTACAAAATAAGAAGCAAAAGGATCGACGCTCGTTGCTCTCGATGCCTAAGTCGCATTTCTTGATGAAGGGCATCACTGCTTAGGAATGAATTCAGGCGCACTTTCACCGATGTGGGTAGGCCCGGGTATTTATAATGGATGACCGCGATAACTTTCCTAATCGATGATGATACGTATATTTCTCCCATCAAGTGAGGGATTTTCTTTCCTTATCGCTTACCTGATTAATAAGGGATAATTGATAATCATTATTAGGAAATATCCTACTTCCTAATCGTGAGATTTAATTGTGAGGTCATACTTTCCTTTAATACATGTTCTTTGATGTTTACGCTACTGGGCTTCTCGTACGGTGAATCAGTCCGCCGCCTTCGTGTTTAGGCATATGTGGTGGACCGAGCTATTTTATGTCTTTTATTGGGCCTGCTACTTTATCTCTTTTTAAGCTTGACATTTGGGCTTGTGTTATGGGCCTGTGCGCCTATTATTTTAAACCCAATCATAAGCTAAGCTATATAAATCTTGAAAAGGAAAATATACAATTTCCATATACATATAATCTAACATCCCCCCTCAAACTCATGGTGGTTTAAGAGAAACCATTTTTGAGTTTGTAGTTAAAGCTCGAAAAGTTCTAGAGGAAGCGGGGTTTGGTGAAGATATTAGCTAACCGATTCGAGAGAGGAACACCTAAGTGTGAGTGTACCTAAGAGATGATGACGACGAAGTGACAAATTAATCTCTGCACATGTTTAGTACACATTCATGGGAGACATCATTATGAGCAATTTGAATAGCACTGACATCACAAAGGAAGTTTAGCTGCGTAGTGGAACAATTAACACCAAAGATCCTACAAGAACTAACGTAACCAACAAGTTCACTTATAGTAGTCACGTTCTTATATTCTCGCTTTCAGCTACCGAACGAGCAACGACTGTTTGTTTCTTCCTTTTCCAAGAGATAAGAGAATTAATTGTGAAGAAAACAATATTCCTCGTAGTAGATCGACGATCGGGATCACTCCGCCCAATCTCGTGACCGGGATATGCTCGAAGAGCTTAGCGAGAATGGGAAGAAAAATGAAGACCATCAAATATGGTGCCTTTCAGATATCGAAGAATCCTAAGAATAATAGCCTAATGAGGAGATCTAGGGGCAGCCATAAAATGACGTACTACATGAACTGCATAGGAAATATAAGGGCGAGTAATAGTGAGATAGATTAGACTCCCAACAAGTTGTCTGTAGAGAGTAGCATCGGATAGTGATTCGTCATCATGAGAATTGAGGCAACGGTTATACTCAATAGGTGTGTCGACTATCTTGCTATTAGTGATACTGACTCGAGAAATCAGATCAGAAGTATACTTGGCCTAAGTAAGATAATAACCATTTGCAGAGGAAGAAAATTATAGACCAAGAAAGTAATTAAGAGGACCGAGATCTTTCATTTCAAATTGATGACCAAAAAAGTGCTTTAGATCTTGAATATCCTTCATATCATCACCTGTAATAATCATATCATCGACATATAAGAGTAGAATACTATACCATGATCAAACCGTCTCAGAAAAAGAGTTGTATCAAAAGAATTGCCTGAAAACCATGGTAAAAGCTATCATCGAAGCGAGTAGAAACAAGATTAGTAAGAGTAATAAACAACATCAAGAATATGACGAAGTTTACTCTTAGCCCTGCCATTTTGTAGAGAAGTGCCAACACAAGAGGAATGAGGAACAATACCAAATTGATGTAGAATAGAAGTAAATTCATCGGCTTTATATTCTTGGGCATTATCAGATTTGAAAACTTTGATAGGTTTAGAAAACCATGTTTCAATCATTTTGGTAAAGTCACGATATATCTGACATAGTCTCGGGACCCATTTTTGAAGAGATAAATCCAAGTATATCAGGAAAAATCATCCACAAAAATAACAAAATAACGTGACCCACCCTGAGTAGTAATGGGAGAAGGGTCCCATACATAAGAATGAATAAGATCAAAAGAAGAGAGAGCATGAGAAACACTGTTATAAAATGGTAAATCAATTTGTTTTCCAAATTGACAAGGCATACAATCAAAACTCTTGTTTGAAACTGAACCTAACAAACCTCGAGAAACTAGTTGTTTAACCCTATAGATAGATGCATGACCAAGGCGAAATTCCATAAAGCAAGAGAAAAGGTGCTTTATTCTGAGACAACAAAAGTAGATAGATAAGAGGACGGTAGATGAAGAAAGATTAGCTCAGATAGCTTCGACCTTACGGGCGGTCCCAACGATCTATTCCTGTCTAAGAATCCTGCACAACCACACCAGTAGAAGAAAAGGTTAAAGAAAAACCAAGTTCAATGAGTTGCCCAACAGATAGAAGATAATGAGTGAATTGGGGAATCTGATAAACATTGGAAACAAACAAGGCTGGTGTAGAGACATTACCAAGATGAGAGACATGCATAGGAGAACCATTTGCAGTGTATATAGTAGGGAGAGAAGTGGAAGTGTGTGAAGAGATAACAAAAGGAGAAGAAGCCATATGATCACAGCAGCGTAACCAAGAAGCCATGTCAAGAAGTACCCGATATCGTGAGAAAGAGTAAAGCCACTGATGCAGAAGATGAACCTGATTAACCATATCCTATAGATCCGCCATGGAGAGAGATGAGGTAGGACCGGACTTGGAATGAGATTCCACAGTTGATAATTCAGACTGAGTCAAGGCAATAGTGTTTTGAAGAATACATTGACGAGTGTAACAGGCTTCAATAGAATGACCTTCGTGATGAGTTTGAATAAGCTAGAAGTCATATTCTACATCATAATCCTTTACTAACAGTCTCATAAGTTATTCATAAGTTAGTTGATGATGAGACCCGTCTTCAGACTGATCCCATTTCTACTGGACCATGGTTCTCGCACTCAAATTACCGCTCCCATGACCGCTAATCATTTTTCCTCTACAGGTTCATCTACCTATGTTTCCAAATGCAAAGGGAATAATGTCAAATGACATAACAATAAGAAGCCTCTTCTTATCTGAAGTTTTTGTAAGAACAACATTAGAAACTGAAACAGTAGTCTTTATTCACGGTGAACATAGACTAATTTAGTGTCATCATAATTGAAGAGAATCGGTTCTCGGAGGTGCCTAACATCCCAATGGATTTCGGCCACCAGATACACAGAATCCGCTCACCGGTTTATGATGGATCTCGATAGCTCGTGTGAACTTGAAGTCAGTGAGCACCAATTTCTGGCCCAACATACCGAGTAACAAGTAAGTCCCAAACTTCTTTTGACAATATCGCGCTTGGCTAAACTCATCACTACGGAATATATGTATTATGAAACCAAGTGGTGATATGATGATTAGCACTTTCCCAATCCTCAATCCAAATGGCATAGGCATAATAAGTTTCTTTGTCCACTTTTTCTTGAATAGGATGGTCCCCAGAGACATAAAGCCACAGCTTGCGGCCTTTGAGATAACTGCGCATGGCTTGAGACCATTGAGCAAAATTATCTCCATAAAAAATAACATGAATCGGACTATAAATCTCATAACCTAGCATATCTAAATTCTGAATTGAAAAACAGTCAGCAAAAATAGATTCAGGAAGCGAAAATAAGTGAGAATGCACCTGGTCAAATTTTCGATCAACAGTCAATGGTCAACGGTCAACGGGCGCGGGTGTGGGTCCGGGTCGAGCGTGGCACTAACGTAAGCCATACAGGTTGAAGACGTGTGAAGTTCATGCGTGTGCATGGATCTAACGCGCTATGGAACAAGAAGCGAGGAAAAATCGTGACTTCGCGGCGCATCGATTTAGGCCGGAAGTGAGTGTGTGGGGTGAACTGCAAATGCAGACCAGGTGCTAAGTATACGCGCCGAGCTTACGTAGTGTAAGTGGCTGGGGTCAAGGTCGTTCCCACGAAGAGAAGCGTGTTGAATACTGGCTTGATGATCTCGACAATATTTGGATCTAGTCCTATAGAAAATTATGACTAAATTAATTGAATTAAAGGAAGCCTAATATTAAAAATTCGATTTAAGGTAATGATGAGAAAACTAGGGTTTCGCCTTCGCCTACCACACCTGATGGATTTTAACCTTGATAGTGAATTTATTTAATAATTCATATGATTTATAAAAGAAGGGTTGATCGTGCCTACAAGCTATTCCTCTCTCTCGAGATAGAGTCGCCTCTATCTCGCTATGGTGTGTATTGCATCTTGCTTCGATCCCTTGACTGAGATGAATGTGCAAACCCTAGTGCTACACTTGAACAGGGCATCTCTATTCCCCGATTGACCAAGCTGTTTTACCCATGTCCATATTAGTCATCTTCTCGATATTAGACTTAGCATTACCATGACACACCACAACACAACATGTGATTAAATTCAAGAGTAAAGCAACCATAGAAATTCATATCGATATTAAATAAACCACAATTAAAGTATTAATCCATAATGGTGCGGTTAGGGTTGACAAAACCCTAGAGAGAAAAGTTAGTTCATAGTGATTTTCATTACAAACTGATGGATTTTCAACATCAAACAAATTAGGAAAAGAAATACAGAAGAAGTCGTCTTCGCGATCTCTCGGAATCCGTCTTCACCAATCTCTCTCTATCTGCCTCTCCTTATGTTCAATCTACTTCCCAATCCCTCCTCTTGCCTCGAAATTGCTTCCCTTTTATATCTTGGGATTCGGGCCCATCAATGGCCCAAAAAATCAGAGTTTTTAATGCTCCTGTTATGGAAAATGAGACTTCGCTACGTCGCGGCGTACCCAAGGCTTTTAGAATCTGGCATTTGAGTTCACCGCGCCGCAAGCTCCACGCCGCTACGGTTACTACGCCGTGGGCGCGGGAGGCCTGCTGTTATGTACTCGGTGTGTTCCACCGCTACACTTTGTGCTTTTTGCTTTGGTCTTTATTCTATTGTTTAGCTTCCTTTTTTATTCTAATATCGACATGTCCTATAAAACATTATATTATAGGGTATTAGCGCAATATTAGTGAATATGGATGTGAATCATGCAATTTGAGCTATAAAAACACATAGAAATTGTATTGGAATGCATGCATGATTCACTCTTATCAACATCCCTAAACTTAGCTTCTTGCTTGTCCCTAAGCAAGACCAGACTCTAACTAGGGCACGCATGAATAAAGCGTAACTAACACTGACGATATGGGTCTAGTACACATGATACCAGTAAGAAGGGGTCAACATGAACCAATTCAAAAGATCCAAGGACTACCTAGGTTGTTCAACTTTCAAGAATCTGCACTAGGTCAGTCTCGATTGACCAAGCAGGTCAACCCCTTTTTTAGTGCTTAATAATCTTTCCCAAGGAGTCTAAGTGTGGTTGGAGTGTGATCTCCAATGTATAGCTTGACTTCAGCACCCCCAAACTTGAATTTAACTTGCCTATTTGGAATAGCTTAGCACAAAAGAATAGTAACGCACCAATTTATTAACTTCAACTACGCCTAAGGGGATTAACTCTAAGATAAACTTGGAAGAGTACTAGTACCACGAAGTTTAAAGTAGGGTTCCCGTGGGATCCATTTGTGACGCCACTGCTGTTAAGGGCACCTAACTGGGGCTCCTTTAGAATCTCACCCCGAACACTCAACCAAACCTCGAGTCCCTAAACTATGGAAATCATCCATCCTCTGTCCCATGTAGCGTGCGCTAAGTCACGGTTTCGCCATTGCTCAGTGGCATTAGCTTTGAAAAGCCCTCGAACCCGCCCCGCATTCCGAACAAGATCCACTTATACCAAACCATAAGATTTTTTTTTTTTAATTTTTTTGTTATATGATTGGGGCTCAAAGGCGATACTCTTTTTTTTCTAAGGTGTCCCATCACTTAGGTGTTTAAACTTTCTAAGGTTCGTAGAACTCTTGCATGGTGGGTCCGAAGTTCTGGGCATACCCCGAATATCACGTGTGTGTGTGCTCAATAGCTTACTTCGGGAAATAATTTCTTGAGATCTAAAAGGGGCGGCCAGACATGGTTATTCTCAACTTTATACACTGTAGTCCTAATTGTCAAACAACCTTGGAGTTCCCTATTTCATTGAAACACAAGCTTTCTGCGATTACTATGACTCCCATTTTTGCAATCATGGCCAACTACAATGTAGATCACACACAACTCAGAACTACCATATCATAATATTACTAAATGCAAATATGTTTGCACACAAGGAACAAGGCTCGGCCTTAAACATGCTAAAAAACAAAACAAACACACTAAACCGATTTAAAAGTGACCTAAACACGCCTAAACATGCAAAGATAAAAATAAATAAAATTAACACTGAGCTAACCCGTATACCCACACATACAACCCAAACTTAAAATTGACAGTGTCCTCAATGAAAAAATAAAGGTAAAGAGATATGTCCTAGAGAATCACTACGGTGGTAGTGGCGGTGTGTGAAACGAGAGGAGCCGACGCCAACTCGGGCATCGTGATCTCGGTTCAATGGCGCAATGGTGGCCATCTTGGCTCTGATAGTGTCCATGTCCTGACTTAGGGAAACACAATGCTCCTGAGACTCATCCCAATATACGTCAAACCATGTGGTGAGTGCATGAATCTGCTGTCAGTGACTAAGTCGACCAGGACCTCACGGCCACGGCCGCCGTGGCATCACCGCCGATCTCTCCTCATATGAATCGCCCCAAGCTCCCCGAACTTCGCTCGGGCGCGGTTTGGGTAGGCGCCGGCACACCGCTTCCGTAGTCCAACATCGGACCTCACCCTGGGCAGACAATTGAGTAATGAGCGAGGGGTGGATCAGTATTCGTGCATCTCCCTGGTCGACTCACTAACCCCCGCTTCAACGACGACCCGATGTCAAATTGAAACCTTGGTCATATCAGATAAGAGATAAGTTTTGTCGCTCGCATCATAAGCAAGATGTAGGGTAGGCTTAATTTTAATACATAAGAAATTATACCAAACCTTAGCCACGGGCGTGAGCGAGTGCATCTGAAAAGTGGTGAAATCACCCGTCGATGGTTGGCATTTCCACACGCCCTGGTCGTGAGTGAGCTCCTGCATCAAGAGCTTATAATCTATGTCAAGAATAACGCCCGCACCCGCACTATCGCCATCCGCCAGCAGATCCCCGCGCGGATCGTCGCACTAAATCCCACCCACTGGCCTGAAAGTAAAGACTAAGGGTGCCAACCTTGGAAAGGCGCGTAATGGAGTGGAACTCCCGTGACAACCGGCCACTGGGAACAGGTACGAGCGTCCCGCGGCGCCTAGATAGTGAAGTTGAAGAACACATTGGAGGTGGGGAACCCGTGTTCCGGGACGAACAAGCAGTTGAACAGGGACTCATGGTAGATCCGCTCGGCCTCCCGGGAAATGAATCGGTTCGGATCTTCCGGAGGAGGTGGTGCCGCCTGCGAGGTGGAGATGGAGTGCTGTTTGTTGGCTGGGGTGGACTTCCTAGGAGCCATAGTAGTCAATTTCGGCTAGACATTTGCAAACACTGCAAAAAAAAATGAAAAATGGAGAGGAAGTATACAACCGTGCGAGGAAAACGAACAATTGGTCGGGTATTTATAGGGCTTAAAATTGGCGTCACTACGCCGCGACATAGGGCTCTACGCTGTGGTGAAGCATCACCATGCACCGACGTAGAGAACTATGCCACGGCACCAAGGTATGGTCAGGCTTCACACAAATAGCAGGCTCTACGGCCGCTGCATCGAAAGCCAGATACAAAAAAATTGTTTCCTCACGCAGTCAGCATGCAGAACTACGTCATGCAAAAATAGTATGGTCCTGGCTTATTTCATTTTTAAACACTAATTTGGCTATCTCAATTAGAACGAACTTGCAAACTTCTTTAGTGACCGCTTCGAACACTGCAAATTAAAAACTCACCAAACACATTAAAACACAAAATCGTGAAAGCCTAAAACAGATAATGTACTAAAAAGCAATTAAAAGACTCCGAAATAATGCATATCCAAAGAGGAGAGGGTCTCACAATAGCTCTGGTTGCTCCCCAAGAAGCGCTTATGTTTAACATCGTTAGCTCGACATTCCTCGCAACGTATAAGATCAGAATGGAAAATAATCCAATCTTTTTGGGTGACCTTCCATTAATCTTTATTGTTCTTGTTCTTAAGTAAAGCAGAAGGGTGTCCTATCTTCCTACATGGAATTCTCCTCCAAAATAGGTTTCAATCTTTGGGCATTGACTTGAACTGCCCCTTCTTTGGATGCATTATCTCAACCCTCCATAAAGGGAAATACTTGAATCATCAGAACCCGACCATTTTTTGACTTCAACTCTGACAGTGGAAGAGTTTCACTTAGAATTGAATAACAAGACTTTGTCGACCCTAGCCAAACTCTTTCCTACAATATGTTTTTCATGCCAAGATTTCATTCTTTCCTCTTATAGATTCGAGCATTCATAAGCCTCACATTATGAATTCATCTAATTCACTAGCTTGTAACGCTCCACTTCTTCTTCGGCTACCTTTACTGCCTATGTTTAGAAGCCTAGTTGCTCAAAGATGCTCGATGTTCTAATTCCACCGGCAAATGGTATGCTTTCCATAGACTAGTCGAATGGCGACATACCCAATGTTTAATGTTATTCTCGATGCCCAAAGTGCATCATCAATACTCACCCGCCTTCCTAACTATCGATCGCTTTTCTCCGTAATGACTTTATCTCCGATTTGACACCAGCCTATCCATTTACCTACTCGTGGTAAGAGTAAGGCGATGCCGCACACCATATTTTTTGCAAGACATCAACCGGGCCTTGTTGCAAATGAGTACCACCATCTCCAGATCAATGCTCTCTGGTGCCAAACCGTGCAAATATGTGGTTGCGAAGGAATTTGACTACCACACTGGCATCATTAGTGCATGTCGGTATTGCTTATACCCATTTGGAGATGTAGTCCACGACGAGGAGAATATACAAGTTACCGAATGAAGAGGGAAATGGACCCATGAAGTCCATCCCCCACAAGTCAAACAGCTCCACCTCTAGAATTGTGCGCACATGGGTGGTTCATCCCTTTTGGAAATGCTGCCCATTCTTTGGCACTTATCACATATTTATACAAACTGATGCACATTCGAACAAGCTGTGACCAAGAGGAAACCTGATTGAAGTAATTTTCTCTCGTGTCCTCCGTCTCCAAAGTGTCCTCTACAGCGATAAGCGTGTGGTAGTGATTTAGAATTACCCATTTCATCTTCCGTACACACGTCTTATCACTTGATCCCACAATGATTGTATAAAATAGGTTCTTCCCGTAGAAGTGTTTCAAATGTGCAAAAAGAACCTCTTTCCTTTCCTCGCCTGAAGCAAATCGGGAGGATAACCTTGGCCACTAAGTAATTCACATAGCTCCAAACCATGGAACAAAGCCAGGTTCCAATTGCCAAGAGTTGTCTATCCGGGAAATCATCATTAACTTGTACCTCGCTCTAGTCTTTCCAATCGTGATTGTATGGTTCACTAATTAGGTTCTCTGCTCTTCTCACCCTTGATTTCTAGGTCACCTCAGCAAGAGGAGCACGACCTCCAGCTAGTCTCGGTTTCGCATCCTTTTTAGCCATTAGGTGCTTAATGGCCGAGTGGTCAGTGTGCACTATGACTTTGTTGCCAATCAAGTAGGGCCTAAATTTATCAAAGGCGAAAACAATGGTTAATAGCTCTTTTTCAATGGTGGCATAATTCAGCTGGGCATCATTTAAAGTATGGCTAACATAGTGAATAACCCGGGAACATCCTCTTTCTAACCCAAAGACCGTCCGACAAGATAGTCACTGGCATCGCACAGCTCAAACGGGAGGTCCCTAACTGTACAAATCCATGTGGCGATACCAATCTTATCTTCCAGATTGAAAAAGCTTGCACACACCGTCATCAAAATCAAATGGTGTCCTCAACTAGCAAATCGACAAAGGCTTTGCAATCCAAGAAAATCTTTTATGAACCGCTAGAACCTCGTATCCTAGAAAGCTTCTATGCCTTTATCGAGCACATGAGGAGGTAGTTTTATTGCCTCAATCTTTGCTTTGTTGACTGAGCCCTTCAAGGCAACCGTGCCCAAGTACTATGCCTTCTCGTACCATACGGCACTTCTCCCACTCCAAAGATAAGATTATTCTCTTCACATCTAACAAGCACCGACCTCAGGTTCTCCAGAAAATGGTCAAAGGAGTTCCCCAATACTGAAAAGTCGTCCATGAACATCTCGATTGTCTTTTCAACTATATATGAGAATATGACCATCATACAGCGCTGAAATGTGCCTGGTGCATTGCACAGCCCAAAGGGCATCCACCTAAATGCGAATGTACCATAAGGGAAAGTGAATGTTGTCTTCTCTTAATTCAGGCTATAGCGATCTAATTGTAGCCGGAATACCCATCCAAGAAATAGTAATATTCATTTCCTGTCAGCCTATCTAACATCTAGTCCATAAATGGCAGTGGAAAATGGTTTTTTTGGATAGCCTTATTCAATTTTCGATAGTCAATGCAAATTCTCCAACCTGTGAATATTCTGGAAGGTAGCAATATATTACTTTCTGTCTTTATCATTATTGTCCCTCCTTTTTTAGGCACAACCTGTACCGGACTCACCCATGCACTATCGAAATAGTATGTACAACCCCATCGCAGCCACTTAGTACTTCAGGACTACTTTTCATGGTCGATTCAGCCCCTTTGTGCTTCCAATTAGCTTATGACCATCTTCAAGCAGAATTCGATGCATACATATAGAAGGGCGAATCCCTTAAATCGCCGAGACCACCAAGCGCATCCTCGTGATCCCGAGTACCTCAACAACTTCATCTTCTTCTTACCACTGCTGGTGGGATGTCAAATAATCAATGGTAGCGCTGGAGGCGTCTCCAAGATAAGCATACCTCAAATGGTTGGGTAGTGGCTTTTGCTCCATCTTGGGTGGTTGTTCGAAGGATGGCACTTATGTTTGAACAATTTCGCCTAGGGGTTCATAGTATTTCCTTCTATTAGGCTAGAAGGAGTCCATCCATTTCACATACTCTTTGACCTTTTCTCCTAGTTCTTTTGATTCAATGCATCAAAGCAGTCTCCAAAGGGCCGCAATACTTTGGCTAGACCTCCATGGTCTCTATCATGAAGCATGAATACTCTCACAGGTGTCTCATAGCCTCAAACACATTGAACTTGACCCCGTCATCTCCGCACTCTCAATTTCAACCTCCTCACAGACATCTATCATTGCCTCTACCTGGCAAGAGTCGGGCCTACCCAATATTATGGGTATTATCTTCTTCCATGTCCGTAATTGATGAAATCTGTTGGGAAGATAAACTTCTGTCTACCTTTACCGCATCAGTTTTCTATCACTCCCTTTAGGATGTTTTAGTGACCTGCTCGCAATCATGATCAGAAGGGGCGTAGCTTACCTCCCGCCGCTCAATATAGATAATGCATGAGGTTTATACTAGCTCCCAAGTCACACAAGGTCCTCTCAAAGATGGAGTTCCCATGGTACATGAACAGTAAACCTACTCTCGGTCTTTCAACTCAGGCGCTCTCTTAAGGGTGGCACTACATTCTCAAAGGAGATTCACTATCTCGAAATCCGACAAATTTTCTTTCTTCGACGCATATCCTTCATGAATTTGACATAATTGGGCATCCGTTTCTAACACATTAGCAAAATGGAATGTTTATATGCGCTTCTGAACACTTCATAAACTTTAGGAATTGCTTCGGCTCAATTTATTCTTCTTCAGCGCCGAGGGTACAAAAATTGAGATAATGAGCTCACTGTGGTCACCGGGTCTTTAGCCTCGGCTTCTTCTTCCACAGACTTTTTCTCCTAGGGCTATTCCCTTTCTAACTAGTATGGATTACTTCCTCGGTTTCTACCTCTCCTATCACTGGTGGCTGCCCTGGTACTGCTAATTTTCTGCCACTTCTCAATGTGACAAATTTAACATGTTCATTACCTTCTCGTCTCGGGTTCACCTCTGAGTTGCTAGGTAATGATCCATGCTGCCTCTCAGTCAACAATGTGGCCATTTGGCCTATTTGCACTTTTAGGTTTCGGAGTTGGGCCCCTTTGATCAATTAGCCAAGATTTTTACCGGATATGAAATCACTGGTGCTCGATCTAGTGGTCTTTTTATGGGGATTCTCTCTATCGCTGTTGGATTCCTATTCAAGATCATTGCAGTTCCTTTTCGGGCGGTTGTAGGACGAACGACCGCCTATAGGGGCGGGCGGAATGGATGAGCGAAAGGTGCCATGCCATGGAGTGAGGAATATCCCGAGTCTCATGTAAGACAACTAAATGAACATCGATCGAGGTGTCAAGCCGACGGGGACCTCTCAGCCCGAGCACGGATGTGCAATCGGGAGTAAAGTTAGCTCATTCGTACGGGGAATCAATGCTCCGGGCCGAATAGTACTTTCGACACCTGGCTTTCTCCGGCGCATATTAGCTTAGTTGCGCTTAATAGGCCGGTTTGGCTTCCTCTCTGGGGGCCAGGCCACTTTCCTTACCTTACCCACGCTACACTCCCACTCCAAGCTACGCCTCACAGCAAGATGCATTGCGATTTCCTTCGTGGACGCACCGAGTATGATCCGGACGGAAGAGAAAGAATTCTCCGTGGGCTTTCTCAGAAAGCCAAAGATGCCCCAAGACAAGGGTGGTCATAGATCACGGAAGCGGGACATGATCATCAGAACTCGCCGATCCGGCCGATGTCAGGCCCATTCCCTAAATCCTAAAAGGTTCGCTCATGCTAGAGGGAGCATCCCCACTTAGTGATCGGTCCGCTAGTTCACGCAAATCCGAAGAAGTTATCACGGACGAGTCACATGTAGGGAAACTTGCACGTGTGGTTCTGGCCGGGCTGTCCTAAGGTATCTAATAACCTGCTTCGCAGCCGCTGGGGCGCACCTCTCCTAACTATTGCCCATTTATTCAGGAATAATCTTTTTAGGAGGGACAATTTTACATATTTATGCCAAATTCTTCTATTATTAAGTATGGCTGGTACCATTTCGATGTGTTTCGATTCTTCCGAACAAGAGAGGTTTGATGCTTCTGAATCCATTGTATTAATTCCACTTCCTACTCGCAAAGATGTTTTATGATCACCATGATTAAATTACCATGTATTTATCTATTGAGCCTCAAAGTTTATGTTTTTATGTGATCGCAGCATCAAAAAGCAAGTCTAAATTTTCCACGGAAGTCGGCTTGAAATATTTGATCTTAGGTGCATTTCCCTCTGGAATATTATTTTTTGGGTACGACCGGACAACTACCGATATATATATTTTCTTATGATGTTGTTATATATATATATATATATATATATATATATATAAACTATCGGATCGGGTATTATTAATATGTGAAACTTGCAAACTATTATTGGTTCAACAGTTTCAAGGTCATCTCGCTGAATCACATTTTATTCGCTTCAGGTAAATGTGCTCTAAAACGGCGAGGAAGTTTCTAATCCCTTCGCCTAGTTACGATCCAATTCGTCTATTCTATGAGTTAGCGTCCGTAAAAGAGAGAACGTTGTCTTTCGAGGCTATCTCGATTAGCTTAAATCAATCACAACTTTTACCGAAGAAAGATCAAGCACGGAAAGCAGCAGAGAAGAGTCGATACGATCAAATGCGTAAATTCATTAACAACGATGAACATACGCTCAATCGAGTCCTGCCTTCATTCCTATTGCTTTGATTATTGTGCCGCTGCGCATTTTAGTGGTGCTCGTTAATAGGACTATATATTTCCTCTTAATAAGGTCATCATACCAATTAGTAGAGCGAGGGGAGTGGGAAAAGGACAATGTCATGGCGGGAAGAGGAGTTAGACTATATGAATCCACAACACTTGCTTTCCCTAAACTATTGAAACTGACAAGCAAAAGTGAAAGAGGGAATTCATTTTTCACTAACACCATCTTTCTTCGACGATCAAGCAAAGAGCACCAAGTTTATAGCAAGAGCCACAGCAGCTCAGTTGCCAGCTCGCCGGGCTTGTTAGCGAGGCTCTTTCGCACTCCGTACCGGTCAGACGTCCGATAGAAATTAAAGTGTGTCTAGCCATTGATGGATCCACGCCCGAATTGCTCAAATCTAGTATAGTGTGGCTTCTTCCGATATCGAATCGGGCGAAGGACCTTGATTCTATAGTTGGGTGGATTGGTTTATAAATGTTGAGCTCCTATTTTGACGCGCTCACGCCTCATTCATAAATGTGCTATGGGAAGTCATCATATGAGCTAAAGCTTCTTCCAAATCCACTTTCTTTTCAGGTGGCGGCTTGCTCGCTTGAAGTGGTGGCATACTATTTTGCTTGTTCCTCTAGCCATAGTTCTCGTTGTTTCCGATTATTCTCGTTACCCTCCAACCCCGGCCTTGTTTCGATTTTGATTCGATTCGCATTTGTTCCGACATGTATTACCCCTCCATATCGGGTCTCCTCGTTTGTTGTTGATTCTACTGATTCACATACTGTGCTTGCTCTACTGTCATCTGTCCCGACTGACAATCCATAGTACCGTGTTATCCTCCATAAGACAAGTAGATCTCTCCGTGGGCTATTTCACCGCATTCGTACCTTGTCGCCCAAGAATGCTAGCTTAACTGTGCGACATGGTTTACCAAGTTACTAAGAACTTCTATGTCTGCTCCCTCTAAGGGCTTCCTAGGCGTTGATCTATCTCGAGGCTATTGATTAGAATTAGTAGTTGTATCTTCCAATATCTCATAAGCTTGATCCATAGTCTTTTTCATCAGGGCACCTCCTACTGAGGCATCAATGATTTTCCTAGCTAAATCGCTTAAACCATTATAAAATGTGTGCACCTACATCCACCCTAGTTAACTCCGTGACGGGCATCTCCTCAAAGAGCTCATGAAATCTCTCCTAAGCTCGCTGCCTCTCGGATTGTCTGAATGTGTTAATTCCTTGCACCAATTGTGCGATCTTTGCAGGAGGGAAAAATTTGGTTAGAAATTTCTAAACTAAGTCATTCCATGAGATAATGGAATCCGGTGGTTGGATAGTCAACCAATGCTTAGCCTTGGCCGCTATGACAAGTGGGAACGGACGCTAGCCGAGGAGCTTCTTCTCGTTACTCCATTATACTCTGATCGTGTCGCGTGTCAATAAAACTTCATAGGATGCGCACCTGATTCTCACTAGCAACCCATGAAACCGATATCAGGATAATTGTAGAGTTACCCTTTCAACTCAAAGTTGTTCGCTTGAATGGTGGTCGTCAGACAATGATCGAACAACTCCAGAGGTGGTAAGGCTAACTCCTCAAGTAGCATATGCGGATTATCAGCCGCATAAAATGATTTCCATTGGCCCGATCTCTATAATTATGTCCATTTCGATCCAATTGCGGGTTCATTCTTTCTTGGAACTGCTTCATTCCTCTGATTCGCATGATTTTAAATTGCCAGATGCTTCTTATGTAATCGATGTATTGTCCGTTTCTGGTTCGTGGATCGAATGGAAGTAATTTCACGATCTGCTCTTTGCACGCATTACCCACCGCTTTCGAAATTACAAGTATGAAGTCAAGACCAAGTCACAACATAGATGAAATAAGGCAAAATACCTAAAACAAAGAATAATAATATAAAAAAAATGATTAATAAGTAAAAAGAACTAAATAAAATAAAATTGATCCAAAGTACAATCTATGGCACTGTTGTCAATATCAACACTAAACTTCTCCCCGAAAACGACACCAAAAACTTGACGGTCAGCGAGTGTGTAAGAATTAAGAGAAATGTAGACTCGCAAGGTCGCAAGGATACCCGCTGAAATTCACATAGTGTAGTGGCTAGTCGTAAGGTCGCCTCCCACGAAGAGAGCTGCTGAATGGGCTTGATGATCTAGACAATATTTCGATCTAGTCCTATAGCTAATTATACCAAATTAACTGAATTAGAGAAAGCCTAATGTTAAAAATTCGATTTAAGGTAATTATGAGAAAACTAGGGTTTCGCCTTCGCCTACCACACCTGATGGATTTTAACCTAGATAGTGCATTTATTTAATATTCCATATGATTTATGTTAGCGGGTTTGTGACACCCCAAATCCCGAGGGTCCGTTGACAACCCGTCAACCCGTGAAGATTCGTGGATGTCGGGTAACCCGACACCACACCATTTAGTCCCCTTTTCCCAGGACTCAGGATTTAACAAAAATCGAGCAGTCTCCTTGTACCCAGAGCCTACCCAAAATACAACCCATGCATTTTCACGGCAACCTGTCCCAAGACATACAATCCACCACTATCTGTCCACATATGAGTAAAATGGCCAATAGGGGCCCATTTATCCATATAAATACACCCATATATCACCGGCCACCTAGAGTTATTACATCACTTCTTAATACAAAACATTATATTAAAACCTACATGTTCTAACATAATTTACAAACATGGATCACGCCACAATCCCGCTCACTTCATGATGTCAGCTCTAAGGAGCACCGTCGCCCTCGCACATGTCCCGTACCGAAAGGGGGGTCCCACGACTGGTGAGCTAACGCCCAAAGATAGATAAGTCCTACAAGGGCTATTCCCACCTAAATGCACATGAATGATAAAAACCACACACACCAACCCAGGGACATGCAATCCCAAAGACATAATCCTACTTGTCATGAATGAGACACGACTCATCATGCCCCATATATCAAGTCCTCACAGACTCCCTCAAACATGCATTTTTCCATGAATGAAAATCATTTCCAAACAAAGGTATTTGTTTTTACCTGTGGACAACCCCCCGATGTATATCAATTGTGTAACGCCCCAAAACCGGGGTGTCCGTTGACTACCCGTCAACCTGCGGAAATCTATATGTCTCGTATTACGAGACACACACCTGAGTAATGTAGCCACATGGGCTCATATATCCATACTAAAAAAAAAACAAAATAATGAACTATATTCTCATAGTTTTCATGCTTGTTCTACAAAAAGCTTTATACATATTTACAAAAATATTCATTTAAAGCCACATTTCATTTTCTTCTCAAAAAGATACTTATCGCATCGCCTCCCCGGATAGTCCGCACCGAAAGAGGGTCCCACGATCGGGTGATCAAAGCCCAAAGAGAAAGTTTTCCACGTCAAGGGTTACTCCCACCTAAAATGCATATGCAATGCAGATATATAAACAATCAATCACATTCCACACAATTATTCACTCTATATGAAATGTCTATATCATGCATGAGATGCGACCTCATGCTCACCACTGAAACCCACCTCGACCCTCACACCTGAATGCCAAATGTGAAAATAAAACTAGTCATTAATAATCTCGACTAAACCATTGAAAACCTCCAATTTATTTATCAAAAACTGATTTTGATTCTTTTCCTTTATTTTATGGGCTACGGATTTCTGCTTACACCGTAGGACGCCGCACGCTTTTTCAACATTTTCACGAACTTACATCGCCGGGATTCATGTCTAACCATAAATAATATATGGGACTTTCACCCTTGGGGGATCTACCCCAACTTGCTCCGCCCAAAACACGCATCATCGCTGGACATTTACACACTCGCAATTCCTACCTTGACTTGTCCTATTTTTCCCAGTTCACCACCCACCACCAACACCGATGAACCCTTACCCTCGCACTCCACACCCGACCTGACGCGATGTGACCGTGCATATGAAATGCATGATGTCAATGCATTTTTTATTTTCTCATGTTACATGCATGAATGAGCACTACATGAAACATTTACAATCCATGGAAAATTATAATTTATACATATAATTGTCTCCATGCAAAACATATCAATACATCAAAAAGCATGCATCAATATCACATTTTCACACTTAGCATGTTATTCAAGCAAGCAATAACACAATTAGGGTCACAAACTGGGACTACTCAACAGGTACCTCACGCCCTTAGCAAACATGAACCATTTTGGTTCCAATCCTTATCATCACGTCAAACAACCATGATACCTAGAAACTTTCAGTTTCTAATTAAAACCCTATCTTACACAGTCCATGCAACCGGTCATGAATCCATACCCTTTAATTCCAAAGCTTGGAACTAATTTACATGGCCTCTCATGGCCTCCCATAAGCAACCCCTACCATTATAAAGCCTTTAGGCTGTGCAAACCAGTAGAAAATATCCTACCTCTGAAGTTGCGTAAACTCCCAAAACCCAGTCCACGTTGTCCCTCCTCCGCAGAGAACACTCCTCTTCATGCTCGAAAGAATTCGACTGGGCCTGACGCTCTACAAATCTAGAGAGAAGGAAGACATTCTCTCTCTAGGATTTCTCCATGTTTGGCCACTGTATCTTCCTCTCCACGAATTCTTTTCCTTTTTTTTTCCTTTTCCTTTTTCTCTTTTCTCTTCTCATTTTCTCTTCATTTCACCTCATTTCTATCCATCTTCTCTTTTCTCCTTTGGTCCTTTTTCTCCCCCTTTGGAGAAATCATCATTCGGTCAAAGGAGGCAATTTCCTCCTCCTTTCCTCTACCCATTTGTGTGGCCAACACTTTTCCATTTTTCTTTTTCTTATTTCTTAAATCCATTTTATGACATCATCCACCACATGGCTTCATGTGAGCCATGGGATTCCATGCCCTCCATGTGGCTCAATGTGAGCCATTCCTTTCAATGCCAAGTGTCACCCTTTTTGAGGTGCCATGTGGCATCTCCTTCCCTTGCCATGTGTCATCCGACACCCCACGTCTCGAAAAGCGTGAAATCCCGACCACCTCGGAATCTAACGAAATTCGACGTGGTAGCTAAATTTCGCGAGACGATTTCAACGGAGAAGTCCGTTTCGTCATCCGAGATCTAGAAAATTTCGGATTTTTACCGAAATTACGATTTTACCCATTTTTGAGAAAATTGGATTTTCTCGGGGTTTCACAAATTGGGCATATTCCGACGATTGACATTATATGGACAACCCTCCGATGTATATCAATTGGGAATACTCCGATAAATAATATTGTTGGTCAACCCTCCGAAACAATTATCTCAAGAAACCACCTCATGCACTCACTCCTACTGTTCTAGGGTGCCCCAATGCATGTGAAATGCAATGAACCATTTCATTTCTTAACCCGTAAGTAACACCATGCAACCGTGGATCTCCATCGACTTTCATCCAATGCACGAGTCTCAACCCATTCACCAAGGATGGGTGAATGACAACAACTATGAACTCACACCACACCATGCGATGTCCTCAGGCAATCGCAATGCAATTGTGCCATTGCACTCTAAGTCACGCCCAATGTATAAAGACTCTTACATGGACACCGCACACTCCACTGTGTACCATGGACACTCATGTCTAATGCATACAATAGTCCATACATTCATTAAATGTTAATATACATGCAGACATACTAACATTTATCACATTCATGTCAACACATCAAAGAAGCATGCATCAACATCATTCCAACTACTACTTAGACAAGTAATGTCATATTCAAATCCCTAGGCTACATCGTGGCACATGAATATGATAGCCATGTCCACAACATGCCATGCAATAGCCATGTCCACACGAAAACACATCACAAACCCAATATGTTAGAGCACACATATTGACATCCAAGCATGACACCTCTTAATCAAGAAATGTCATTTCAATCAATCACACAAACACATGTTAACATTTCATCAAGTCACTACCTAGGCAAGTAATGACACACCTCATTTCCTAGGCTAATTCATGGAATATCATGCACCTAAGATATCCTACAACCTGCCATATAATGGCCACTTCAAAGACACAACTCCTCACATCCACACAACCACACACTCTGCTGTAAAATAAGCTAAACAAGGATGTGAGCACCAATTGCCACTTAAAAGTATGCGGTCAGATTCCATACTCCCAGATCTTTCCATAGAGTCCAAGAACACCCAAAACGGAGTTCGGATGAGAAAGTTATGGCCGTCCGAAGTTGGAGGCCTCAGATGAACAAAGGATCGACGTGACGGAACCGCTAGGGCCTATTGTTTTTCATCATTTTCGGACCAAATATGAGTTGAACTTTTACCAAGCTATACATGGATGGATTTTAGACTCAAAGGGCTTTTCATAGAGTCTAAGAACACCCAAAACCGAGCTTGGACGAGAAAGTTACGTACCAGTCCGGTTGGAGGCTCAAGACGCTAGTTGCAACCGGGCACTGCTGAAACCCACGAACAGATTTCCTGGGCTCCTTTAAAGCTCCAGACATGCTATTTTTCCTACCCAAACTCATCCTCGAAACAACCCTTTACTCAAAGAACAAAACCCGTCTCTAATTGAGTCCGCCAATTCATCCATAAACATGGCACAAAAATCCCCGCCTTAACTCAAACACTTCTAAAAATCAGCTTCTAAACATTTTTCATTCTTTACATAAGTCGATCGTAGCCCACTCTTGCGCCACGCTTCCACTACCCGTCCGAGTCCGTTTCTATCCCAAAACAATTTATTTTCTTCTCAGTTTAATTTATTTTAAATGAAATTAACTCAAGTCATTTCCTAACTCTCGATATTTTTAAGAAAATCTGCCTCGGGATACTATACCTAACTCAAAAATTCATAAAGAATTCCCACTACCTAGGAATTGCCAAAATAAACTTTCTCGAAGTTACTTGTTTTCAGGAGACTCGACCAACGACGCAAACTGCTTCGGCCATCCGAGCTTTAGGGAATTTTCAGGCCTGAGTCATTTTAGCAATTTATTATTTTATTTATACTTTTAGAAAATTTTAAATTTTCCGGTCTTGCTGTGGTCGATCGTTTCACAAGCTATTCTCTTCTCGAGGATATAGCTACTTCCATTCGCTAGTGGTGTGTATTCCATCTCCGCTTGACCCTTGACTCGAGATGCATGAATGTGTGCAAAACCCTAGTGCTACACTTGGAATGCGGGATATCTCTATTCCCCGATTGACCAAGCATTGCTTTACCCATGTCTCTATGAGTCATCTTCTCACGATATCAGACTCTTAGCATTAGCATGCCACAATTAGCCAAATAATAACATGTGATTAAATTTAGGAGTAAAACAACCATAGAATCATATCGATATTAAATAAACCACAATTAAAGTATTAATCCATACGGTGCTTAAGGTCGATAAACCTCAGAGAGAAAAGTTAGTTCATGATTTTCTATTACATTAATCAAGGATTTTCACATCAAGTTTAATTAGGAAAAAGAAATACGTAATAGCCGCCTTCGATCTCTCGTAATCCGTCTTCACCAATCTCTTTCTATCCGCCTCTCCTTATGTTCAGTCTGCCTCCCAATCCCTCACCTTGCCTCGAAATTGCTTCCTTTTTATATCTCGGGATCCGGGCCCATCAATGGCCCAGAAAATCAGAGTTTTTAATGCTTCCGTTTTGGAAATGGAGACTTCACTACGCTGCAGTGTACCCGAGGCTTTAAGAATATGTCATTTAGGTTCGCTACAGCGTAGGCCTCCACACTACTACGGTTAATTATTAATCGCCAGCCGTGGAGTGCCCTCGATTGTCGCTGGCACTCCAGGCTCCACCACGCACTCATTCATTTCATTTTATTCTATTGTTTAGCTTCCTTTTTAATTCCAATATCGACATGTCCTATAAAACATTATAGTATGGGGGATTAGCGCAATATTAGTGAATATGAATGTGAATCATGCAATTGAGCTATAAAAACACATAGAAATTGTTGCATGCATGATTCACTTCGATCACGTGTGATGGCCGCGGGGAGGCTTCCTCTGCACTACCGCACACCGATGTGACTGCCCTCGACAAGATCTACCCCTCGAATGGCCCAGAATCTCAGTTTATTTGCGAAGGTAGGAAATAAAGAGCAAACAATGGTGTTCAGTGGAAAAAAAATGAGTTATACAGTCCAAGACCGTGAGAGCAGCAGAAGAGAAATAAAAACAAATTAGAAAACCTGCTCTGATACCATGAAGAAAGACTTGAGTCGTTGTATATGTGAAAAATGTATATTACATGTACAAGGCGAAAGCTTATATAAGCTAAGCTATACAAATTTTAAAAAGGAAAATATACACCGCCATACATATAATCTGAAGAATACAAATTCTTGATTGGAAGTCTGAAAGGTCTTCAAAATCATACTATGAACCACTATACAAACCTTTTGGGTGCATTTGATTTCATAAACTACTAAAAATGCTAAAAACTTATTTTCTCGTAATTTGGGTCTTTTTAAAATATTAAATATAATTAAAACAATTTAGAAATTTATGTAGTGTGAAATTATTTAATCTTTATATAACCAGAATTTTTTGAAAACTATGCTCACAAAATAAAAGACATGAAAAGGACTGAGGAAGAATTAAAGTGTACGAATGTTGGATACTCCAGAATTACTGGCAGTAACAAGGAGCGAGGATGGTGTTGGATGCCTATTTTGGGGCTTTTACAACTAAATTTTATGAGTTGGAAGCTTATGCTGATCAGTTGTTGAGAAGCGTCAGGCTCTGATCGAGCATTGGAGATATGTAGAGATGATCTAAGGGACGAGAATCATTAAGAATATTTGTTTGTTTTAATGTCTATGAAAAGGATGATAGGTTGTAGGCATATTATAGGTTTTGGATGGATGTTTTTGTACGCCCGATTTAGGGACGAGACCAAATCTTTTTGGGACTCTTGACTTTGATTTTTTAAAAAAAAAACCAGCGGCTTTAGCCGTTATGGCCCATCTTATAACGAATCAAAGAACTACCACGGAGTGGGTGTCCGTCAAAATCTATACACATATATTGAGTCCATTTACTTATACAAAAGCCCGAACCTTTACATTTACAAATCGAATAAACCTGCATGTAGTGAACCCTTACAAGTGTGTTATTGGTGTATGCGGATGTTTTGCGATGTCTTCTCTGTACCTACACGGATTAAAGACCCGTGCTAAGCTTTACGCTTAGTGGGAAGCATATTCTTATAACTTATACTGATACATGTATTTATACTGAATCATGATAAACTTATAACAGAAACAAATATCAAAATCATCATAAATCATATAAACCAATATATAACAGGTCAGATCATATTCAGAGCAAACTTAGACATATGCAATGGCAACGAAGAAGTAATTCATCTCTTTTACATAACTGTGATTTTCTTGGATTTCGGTGGGTTCCTATTTGTGTCATCAAAAAATAATTACGTCAACTTGTACCTTGACTTTTAGCAAGAATGCTTAAGTCTCCCATAGGATTTATATTTATCACTTATTAGTTCCCTTTATAAACGATTTGAACTTATACTTATAACAATCTTATCTTACTCGGGAGATTACACTTATGGCAGACTTATCCTTATTAGATCTTATACTCATATTAAACTTATTCTATCCGGTCTTATACTTATAGCGTTGGATCTTATTCTTGTCGGTTCTCATTATCATCACGAGCTTATATCTCGAATCTCAGTAAGGTTACAGAACTTATACTTATCCTCGGAGTTTACGCATTCGGGTTCCAGTGATATCACGAGATTCTTGAGCATTATCTTTGGATTTACGGAACAATCTTATGCGGGAGTACGGCAATTACCCGATCGTGTGCGATTACGATGGCAACATTATTTGGTATCGCGTAACAAATTCTGGTTTAAGCGTATGCATCTCATGCGAAGGATTACGTGGTACTCTGAGTTTATCGCTATCAAGACTATACAGAATGCGTAGGTACTACGAAACTGTCGGATATGGAATTTTCATTAGGTGCCCGGAACTTATATTAGTACCTGCATTATCGAGTAAGCGGCACTACAAGAACCTGTTCTTGTCTTGGATCTTCTCACTTGTATTCTGAGTTTTATTACGGTATTTTGGATCTTATCCTGGTATTGCAGACATATGTATTTGGTTTCTTACATGTACTTGAACTTATACATGGCTTTGATTTTATACATGTATTCTGAGTATATACTTGTCTTGAGAACTTATACTTTGTTTCTGAAGCCAGTTCTTTGTATTCCGAACACATACTTGTCTTATGAGCTCTTGTTTCTGACCCGGTTCTTGTATTTGAACCGCATACTTGTCTTACGAACTTATACTTGTATAAAGGACTTATTCTTATGCACGGATCTTATCTTTGGGATTAAAGAACTTGTCTTGTATTTCGGATCTGAAGTACCCACCAGTGCCTGAACTCATTTACTGCTGATGCAAAGTACTGTAGGAGACTCTGAGCGGTTCAAATACAGAGCACCCAGTAGGTACCTCTGGAGCTTATCGAATCACGAGGACTTATGGGCGGGAGTGCCGTAGGTACTACAGGACTTAATCGAGATCTGAGGTACGAATAGGTGCTACCAAGCTTATACTTATTATTGTCTTGTCTGATTGCCCACCAGGTGCTACTAGACTTATACTGTTTCGCAGATGCAGGAATTGCCAGCCAGTCTTATTGGACATCTTGTGGGACCTCCAGTGAGGAGTTATAGAGTTTCTTCAAATACGGGGTACGTAGATTAATGAACTAACCGGATCTACGGAGATTTTTTAGTAGGTACTGAAGCTAAATAGGATATGGGATTTCAGTGATTTTCACGAATATCAGATCTGAGGGTACGTAGGTCTTACACTGCTTAAATCTGAGTGCCAGTAGATTTTCTGAGACATATCTGAGGTACCAGTAGGTACTGATCAGATCTTTATTCTTATTCGAGTCTTATCATATAATTTGTTGATTACCTAGACGATGTCGAATGGGTAGAACTACAGCACAATAAGTACGAAGGTCACGGTCTGGATGGAGGTATCAGTGGCACCCCTAATGGGAAGTAGGAGTGCTAGTGTGCCGGAAACGCGGTCGAGGAGGAATGGCGGCACTGGTAGTCTGTGCCTGTGTGCGAGAAGCACGGTCGAGGAGAGTGCCGTCGCGCTAATGGAAGGTGAGTCTGCTAATGTGCGAGCACGATCCAGAGAGTGCGTGTCGTCAATAAATGGTCTTGAGCTTTGTCACCGTTATGTTCCATCTTTTTATATTATAGTGATTAACAATACATTCTGGATATGACGGATGTGTTCAATCACTAGTAAGGAGTATGATGAGCATATAATCACAAACTTAATCATGTTCTTATTCTTCTATGAATCTACATTTTAGGAATTAGAATCAGTAATAGGTGTTCCAAACTCAGGATTATGGCATTTCATGCCAACTGATCAGTTCTAGAATTTTACGAGGATGGATTTGCGATATTAAATTTTCCAGTGCAGCATCTTGATATTGGGGCTGGATCTTTGCTCCTTTCAGAATTAAGATTTTAAAGTTATTCATGGAATCACTATTCGGGCAGAAACTCAGGATAAAACTAAACTAGGACTTCTCTATGATTGATGCGGGGAAATGGGCTTGCATCAGCCTACTTGGAGTGAATATTTCAGCCCTTGAGTGTTGACATGCCTCTTTAAGTTTGGTTCTCCTTGAAGTCTATTTTAAGTGGCCATGAATCATCAAGATCGGATAAGAAATGAGAAAGTTATGCAAAATACAAAAACTGAATGAAACTGGGAAAACCAAAACAGGGTTCTACCAGTGGAACCACTTCAGGTAGGACTTGGCAAATGACCAGAGATCAGTTCACACAGTGAGACTTAACTTCTCGATGAAACTTGAGAATGCCCAGAATGGGTGTTTTCTCATTTTCACTACTTTAATCCATGGATCCTCCACACTTCCTACTTTTATAAACCATTCCGATTCACCTTAGAATCTCTTTTCTATTCAATTCATCTTTCATTTCTTATCTTCACTCAAACCTTTCAGTAAAATTTGCTCCAAAATCATTTCAATCTTGGGTTGTAGTACCTGAAGCTAAACTCAAGGATTTATTGGGTTTACTCAGCCTAACTCAATTAGCAATATTTGTAACCATGGATAACCTCGAGAGAGGTTCCTGCACTCTTGTGGTTAAGTAATTTTCCAATATATAATGTCTTTGATTAGAGAGAAATCTAACAAACCCTAGATTTGGAACTCCTTAAGCCTCTAGAATCTATACAAATCCATGTGATTCATAATAGACTCATAATACAAGGTTAGATCCATACCTTTTGATCCTTGTTTGCTTTGATCCTTCCTTTCTCTTATCTTTCCCTCTTGCCTTTTCTATATCTTATACTCTTCTATTCACGTTTTTCTTTTTTGATGGAATAATCTTTTGGTCTTTAAATCCACATCATTCTAAGGCCTTGTTTGGCCTCCAAAATAACCCATTTTTTGAGTCCAAGTTTGCTTTATTTATTTTCAGTATAACTCCATTCTATTTGCAAAGCCATTTCATGTCATATTATATACTTGCTGGCCTCTAATTTATCAACTACTGAAGCTTTATACCCTCTTTAGACCCGATTTTCAAGAATTGTCCTTAAGTTTTGTAACTTCAGGTCTCTCCTTTCAAGGTTTCTGTTTAACTCTGGCAGTCAAATTATGCTTCAAATACCTAAACATAATGAACTGACTGGGTCTATTTGGGGTGTTATGTTTTTTGAGAATGAGTTCAAAGATGAACTTTTTGGTTGCTTTAGGAAGAAGTAGGAATGAACAAAATTTTCCTATAACATGGGCTTTATGAAAGAGTGGAAACAAAATTTAATTGGGTTGGTTTCATAACATTGATAAAAGGAAATTTGAGTTAGAGAGTGAGTCAATTCACTATATCTTACTCTATTTTAAAAATTATGATACCCATGTTTCATTTTATTTATCTTTGTTATGAAGGATATAGATTATTTATATCTTTTTTTTGCATTTTAATATAGGGTTTGGCAGTTAATGTTGTCATTGATGTATGTCATGAGGTGAGTGCGGATGGTGTACCATATATATTTGGAAATTGGTTTAAGATACATAGGGAGGAGATGAAGCAATTTTGGAAGGCAACTTAGTCTACCTTTGGAAAATTTATTGACAACTTGTAAGAGGCAACGGAATGTAGTTCAAATCTTTTGCAAGGTTTGATGAAGACTACCCATCACACATGGATGAGAGCCTACTTTAGTGGTAGATGTAAGCCATGGTGATGGATAATAATCTGATGTGGAAAACTTGATCATGGGATCCTGAGGCTAGATACAGATGGGACAATGTTTGGACTATAAGGAAGAAAACTATGAACAAGTTAGGTGAAAGGTATATTATGTGAAAAGTGGATCAATTCTTTTTGTCCTTTTATATAAAGTAAAATTTTCGGATCAACAAAGGGATAGTGAGTGGTGTTCCAGCGTTTATTTAATGAGATACATGCTATGATTCAAGGGTGATGACACACACACACATAAATTTGGATAATTGCCATGAGGATAAAAATATCGGTTTTGATGGATATATCGAGAATATATCATAATATCGATGATATATCAAGAAAAAATATATTTGTGGAAATTTTTACATATAAAAACATAAATTATTTAAATGTATGAAAATGGTAAATTTTAAATTTATTAAAACAAGTAAGAATGCACATATATTAAAGTTATTTTATAAATATATAATGTAAATAAGTATAATCATATATAAAATTAATAATAAATAAAATGTATTAATACTTAGATTTTAAATATATAAATATAATTTTTGAAAAATAGATGAAAATAATTGATTTCATTATACAAAACAATTTATGCATATTATATAAAAAATACTTTTAATATAAAATTAAAATATATGAGTTCTTATTTTGCTAAATGTAAGAAGAACATAAACACCTAAACTATATTATATATAAATCTATAATCTCTGATAAAATATATACAACTTGAAAATATATTTCTTATATTTATTTTATTAAATATATTTAATTATAATATTATATATATATATATATATATATATATATATATATATATTTCATATATATATATATATATATATATATATATATATATATAAATAAGTATATTTGATATTTCATTAGACCATTAGACTACTTAGGATTTACATTTTCTTCGTCACGTTTTCTTTTTCCTTTTATTGCTTTCTTTTCCTCTTTGCTTCTCTAGTGCAGGAGAGGATCTCCTTTCTCTTTAAGCAGGTCAACCTCTCTTTCTTTTCTTTCCTTCCCATCTTCACTTTTTTGTGGCCACCCCTTTTCCCCTCTCTAGCCTGTACTTTCCTTTTCATGCATCTATCACTTTTTCTTTTGCTCAGTCGTTTGATGGATTGGTCATTTTTGTTTGCTGAAGCGTTGATAGAAATTTCTTACGATTTCGGTTTGTGGTTAAATTTCATTAAAGGTAGAGTGAACCTCTTCTTCAACACATCTTAGTTTCTAGGGTTTTGTCAACAGCTGACTATAAATAAATCATAATATCGGCAATATATGTCGATGTTCAATTAAAAAACTAATATATCGTGATAAATTGTGATAATTCTGTTTTATTTAAAATAATTTTCCATCAAGCAATAATCGGAGTAACCTTCGTATCGAAGCCGATCGACCTGATATAACGTCAACATATCAGCAATATCTCAATTTTTTTCATCCATGATAAGAACACATATACTTGTAAGGCATATGATATATCAAATGTTTCACGCCAATGTTCTATATTTGCTTTCATTTGCACACTAATGAGCCCGATGGACCAAATTTCTAGTTTCTATCCGTGTTATGTATGGCGCTATCGATTTAGAATGAAATGTCATTTAGAGCAAGGTTCTACAAAATGGATTAATGTATCACCAATTGAGCCACCTCATGTGAAGAAGAATAGAGGAAGATCAAGACAAAGAGAATAAGAGAAGGGCATAAACAGCACCTAAAAGTGGCACCTGACTTTCAAGAAAAGGGATACATATTTACATATTCATCTGCAAACAACAAGAGTTACAACAAGCCAATTGGCAACGTTTGTTAAAACCTCTCTTATTTCCTAAATTGATTTTAATTCATAATCTTGATTGTTTGAGGAGTGTCTTTTGATGCTTAAGCGAAACATCATAGTAGCAATATCTCATCATCGGCTCAGCTCAATCAAAGCCCCGAAGCCCTTACTAATTCCCTCATGCACATTCCTGCTCATGTCCATACCGCACTCAAGTCCCGCCCCTACCCATGCTGGTCCCTGCTCATGCACCCCTCCTATCGGCCATGCCCCTCCTCATAGCTATGCCCTTCATACCCTGCCCTTTCTCATATCCATGTCCTTTTCTCCTTACCCGCTTCCCTACTACATTCTGTCTCCTACCCATACATGCAAGTCAGGATTCAAGAGGCTAATTAAATTCAATGTTTTGGTGGTTTTGGTATTTTATTTGATGAATGTTGATTCTAACCAAATATTGTGTAAAGATGGTGGTTTATAACCTGTTCATTTTAGATTTATATGCATACACATTTATATTTATATATTTTGTGAAATATAGTGTAAGACGAGAAAAATTCATTTTAAGAAAAATGGTAAAATGGTAATTTCGGCCAAAATCCAGAAATTTTCTAGATGTCGGATGATGAAACAGACTTCACCGTTGGAATCGTCTCACGAAATCTAGCTACCACGTCGAATTTTGTCGAATTTCGAGATAGTCGGAATTTCACGTTTTTCAAGGCAACGGGGATAGTGCGGGACCCTTGGCACATTTTAAGTGGCTCTGGTGTGCCACATTAATCGAATGTAGAATTAGTCAAACAGGAGGCAAGTGGGGCCCACGTAGACATGTGGCATCTCCCTAATTGGATGAAATCAAAGTAGTGGATAGGATCAAATCCAAGTCTAACTTGATGGGAGGTTGACAAGTGGCAAGTGAGAGGACAAAAGGGGAATAAATGAAAAGAAAAAGAAGACATCTCTTCTCTCATTTTGGCTGGATCCGGCAGTGGAGGGGAGAAACATATTTTAGAGAGAGAAAGTCCAACTTTTATCTAGATTTCTCGGTGTTCGGGCGAGTGGTTCTCGTCGGGCAGAAGTAGTGCTCTACATTTGCAAGGGCCTCTGCGTGGACACCAATTTTGTGGAGTTTCGACAACTTCGGGAGGTAGGGGTCTTCTCCTACTTGGTTTATTTTCGGTTTAAGAGCCTTGTTAATGGTTTAGATGGTGTGAGGCCGTGAGTGGCCGTTTGGCCAATCCTAAAACTTGGGACTGAAATGCTGGAATTTTTGGGACCGTTTTAGAAGTGATCCGGGCCGATCTCGAACAAAAAAAAATGGTCCTTATTGTACCTTATATGTGTATGCGTGTTGTTAGCGATATTTGAATAACATGCAGATTGAGTTTTGGGTGTTGTGAGAAGTGAAATGGTCATGGTTTCGATTGAAGAAGTGGAACCGAGGTTGATGAGGGGGCACAGCAAGGATAGCCATATTTTGGGGACTAATAAAAACGATCCAGGTTTCACGATATTGGACGAAAATGTCCATGTGAATTTTCTTGAATTGGATGGCATGGATTGTGGAAAAATGATATGTTGATGCATGTAATTTGTGTTAACAGCAGAGTTTAAGATATGAATTATAATTATTGGCAGGCATTGGAATTAGATGTAGATTGGCATAATAATGCATTTCATATACTGCAGAACACCTATAATAGTAGGTGTGAGTGCATGACAAATAAATCGGAGGGATTTGTCCAAGCGATGGATCTTTTGTAAAATTATTAAAAATAAATAATTTTATCGGATTGTTATAGAAGAATTGTGTTGGGAAGGTATCGACAATTCTGTCAGTGTGAGGAAGCATCTATCTAGCCTCAAATCATGTTACGTCATTAATTCTATATTTGAATATAATTATATGATGGCTTAATTTTAGCCTTACCATTGACCAACTTTATGCTGTTCTTAACGATGCAGCTTAATTTTAGCATACCATTAACATGTTTACTAAATTAGATTTCTCGATGCTCTATTTATATTTGAGAACTCTATCGATGAAAGGTATGAATCATTCTTATTGTTATCAATTGCGGATCTCTAACGAGTCACGATCAAGTCCACATACATGTTCTTCACTCCTCCGATCAAAATCCAAACTTTAATCTCACGCTTGACCTCTTTAAGTAGCGATAAATCACTCATTACTTTTTCCGAACCTCCTTTGCCGTCAATGAAAAGTTAACTCCCTTTTACCTTTCCTCAATGGTGTGCTCAATTAAGCACTCCTCATTGGTTCTGATTTACTCGACTATGTCGAGCGCCCTTCGAAGTGTCCTCTTCCCGGCCCAGTATCGCTGCGGATGGTTTTGTGAAGACCCATGGAGTTCGCCCGGGATAAACTTATCTACAGTCTTTATTTTAGCATCTACATCTCCTCCATCACCCCATGACCTTTCGACCTGGACCTCTCATGACACTTGGACAAGCTAAAAGAATTTATACTAGCCAATCGAACTCGAGCTATGCGGTTAAAGGAGGAACTTCGAAGCTTAATCGGCGTGGAACTGGAATTCGATCACAGAATACCTCCATGTTGTAGAAGACCTTGGTGATAGAATAGTATTGATCATCAATTTGGGATGATGACCTAACTCTTTATGTGTTGAATGGCCTAGGTCACTAGATTTTCAGAGATCGCAGCTTTATTCGAGCCCAGAAAATTGTATTCATGTGAGAGTTGCACGACCTTCACAGTTAATTGTGATATACTCCGTGCGCTTTGGAAGCCAAACGATGCGAACGTTTTATGCCAACGCGAAAGCGAAGCATTACGCACCGGCGAAGTGTCGTGAATCGCCAAAAACATATTGATTACGCCCGTGGGCCTCTGGGTTCAACAGCGAAACTTTAATGGAGCCAGCGTGGTGGTGTCGCTCGCGAAATAACATCTGAGAGGCCCAATTATTCCAATCAGTTACCATTACGTACCAACTCTGTGATCGGTTGGAGCCACCGCATAATCTGTCGCCAATTTCCATTCTTAGAATGTTTTTCAAAATGATTCTTTACACGCATCTAATGGAAGGGATAAAAATTAGTTTGCCAGTTCGGGTGCACTCGTAATATCATGGTGATCTTTTTCCAATTTATCTATTAATTAAATTATGATCAGAGCCCGGCGAAGTAATTCGGTGATGGCTCAGGTTTGACGATTTCACATATTGGTTCTTTGGCTTTACTCCTCGCGAACTTTTTACATTGCGTGATACTCTTTGTGTTTCCCGAACCTTTGCAAAAAATTTAATTTCCGTTCATCATCTCTCCAAACAAAATAATGTCTTTGTTGAATTTCATCCTTTTATTTTCTTATGAAGGACAAGATCTAGAACTGAATTCTACTAAAAGACATGTAACAATGGCATCTACACCTTCTGGAATCAATAAATAGCATCAAAAAAAAGGTTGCTAATGTGCATGAGCGGACTTCTATTGATGATGCGCGACATCTTGGGCATCCTTCTATTAGAGTGTCCATCGACTGATAAATTTTTCCTCTTCCTCTTTCATCTGACTAAAACTTTGTCTTCACTAGATTATTTCATGTTACATCAATGAGCTCATCAAACAACCCTTTCGTGTCCAATAGTCTCGAAGTCGCGAGCCGCGAACTTGTTTACATTGATGTGTGGGATCTCTTGTTTATATTGGAATTGATGGATCAAAGATATTGCATATTTTGTTGATCTTTTAAACAAAATATATGGTTTTATCGTGGTCACTAATCCCCAGTGTTTCTAAATTTTCCACATTTCAACGGTTTATTTGAAACCAGCTTTCATCAATCAAACACTATATAGACAATGGTGGTGAGTTTATTGCTTTAAAAAACACCTCTCTACTTCTTGGCATAACTCACTGCACTATTGCTCCCCTGAGTACAACAAAATGGTGTCTCTAAACATACGTCATACGTCATCTCGTTAAACAGGCCTTACACTCCTTCATGATGCCCATGATTTCTCTTGTGGCACTTGCCTTTCAAACGACTTCCTGCCTCATGAACTGACCCCACCTCTTCTTCACGAAAAATCACCTTTGAAGTCCTTTTGGTCAAACACAAGTGTGAAAATCAAAAAGTGGATACATTGTTATCCTCTCACACGGCCCTATAACTCAAATAAATCATTGAATAAAACTGTCTTTTCGGCTATTCACCAACTCAAAATGCGCCACAAGTGTCTTAAACCTCAAACAAAAATTTACTACTATAAAATGCGTGTTTGTTTGATGAAGCCAAAGATCAATCCAGCCTCTCGACAAGGGTCTTGGTAGTAACCTAAAGCCTCAGACTCTCCCCATTTGTTTCCTATCTTTTTTGGTTTACAGATTAGCGGTCTGTCATCATTGGCCTTACCGGCATCATTACAACGCCGAAGGTTCACGCCGTGTCGCGGCCTCTGGAGTTGCTTTCGGTTCCCTACGGTTCTTTACTTCATAGATTCCTTGCCCGTTATAAACCCCGTCTATTCAGGCTCCTCCTTTAGATGATACTAGAATTTGCTTCTCCGCCATCATCCATCCTCTCTATTCCTACTCCAAATACCCATCTGATCCAGTTTTCTCCTCCTCCATCGCCGGTTTACAAACCCTCCAAAGCAGCATGATCTCTCCCAGCGCCTTGGTCGTGCCCACGATGGTGAGCTAAAATCAATAAAATTTATATACACCTGTTCCTACTACATCGAGTCAAGCAACTCCAAGATAGTGGTTCAGGGCCTAACACTGTGGATGGGGTTTTCATCCTAAAATGGTTTGCATCGCATGAAGGTAAGGCTTTCTTATTCGACTCTTGGAATTGTGTTTCAAAAAACAAGTGGGAATGGTTTGAACCGAGAATTGTAAAAACTGAAAGTAAAAGGTGGTGTTAACTTTGAAGATTTAGGTCACTAACTTGGCAAGTTAGGGCAAACAAGTGTCCCTGTTTTATCCTCGCTGCTATGACATAACCTATAGTCCATGGTATAACCTGTGGATCTATATTTAACTAGCAAACCTCACCCATGAAGCAATTCCTATTTGAGTCAATACAGTAGCATGCGCTATGGCCCCTTTAAAACCCTAACATTAAATTATCATTTCCCGTAGGCTCGTAAAGACCATCTAAAGAACAACAAGGCATCTCTCACCGTGCACTCTATCCAAAGCACGGAGGAGTATCACAAAAATAATGGGGCAAATGTTATTTAACCCAATTTGAAGAACCCTAACATGTGAATATTATTCTGAGGTCGGAAGACCATCTAAAGAATCACAAGCATTTCTCTCATCGAATATGTACTTGATCCTAAAGCATGGAGAGTATTGGCCAATCAATAACATTCAATGTTATGCAACCATGTTTTGAGAATATAAGGGCCATAAATACACTACCGTAGCTTTTAAGACAAGAGGACAAATATGCATATGCCCTGCACCACTGCTTTCGCCTTCCTTCCTCTTCAAAGAAAGGAGGCTTAGCTGCCATCCTGAGTTGTCATCCTCAAGAGGGTGTTTGGCACGAGAAAGTAAGGGAAAGAAGCAGAGAAGAGAGAAAAGAATAAAAGCAAAACATAAAATAAAGACTTTATGTGCAAAATAAAAACTTACAAAATTATTCTCTCCCCAATTGCTGCTTAAAAATTGTTACTTAGGTTACAAAACAAGAGGGGTTTATATAGGCCTCCTCAAGGTATGAAAATACCAAAAACCCTATAAAATTGGCTAAGTTATAGGACAATTAAGTAATACACCAAGTTCGAGGTGGTTCGGCACAATTGCAAAGCATGACAGGCATCAATTTTCGCTAGTCAAGAATTTCGCTAACTATTTAAATCACTGTGCATAGCTTAAAATGGAAAATTTCGCTTAGATAGATTGCTTAGCTAGCGAAATTTCGCTTAGCTATACCATATTTAGCGAAATTATAAGTGAGTAGCGAAATCATGTATTTTCTAAAAATAAAGGCTCAGCTTAAACCCAAGTGTCATCTAGCGAATTTATCATTTTCTTTGTCACCCTATAAATATTTCGCTAAACCTGCGAAATTTTCGCAAGTTTAGCGAAATTTTCGCAGGTTTAGCGAAAATTTCTGGGTTCCTGCTCTTGCCTCCTGCCTTCCACTGCATCGAATTTTCTTCACTTTGCCTTTGTTTTCTCATTGATTCGGGTCAGGGTTGATGGTCGAGACTTGAATTCAACTTCATGATTCATCATTTGACTCGAGATTGAACTCAAGAGTGCACAAATACCTACAAAACAACCAAAATACCCTAGAATGGCATAAGTGTTACTAAGAAGACTAGAACACTTCAATTGGTATAAATGACATGATTAATGCGCAAAAAGCACTCAAAACCTATCTAATATAGGGTTCAAAATTGCACTTTTTGGGCACTAATCACGCACTCATAACATGACCACAAGATCAATGAACCAAATCTTCAAACCCAAACAGATCCATACAGTGTCCAAACATCCGCTTCCCCAAACCATTGAGCCAACCAATGTGAGCCAAGGCATTTCTCAACCTCACTGGCGTGAGGCCATGTCCAATCGAGCTCACCCGCTCTAATGAAAATGGACTCGACTCGACCTAGTTTTACCACCTCAAACTCGTACACCCGTGGGTCGCGGGTCTTCCGAGTAAAAAGGCATGCTGATGGATCCGTGGACAGATTCAAAGCTCGTCTAGTTGCTAAGGATTATGATCAACGCCCTGGTATTGATTACAAAGAAACCTTTAGCCTCTTTCGTCAAACCAAAGAACTATTAGAACTGTATTATCTATCATTGGCCATGAAAGGGGTGGGGATTTGAGGTAAATGGATGTCAACAATGCCTTTCTAAATGGTGCATTAATCGAGACTGCTTTATGGCACAACCCCTGTGGTTCAAGGATCATTCCAAACCTAACTATATTCAAGAAAGTTAAAAAGGCGATTTACGGGCTTAAACAAGCTCCACGGGCTTGGTACACAGCACTCAAAAATGCCATTCTTCAACTGGGTTTTCACAGTTCCAAGGCCGACTCCTCCCTCTTCATTTACAGTCAAGGCTCTAATCTTTGTTATTTTCTGGTTTATGTTGATGATCTTGTTATTACCGGAAATAATTCAATTATCATGGCCAATATTACAGTCAATATCGTGGCCAATAATTCAATTACAAATACAATCAAGTGATATGTTTTCTCAAGGATATGGGTTCTTCTTCTATTTCTTCAGATTTGAAGTAATTCCTACTCGGGCTGGGTTATTTCCCTCACAACATAAATATGTTCGTGACCTTTTAGCCAACACAAGTATGAGTGGTGCTAAAGATGTCTCAACCCCTCTCTCTATAACTCAATCCCTTCAATTGATTGATGGCACTGCTGCTATGGACAACTCCGAGTTTCGTAGAATAATTGGCCGCCTTCAATACCTTTCCTTGACACGTCCCGACATCTCATTTGCAGTCAACAACCCCTCTCGCCTTATACTGCCAACTACAAATCACTGGACAACAACAAAAAAGGCTTCTCCGCTACTTAAAGCAAACCATTTTTCATGGTATTCAGATCCACAAAGCTGGCCTTCCCATATTAAGAACATACTCCGATGCCGATTGGGCTGGAAATGTGGATGACCGCACGTCAACCTCTGCTTATATCAATTTTTTGGGCTCTAATCCCATTTCTTGGAGCTCAAAGAAATAACGAACCATTGCACGATCCACAACAGAGGCTGAACATCAAATTCTAGCCAATGCGTGTACTCGAGACAATGTGGTTGTCCACTCTTCTCAAGGAACTAGCATTTCCAATCACAGAATCTCCCCAGCTGCTTTGTGATAACCTCGGAGCCACACATCTCAGTTTTAACCCAATCAATCATTCGCGCATGAAACATATTCAAATCGACCTTCACTTTATGCGTGACTTAGTGCATAAAGGAAGCCCTGCTAAACATGTGCATACTCAAGACCAAGAGAAGTTGATTCATTAACAAAGCCATTGTCAAGACAGGCACTGAATTGAAGATGCATCAAGATTGGTCCTCAGCGTCGCTCTCTCTTTCGATGGAAGTCAATTGCTGGGCAGATAAGGAAAGCACTACTGTCTAAATTTCAAATCATGTTCTGTCATTAATTCTATATTTGAATATAATTGTAACAGTAGCTTAATTTTAGCCTTACCATTGACCAACTTTATGTAATTGTAACAGTAGCTTAATTTTAGCCTTACCATTAACATGTTTACTAAATTAGACTCTCAATCACTCTGTATATATTTAGAACTTCTATCAATGAAAGGTATCGGAAAATCTATTCTTTTACAGGAGGGGCCCATGAATTGTTTCGGAGAGTTACCCAACAAATTCACCTCGGAGGATTGTCCAACGTATTTATATCATAGGGTTGCCCACAATTAAAACAAATATTTTTGTTTAGAAATGATTTTCATACATGACTTAGGCATGTGTGAGGGAGTCGGTGAGGACTCGAGACATGGGATTGGGCAAGTATATATTCAAGTAGGATCATGCATTTTCTTTAATGTGTTTGGTTGCCATTACATGTGAACTTAGGTTGGGAGTAACCCATGTAGGGGAATTCAACTACTGGGCATTGCTCACCCTGTCGAGGGAAAATTATTTCAAGTACAAGGAGTGTTCAGAAGATCTACACATTAGTGTCAGTTGAGAAGAAGTCGACATGGTTTTGATATATATATTTTGAGAAACATGTATTTAAATTCTTAATTTTGATATATGTTTTTATTAAGAGTGATGTAACAACTCTTGAAACTATTGTAATATAGTTGAATATATTTTGGTGAGTATGTTGTGTAGGCCAATGTTGTCATTTTTACTCATGTATGGGTCTCATGATACGAAATTACGCTTTTTTCAAGTGTCGACGATGGCCAATCTGAACCCCGATATGGGCGCTACATATAGAGTGGCACAACCTCAAAATTGTTCATCAAGTGAGCTGCGAAAATTCGTATACAACCTTTGGATTTGAAATTCCTAATGAAGCTTAAAATAGATCAGAGAAAGCTCATAGAAGAGCAACTTCAGGTGCTAGTAGAAGAATAACTGCTAGAGGTGATAGTGGACCTGTTGACATGTCTAACATGCCTTTTCTACCACCTAGTTTGAGGGGCAGAAGCTCTATAGCTTCAAGGCAATTTCGCAAAAAGATGCCAGTTGCAAGCAAAGGGAAGCCCGAGTCACCTACACCAGGATCAATGGACGTTATGTATCGTTTGTATATCGTTTAGATCATTTTGTAAACATTTGGAGCCTACAATCTCTATCTCCCATTTTAAAGATTATGGTTTGAAATAACTTGTCTCCTAATTTTATAAACATCTACTTCGTATGGTTTATAACAAAAAAGTTTGTAAACATTATGAAGGTTGGAATGCTTATGTGATATTTGGTAAAATGCTTGCTTGAAGTGTTGTACTTTAATTCAATAGCTTAGATATATTTTCCAGGTGTTGATTTACTTTATTCATGCAATAGAATAGAACATAGCCAATCGAACTAAAAATACATCAACCTTCATTGCATAGTTATACAATAATAGAATTTCCAAATTTTTATTCCATTAACTGCTTTACATCCACATTAAAATGAATATGAAAAAAGATAAATAGACACAAAATAGTGCACTACACTTTAGAAACAACTTTCATTCATTCAATAAGTTGAAATTGTAAGACCCGGGAAAATTCTAATTTTCTGAAAAAGGGTAAAATGGTTATTTCGATCAAAATCTGGAAATTTTCTAGATCCCGGATGACAAAACGGACTTCACTATTGTAATCGTCTGGCGAAATCTATCTACCACATCGACTTGTCGACCCGAGATAGTCAATTTCAACGCCTTTCTCGCACGGTATCTGTGTCTAAAATGTGATGACAACAGAGAAGTACACATGATATGAGAGACATGTGATGTGACAAGGGCTACCTAATACATGTATCCATGTGACACATGTCACATGAATAGTGAGAGGATAAGAGATAAATGACTTATATTAAGTCATGTGTCAAAGGGCCCTTAAAGTCAAACTAAGAGGACAAAAGGGGAATAAAATGAAAAGAAAAAGAGCATCTTCTCCTTTTTAGCCTGGTATTCGACCGTGAGGGGAGAAAACATAATTTAGAGAGAGAAAGTCTAACTTCTCTCTAGATTTCCTGTTTCTGACCGCCTGGCCTCTTCTATAAGAGAGAAGCCTACATTCGCAAGGGCTACGCGTGGACACTGATTTTGTGGAGTTTCGACAACTCCGAGAGGTAGGGGTTTTCTCCTACTTGATTTAATCCTTATTTAAGAACCTCGTTAATGGTTAGAGTGTTTAGGGCCGAAATGGCCTGAGGTTTTCTGGCCCTCCAGAGCGGATCAAGGCCGGGAATTTTCGACGCTGAGACCTAGGGTCAGACCGCTTCACGTGATCTTGTGTGTGGGCTGTGTTGCTTGGGCGAGTTCAAATAAATTGCTTAAATTGTTTATTAGCCCATGTGAGCTTAATTTTTGGTGTTATTCATATGAATGAATAACATGTTGTCAAGGTGTTAATTTTTGTTAGTATATGCATGCTTGATATATTAACATGAATTAAGGTAGTATATAATGTATTTCATATGCACTCGGGCAACCTTAGAACAATAGGTGTGGAGTGCATGACATGAAAGAAAAAGGAAAATGGTTGTGAAAGGAATTCCAAAGGAAGATTTTCCGAAGAATTGCTTTGGAGAATTGTCCAACATTTCATCTCGAGGAAGACCCATGACTGTTTCGGAGAGTTACCCAGCAATTCATCTCGGAGGGTTGTCCAACAAATTTTACCTCGAAATTAGGTATTATAAGCTTTCAAGAACAAAACCTGTTTTGAAACAAGGTTTTCTCACACTCTGGCTTAGGTACGCGTGAGGGAGCCTGGTGAGACTCGAGACATGATCAGCATGCAGACATTCGAGCAGGAACTCAATCACTCGAATCGTGTGTTTTCCATTGCATGAGCATCGGGTGGGGAGTAACCCATGCAGGTGATTATCACCATCGCGCACGACCAACCCGCCGTGGATCCCCTTTCGTGCACAGAGTGTTCAAGAAGACATCGTTCATTAGAGGCCACTTTTGAGAAGAAAGCCGACAATTGGCTTTGATTACGTTTTTGTAAAACATGTATGAAATATTACAATTGAAACATGTTTGTATTAAGAGTGATGTAACAACTCTTGAAACTATTGTAATATAAAATGATATATTTTGGTGAGTATGATGTGTAGGCCAATGTGGCTATTTTTGCTCATGTATGGGTCTCATGATATGAGATTAATCGGGTTTTCCGCAGTTAATCTGGTCAACGGACTTCCGGAAATGGGACGTCACAGAAATACATCAACCTTTATTGCATTGTTATACAATCACAAAATTCCATCTTTCATTCCCTCAATTGTTTTACATCCACATTAAAATGAATATGACAAAGGATAAACATACACAAAATAATGCACAGAACTTTAGAGCAAACTTGTTCCATTTGAATGATGTCTTCAAATCATTCAACTCTTTCTTCAATTTATTCATCTTTAAATCATTCATCCTTACTCCGCTCCTAACCAATCTTGGGCCTTCTAAATGAATTATGTTGGTCAAATTGTTCAATTCTATCATCTTCTAACAATTTCTATCATTTTGCCCCTTATTTTATGCATTTCCCGACCTCGTTTGAAGCAGCCTTTCTTTCCCACCTCAATCAAGTTGATAACAACTCTTGCCCCTGTCATCTCCAAATCGTGCCACAAAAAAAAAAAAAAAAAATGACATGTGCTTTCCCATGGCTAAAAGAAGGACAACCAACAAACACACAAATTAATCAATATTCAGCAAAACAAAACAAACAACTTTTTTGATAAACATCTACTTACATAATATTTTGGGTATGAGTAGAATCTCCTCCCTGGATTTGTCTCCTTCCAAGTTGTTAATAATGAAGCTTTGAAACCACAATCACTGAATACGACATGGTCGTTGCATTCGGTAGCTCTGTTGTGTCATTTGCTTGTGGAACTTGAAGAAAGAATTCTAGCCATAGATGAAGGAAACAATGGAAAGGAGGGTCCAAGCAAAACCAAGGAGGAAAGGAAGGTCCGTTGAAGCAAACCTAAAGAGGGCTAAAGAATCGAAGCAAAACCTAAGGTTGTCCTTGGCTCAAAGGTTGTATTTTGGAAGAAATTGGTAAAGATGAAATTAGGGCTTTTGATTTCCCTAATTAGAAGTCTATCGTTTTAAATAATTAAAGGTGTAATTTCATTATATCACCGCTACATGGCTGGTTTAATAGCCAATGTAACGTCGTTTTTGACATTTAATGCCCAAAGTTACGGCATGGGATAATTTGAGTTATGGGCAAAAACGGTGGGGCCTTATTTCTACTGAAGTTAAGCTAGTTATATGCAGACATATTTGGGAAACCTAGATTTTTTTCTCATTTACGCAATAAATAAGATATTATAGTTTTTTTAATTTTATTTTATTAAAAAATATATTATTATTATTATTATTATTATATATTAAAATGGAAAATTCAAAATAAATTAAATTATTTTTATATATTTATTTGGGGGGGCGAGACTAAGGAATACCTAAACCGTAAAAAAAAACTTTATTACATGAATCTCAAACCTGCTACCAAAATCTGATTATACAAATGTCATACTCACCTGTTGTCATATCCTCCACAACCATGACTGTTGCCTCCCATCATAAAAAAAACTCATACCGTTGTCATCCCTATCCTCCACAACCATGGCTACTGCCTTCACCTCCATCACTAGGGTAAGGAATTGACAACCAAACCTTTATCGAAGATCCTGAAACAGATGCTTGGTTTTAAATGAGAAATGGCGGGAAGCAACTGTTCTCAAAATAAGGTTGTGATGATCCATCCATCCCAATATGGTTTACATCCCAATAGGGCCTTGGCTAATTTTGGATTAGGGTTTTAAGTGTTATCAGTTATTTGAATAATGCATGTCCTAAGGTTTTGGATGTGTTGTTAAATTTGTAGTTTTTGGTGTTTTTCGGTATATGTCTCTTCCAATGCTGGCCGTTTGATTTCTGTTTATTTATTTATTTATTGTTTATATTTTACTCGTTATTCGTTATATGCTTTGGTGTCGGTTTTTACTTTTTATGGTATGAAAATCCTTATATTCCTCGAAACTGTGAACAACTAAAATAACGGTAAAAATATATAGTCATTTTGAAAGGATTTGTACCGTTTAGATACCGTTAATGTTGTAGTTTTGGGTTTATAAGATGTGTACTCAATAAGGTAAATAAGAGTAAATGAGAAACCTTGAATTTCATACAAAATCGTAGATAGGAGACCAATTAATGACAGGACTGTCACATCCTAACCCTCGTCTCGTTAATTTAGTTTTTTTCTCATATCTATTCCATTTTAAAAAACAAACTGCAAGGAGGCATCTCATACTCACCATGTTAGCTAATATTTTTATTTATTATTATTATTTTATTTTATTCATTTATTTATTAGAAGTATTTTAATATTTATTTTTTGTTATATTAAAATTAATATATATTATAAATAAATAAGATATTATATATTATATATATTTATTTTTATTAAAAATTCTATTAGTATTATTATTCTTAAATAAAATATTTTTTAATATATAACCAAGGCAGGATGAGGTAGGACTAAGTAATGCTCGAACCCGCCCCACCCTATCAAAACCTCGATTACATAAATCTTAAATATATATATATATATATATATATATATATATATATATATAGATATATATATATATATATATATATATATATATATATATATATATATATATATATATAAACCCCGACTATAAAAATCTCATACCCATCAAATTAGGGTTGAGGCGGGCGTAGGGCAAACCAAAAAAATTGGCCCCATCGCATCCCATCTCCACTCGTGACGCTCTAATTCCCGGGGTGTCCCATTGACTACCGTCAACCTGCGGAAAACTGTGTCTCATATAATGAGACTCATACATGAGTAAAAATGACCACCTGGGCCTACACATCATACTCACCATAATATCATCAACTATATTACCATAGTTTTAAAGAGTTATTACATCACTCTTAATACAAACATATATTAAAATTAAGAGTTCTAATACATGTTTTACAAAATGTATTCAATAAAGCCACATGTCTGGGCCTCAAAAAGCGCCTCTAATGAGCCGTCTTCTCCGAACACCCTTTGTAGCTGAAATAATTTTCCTCGATTACAGAGCAATGCCCAAAAGAGTGAAATTATCCTACATGGGTTACTCCCCACCTAAGTGCACATGAAATGGAAACTAAACACATTCAAGCAAATGCATGATCCTACTTGAATACCTATATGCCCAATCCCATGTCTCGAGTCCTCACCGACTCCCTCACACATGCCTAAGCCATGTATGAAAATAATTTTCCAAACAAAAATTTGTTTTAATTGAGGACAATCCTCCGAGGTGAATTTGTTGGGTAACTCTCCGAAACAATTCATGGGCCCCTCCGATGTGAATTATTGGACAATTTTCCCAACACAATTCTTTGGATAACTTTCCGATAAAATTATTATTTTTAATAATTTTACAAAAGAATTAATCGTTTGGACAACCCTCCGATTTTATTTGTCATGCACTCACACTTACTATTCTAGGGTACCCCGGTGCATATGAAATGCATTATGCCATTTCCAACAATTCATGTTAATATATATTAAACATGCATATACTAACAAGAATTAACTCACAACATCATGTTATTCAATTCATAGTAATAACACCAAAATTAGCTCAAATGGGCTAATAAACAATTCAAGCAATTCATTTTTAATCACCCAAGCAACACAAACCACACATAATCACGTGAACAGTAAAACCCTAGGTCTCCAAAATTGTTCACGACCACACTAGGGATTTCTTCACTTGGTCCAAATATTTTGGAACCGAAAATGCGACCATCCAAGCCTTAACAAATCCTCATCCATTAAAATGGCTCTTAGCTAAAGAATAAATCAAGTAGGAATATTCCACTTCAGAGTCATTTAAACTCCACAAAATCGATGTCCCCGCTGCAGCCCTCTTTGCCAAGCAGAGAGAAACTTTTCCTCTTGGCTCATCAGGAATCAACGGTCCGAACGCCGGGAAATCTAGAGAGAAGTTAGACTTTCTCTCTCTAAAACCTGTTTTCCTCCTCCACTGCATGTACCGTGCAAAATCAATAAGATGCCTTTTATTCTTTTCTTCATTCTTTTGGCCCTTTAGTTGACTTTAAGGGCTTTTTGACACATGGCTTAATCTAAGTCATTTATCTCTTATCCTCTCACTAATCATGCAACTTGTGTCACATGAGTACATGTAGTAGGTGACCCTTGTAACACCCCGAAATATACCCTAGTTGTTTTCAACATGTTTAGGGTATTTTGTAGGCATAAATTGAAGTTTTAGTAAATTAAATGAAAATGGAGATTTAAACCCTGACCAGGATAGAAGACTTAAGGACAAAATTTAATTGTTCAAAAAGGCGCATCAAAGACACGACTGATAAAATTAGAGGTCAAAGTGGAAATAACATAACTTGTAATAGAACAGTAGAAGATGGAGGACTATAAGGCAAAATAAGGAAAACTTTAACTATGTGTATGGGAGGGAGGCCAAAAATAACTCATTTTTGGTCTCCAAACAAGGGAGCTTATGGGAAGAAGAGGAAGAGGAAGAAGAAGAAAAGGAAGGAAGAGAGAAATCAAGCAAAGGTATGGAACTTTGGAGTTGGTATGGAATTTAAGTATGAAATAGTAAGATTTTGTCCAAAAACTACTTGGGAATAGATTGCTAGGGTTTTCTTTGGACATTAATTTGGTTCCCCTTTTCTAGCCTTATAGAATGCCTCCCTAACCTAGATTTAAGGGAAGTTGGGCTTAAAATCCCTAGTTGATAATAATTACAGGAATCCTTCACAATTCCAAGGTTTTGTAGAGTCAGAACTGCATGAATCTCACTCAATAATTAAAAGTGTTCAGGAGTTGTTCTCGAGGGATTCCATGTTAGTTTTTGATGAAGGATGGAATATAAGGAACATGAAGAAAAGTGCATGAAAATGGTGAATTCTCGCTATTTCAGACCAGACCTGCATTTCAAGATTCTTGGGCAGGTAACGGCATCACCGATGCAAAGGGCAACCCAGATTCAGACCACCTAAAGCCAGACCGGTACCACCCTTCGAACCGTTCTAGATCGGGTGACTCAACGTAGTGGTACTAGTACCATTGCCCTACAACCCCCGTTTTTGTATTTTGCATAATTAAGTTATAATTCGCATACAATGAGTATTGAACTCTAATAAATGATTACTGTGGTTATGATAAGAGAAGTAAGTGAAAATGTAATCGTGACTCGCGCCTCATGGAGTTCCGATAGGGGGCAGTTCATGCCCTAATGATAAGATAGGAAGTTTCAACACATAAATCGCAGGAAATGCCTAAGACCAGCATTAAATGACACGACACTTCCGCACGACGCGGGCGCACGCCTCCTCGATTAGTACTTAAGATTCCCGATTAGTGCTACGGCACCCTCGCTCAGCATTCTCAGACTCGATTAGTGCCACTAAGACTTGCCTGCTGACTTACTTGTGCTACTCAAGACTTCAGATCAGATAAAGATCTTCTGGATACTTATCAGGCTGCGGTCTTACCTATTTGTCAGTAATTTTGGTCTAGGTATTCCCATAGTTATATGAAAATAACCTGAATGATGAATAAGAGTAAACAAATGTGTATCCTTCTGATATGTAATACCTACGGGTAGTTCTGAATAAGAATAAGCTCTGTAACTCCTATGGGAGATCCGAATAAGCATAAGTCTGTTATAAGCATAAGTTCAATAAAATAAGCTCAGAATTCCTACGGAAGATCCGACACATGTTCTAAATAAGAATAAGCTCAGAATTCCTAATGGAGATCCAATAAACATAAGTCTGATTATGCATAAGTTCCAATAAGAATAAGCTAGAACTCCTACGGAGATCCAATAGAAGCATAATCCTCGTTATAAGCATAAGTACTCAGATAAGTCCATTATATGAATACATGGAAATTCTGATATTCGTTATTGTTATATGCTGAATATAAATGTGTATATGCATAATACATATGTTTCCCACTTAAGATAAAGCTGAGCAATGGCTTTAATCCGCGTAGTATTGTAATAAGGAGATAGTGATTCAGACTCACTGGCTAAAGACACAAGTAGGGGTTCATCACTGTAGGTTATGCGCTCTGATTATTAATGTAAATGTATAGTTTTTGAATATGTAAATGGGACTCAGTATTGTATATGTGACATTGTAAACACCACTACGGTAGTAGTTTTATTTTGGACTTTGTATATGATATGTTGATATAATTATAGACTCGATATACCAACGCCCAAGATAAAGCAGTAAAGAGTCCCAGCTTATAGTCTAGCGCTCGAACCCTGGCTCGATCCGCCTGCTCTAGCCTGACCGAACCGTGACAACCCTTGTCACATCACACGCCTCTCATTGTTATAATACTAAGACCGACACTGTGCCTTGAAAGAAGTGAAATTGGATCGCCCCTAATTCGACGAAATTTGACGGGTAGTTGATTTTGCAAGACGATTCCAATCTGAAGTCCGTTTTGTCATCCGAGATCTAGAAAAAATTCAGATTTTGACCGAAATTATCATTTTACTTTTTTTCAGAAAATTAGAATTTTCTGCTCTTACATTCTCTCCACACCCCCCCTAAAAATAATTTCTATCCAAATTTAAGGCACCTACAACAAACTGCATGCATATGCAACATGCTCTATGCCATGCATGTAAACTAGTCATTTAAGCATTAAAAGACTAAACCACGTACCTTCATCCCTAAACAAGAAGGGATAGGTGGCCTCGTGATCGTGTCCTCCTCGCGCCCCACGCCGACTCCTCCACTCCACGGTGCAGCCATAACACCCTCACTAACCTCACGGTCTTGCGTCGCAAAACCTGATCTTGGCTATCCATAATGCACACTGGTCCCTCCTCGAAGGTCCCATCCGTGTCAACCTCAATCTCTCCCCAATCCACTACATGAGTTGGATATGGAGTGTACCTTCGGAGCATGAAGACGTGAAATACCTCATGGACACCTGACATGCTACCTTCTCAAGTATCTCGAAGGGTCCAATGAACCTCGGCAATAGCTTCCCGCGCTTGCAGAACCTGACCACTCATCTCTTAGGCATCACCTTCAAGAAGACGTGATCTCCAACCTCAAACTCTAAGGGTCGACGTCGTACATCCACATAGCTCTTCTTCCGGCTCTGAGTCGTGAGAAGACATTGTCGTATCAAGCTCATCTTCTCGAAGGTGTCTCTAATCAGATTAGGACCAGTGATGGAGCTCTGTCCCACCTTGGTCCAACATATCGGTGATCTGTATGGCCTCCCATACAATGCCTCATATGGTGTCATTTGTATACTCACCTAATAACTGTTGTTATAGGCGAATTCCACTAAGGGCAAATGCTCTCCCAAATCTACTCCTTATGATCCAGAGGCATGCTCGCACATGTCCTTCTATCACCTGTGATGGTCGCCCTCGCATCGACCATCTGTCTGTGGGTGGAAGGCTGTACTCATAGTCAGCTGTGTGCCCATAGCCTTTTGGAAGCTTTTACAAAAGTGAGTTGTAAACCTTGGGTCCCTATCCGACACTATGGATACTGGTACTCCATGTAGTCGGACGATCTCTCGAATATACAACTAACAGAATTCCTCTAATGTGAAGGTCATCCGCACGGCTAGGAAATGTGCCGATTTCGTGAGCCGATCTACTATCACCCACACCGCATCATGCCACCGCGGTGTCCGTGGTAAGTGGGTCACAAAATCCATCGTGACGTGCTCCCACTTCCACTCGGTCACCTCTAATCTACCGGCGGAGCCCCGCCTCGGCTTTGGTGCTCAAATTTAACTTGTCGACACGTGAGACATCATCGAACAAAGTCCCCACGCGGTCTCTTCATCCCGCTCCAAAGAGGCATCGCGACGAAGATCTCACATCTTCGTGCATGGACGCACAATAAACGGTGAGCAAGAAACTCCCCTCGAATCTCCTCAAATCGTCAACTCGGGAACCACTACCCGCCCTCTATCAAGACTACCATCTCGCGTGGATGGTCCAAATCTCATCACCTGCACTGATCAGATCTCGTCCCCGATGGATACCATCTCCGTGTCCTACCCCTAGACTCAATCACCGTCAATGTAGACGCATGCAGCCACTAAACTCCCAACGTGCCTCGAGCCCGCTCAATCGCATCAGAACCCAACCGTCCCACGCCTCGAAAGCATCCCGCCATTCCCGAAGCCATACTAGCCAATGCTCTCCGCGCGACTCCGACCGAAAGTGCATCAAACACCACATTTCACTTGCTCAGATGGTAATGCAAAGTGAAGTCGCTAATCCTCTAGAACTCCATCCATCCGCATTGCCTCATATTGAGGTCTTGTCGCAGTGAAAATATACTTCGCACTTCAGGTTTGAGTACATTTCAAACTGCTCGCCATATAAATAGTGGCGCCAAATCTTCAAGGCGAAGACTACGGCCGCCAACTCCATATCGTGTGTGGGGTAATTCTGCTCATGATTCTTCAACTGATGGGAACCATAAGCTACCACTCTCCCGGACTGCATCAAAACACATCCCAGTCCGGCCTTCGAGGCATCACAATACACTGTGTACCCCTGTCCTCTCTATGGGACTATCAGGATAGGAGCTGAAGTAAGCCTCCTCTTCAACTCCTGAAATGCCTCCTCGCATCGGTCATCCCAATCAAACTTGACTTCCTTCCGGGTCAATCTCGTCATAGGTGTCTCTAATCGGGAGAAATCCTTAATGAATCTCCTGTAGTACCCGGCCAATCCCAAGTAACTACGTATCTCGAAGACTGAATTCAGTCTCTCCCAACTCATCACGGACTCTACCTTCTCTGGGTCCACTAACACGCCTGATGTTGACACCACGTATCCCAAAAATCTCACCTCAATAAGCCAAATCTCGCACTTACTGAACTTGGCGTACAACTTGCTTCGTCTTATTCGTATTCTGAATTTATTCCTAAGCGTAGGAATTAAGGTCGTCTAGCATTGTAATACTGTGGGAGTCCACAGGTCATCTCCACAGGGAGTGGTCTTCTAGGTGATCCTTAGGAGCTATTCCCCAAAAGATGTGTATTCAAAAGGAATTTATGGGGTTGTGGTTGGTTAATTGAGTAATTAATTAAATAGACTATTTTAAAAAACAGTTAAGATTGATGGGGTTCTTAGGTTTCCACTCACTATCGACGTGCAATTCCAACCTTCGTTCACAATCATCTAAGAGCCATTGATGAATGGTTCGACTGAAGGTTTTGCATTAAACGCCTTTTAGAATGAAAGATGATCGAGGGATGTTAAACACTTATTCAACAATTAATCGCACTCTTAGCTTGCATTTAGGGACCGCTACACAACGTGTACCGAGGATCTCTCGTTCACACGTTGTCAAGAAGATGCTCAACTAAGGTTTTATAAAGTTCTCTACAAGTGCTTAACATCATACAATCCCATTAAAGTATAAAAGAGGAATTGAGGGTTATTACCTTGATTAGGGTGAGTTTCCACCGTTAGAACCCCAGCATAAGAGTTTAGAACTTCATTGAAATTATAAAGCGAATCATAATTGATGAGAAACTATTCATAAAAGAAACTTGAGAAAATCAAACTTCAATTGCAAAACCAAAGAATAAAAAACACAAACTACTGAAAGAGAAAACAAGCTGTGTGATCTAACTGAAAGGTTACATGAACTTGAAATCCAAAATCTGCAGAAAAGTGAAGTCTCCTATGCTACTTATAAACCCTAGTTAAACCAGAGAAAGAACACTCTTTTGCGAAACTCAAAACCCTAGAAAATCCCAAAAAGCCCTTCTCCACCTTTCCTTTGGCTTATACCCTTTCCATAGTAATCTCGAGTCGGTGGGTCAGCACTAATGTACCCTTGCATTTGAATCGTAATCTTTCTCAATTCCCGTAAATATTACATGTTGGTACCGGTACCGGTTAGTGTGGTACCTAGCACTAATTTTCTACGGGGTGCTTTCTGTTTAGGGTACTGTACCGGGTTTGAGTGGTACCCCAGACCAAGCACACGTTGATTGCCTACACACGCCTCGCACTTGCTCCCCTGATCATCAGACTTCCCAAAACTTCACCACAAAGGCTGCCATCATCCTCAATGATCCATATTCGGTTTCTGGTCACAAACCCTTGTAACAACTATGCATGAAACCCGAAAAACTTGTACAAGTCCAGAAACACGAAAACAATCAAAGGTACCTATTCTTATACAAAATGTGAGCAAAGTATGACCTGAAGGTACTAAATTCCGATATAATTGTCGCTTTTCAGGTATTCAACACATCCCAACCTCGATCTTGCTAGTCCCTGGCAAGATTTAATCTAGTGACACCTATTGATTATGATTTCCAACAAAATGCGCTAGGTGCGCTTGCTTTGCAAATTTCTCAAAAGGCAAAAATTAAACATGCACTCAACCTCGATATAGTGTGTGCACCCGTCTGACTCAATTAAAACCACAGTCTCAAGCAATGAACATAACAAAAAACTATCACAAATAAAACTATTCATATAAAGGACCATGGAATTGAGAAAAGAAGAGCTGCCATGCAAGCACTAAATTGAAATGAACGATATTATAGAGGCAACAGTTTAACATTACCACGCAACTACTATGCATAAAAGTCAAGAGGAACAACTAACACAACTGAAATCAAAAAGGTCCGTGGAGGTTTGTAAACGACCATAGGCTAAGCACAAATGGGGCAATATGAACAAAATGGTGTTGTCATGACGTACCGAGGTCTCACCAATTGCCAACACCACCCTAATCTAGCCTACTATGCTACTACGCGATGTCCTCCCCTTCACTCTTCGAAGAAAATACGCGTCTCATCGAGGCCGCAGTTCCTCCGAACTCTTCGCCCAAGTCGAGGGCATCTCCCATTGCAGGCTCTCCTCAGTAAATATGACTCTCGAGCCTGGAGAGCCTATGGTCAAGCTGTTTCTGCTTCCCCAATATGCATTTAAACCACCCCTAAATCCGACGCTCCATTCTTTTCAGAGGGGATGTGCTCATCAACCCCTGAGCTGAAGACGAAGAGGTCCCGGGAATAGCCACCGGGGGATGTGAAGACTGAGGTCTCGTGGATGCTTCGCTTCGCCTGCCTGGGCTTCAGGAATGGACCCCATCTTTGAAAGAATTCTCTTTTCCCTAACCACTCCCCTCATCCCCGTTGCTTCCACAAGATTCATACCGTAGATAGCCGGATATGCCTATTTTCATTGGGACCAGAAGTCCCTATAATGCACCATTATATAACCAAGGCATAGCTTAACGAGCCTTGGCCATCACCTCATATAAACCGAGTTTCTTCCTTGCTCGAAATTTCTCACCCTTTCGCCCGATCATATCATGAATAATTTTGTTCATCAACGCATATTCGTGCTTGAGCCTCGAAATCAAATTCCTCGGCGTATAAACCACCTCCATGGCAAATGTGGACGGGTGCACATGGTCTCACAACAACTAGGCGCGAACTCAAGAATGGCCCTAATGGGTAAGGTTTCGATCATACACAGGCGAACATACTGTAAAGAGTGAGCTATCAAATCAGGAGTGATCTTTAACTGCTTACCCATCACAGTGGTCTCTAGCAGGGACCCACTGATTTTCTATCAAATTGGTATAAAATTCCCGAACCAAGGTAGGTAGATACCCCTGTACTTCAGCACAAACAAACTATAAATTCTGCTCTTGAATAATAGCCCTAATAGGATGGGTGAACAAAAATGTGTCCACCTTCACACCCCGCTCGCAATGAAATCCCCGCTTCGCAATCGATTGGGCCCATTTTCCCGGCTCTCGAATCGGCTTCCAAACATGGCTTCATCTCTCACCGCCGCTCCGATGCCTCCTCACGTAAGATGAATCTCTTCGCTTCCTCGCCCTTCTTACGGTCCGCGAGGCGCCTGATTTCTTTTCTTCACAACGCTCCATAAAGGAGAGCCAGCGCTACTCTTTCCAAGAGCTCTAGATCTTGCCATAGATATGGCAAGAATAGCAAATACGACAAATACGGCCCAAACACATAAAACAATATCCCAATAGCCTATCTGTGGCGACGGCCGTCCCGTGCAACCGATAAAAGCTTCTCCCACTCACGCCCAAAGCCCTAATCCACAAAGAGCAAAATACTACCAACCCGAACCACCCAAACAAATCCATGGAGATACAATATAATACCACAGAAAAGACGCTCTCAAGGAATTGCGGGGTGCTTACCAAGTATGTCCGGCGAACGAAGATGAATCCGGATCAGGATGATGAAAACACCAAGAAAAACACCCCATCTCGCTCGCTTCGTGTGGAGGGAGATAGCGGGGTAGGCTCATTCTAAATAAGAGTGGGTGATAAGGGGAATGAAAAGAGGAGCAAAAAAGGGATTAAAAACCCTAATTTGCCCTAAATCCGCCCACCTGCATCGGGCACCGACATGGTAGCCTCCGACCAAATGCCCACCGCCCCATTCGCACAAGTGGTTCTGACGTGAGAGTGGTACCCGACACCGGCCGTCCAATTTTTTTTTTTTTTTATATATATATTTTCTTTATGGTAAATTGGGAAACAAGAGTGCCGATGTATAAATATATCCTTTTCGAATGCCTTCCATCCTGGATTTCACTACATGCTCATTTCTCTCCGCTCCTACTCGCCAAACTCAATCGTGTTCACGAGCTAATAATCAGACTTCCTCTTTTGACACCTTCACACCCAATGGGGTCCACCGTATTTCAGGATCATGGTTCCTAGGGTTCAACCAAATTGGCAACTCAAGGCTCAAGACGGGTGTGCGGGCATCAAAATGATTTCACAAAATAACACAACACGGCCTCAACCACTTTCCAATATGCATGGTGTTCCTCGTGAGAATATGATGCATGTGGTTGCTACGGAATGCTAAAATAATGCAATGTGCGAAAAGCAATAATGTGCAAAACAAGAGTTCAACTGAAAAGTCCGTGGTTCAGGTAGGGAATTAGAATAGAATTCGAGTAATAAGGTCCACATGAACATAGAGATTTTGTGCATGCTTGTTATTATGTAAATGCATCGAGATGACGTGGGAGGTGTATACGGCTTCCATGCTGCATACATTACAGGTCAAGTACTATACCCAAGAGAGCCCACCGAAAAAATTTTTCCATACACCGAACATGGGCCATGCGATAGTCAGTCCAATCTAGTGTGCTTCACCCCACTAAACAAGCACTGGCCCTCAATGCACACAAGGTACCCCCCACAATAGAAGTGGAGGCGGCCGAGAAATAAAGGAGGGCAGGTAATTTTATTTTTTTTTGTTTTTTTTTATAAAAGCAATTGAAATAAAGAAAGAAAAAAGAAATGCAAGAAAGAAAACAAAAATTATATACAACAAGGTTGGATAGAATTTACTCTGAAGGAGTATCCTGGTAGAGAGGATCTACCGTGTCCCTACTACTCTCCGATGGTCGAAGTGTTCAGAAATGGCTTTAGCGCTAATATCGACTTTAAAGGATTTTCCATTTTCCGAATTTTCAATCTCCACTGCACCATATGGGTAAACTACCTTGACAAAACTCCACTGACCAAATTCCAGCATCGAGAGCTGAGTCTGCCTGAAACATGTGCAATCGAGGAGCCGTACAACAAGCACCTTTTGGTTAGGTCTAAAAGTTTTCCGCTCACTGGTCTTATCATGGAACAACTCGAGCCTCTCTTTGGAAATCCGGAGCCTTGCTACTACTCACGCCTCACCCCTCAAGCCTGCCTCTCATCCGCAATCACACTGCCGGATCCAAATTAAAATTAAAAGTTTTAATAGCCCAATATGCCCTGTGCTCCATTTCTACCGGAAGATGACAAGCCTTTCCATAAACAAGCCATAGGAGACATACCAAGAATAGTTTAAAAGCAAGACGGTAAGCCCAAAGAGACGAGAAGTTGAAGCGACCAATCTTGCAATTGGGGCAACCGCTTTTTCCAAAATGTGTTTGATCTCCCTATTAGCTAATCTCGGCCAATTCATTGGTTTGTGGGTGATATGCCGCTGAAACTTTGTGGGTGACCTATACTTTTCAACAAATTCTCAAAAGATCGATTACAAAACGTGGAGCCCACCATCACTAATGATTGCACGAGGCACTCCAAAGCGAGAAAATGTTCTTTATAAACTTCAAACGAATTGTGTCATCGTTCTCGTTGAATGGCCTCCACCCACTTTGACATAGTCAATAAATTAAAGAAATGTAAAGGTACCTACAAGAAGGAGGAAAAGGCCCCATGAAGTCTATACTTCAACAATAAAGATCTCAATGATTAAAATCTGTGGGTAAAGAGGCATCATGTTCCTTCAGACCCCTCCCAATTGTCACATCGAGCATAAGTTTTTGGTAAAATTCAAAGCGCCTTTAAAAAGCGTAATAATAAAAAACCAAATGGTAAAATTTTATCTGCTGTTTTCCTTGCAAAGAAATGCCCTCCACAAGCTTCTGAATGGCAAAAGGTGAGTACCCCAATTTGATCTTAATTTGGTACACACCTTCTCATCAATTGGTCTGGACAATATTTAAACAAATATGGGTCATCAAAATAATATTTCTTATCAACAACAAAATTTCCTCTTTGTCGAGAGGTCCATCGGGGTGGAATTTGACCCACCACAGATAATTTATAATGTCTCCATACCATGTGCAATGAACAAGGGACAAAAAGTCGCTTCATCTGGGAAAATCCATCGCCTATGGGTACGCTGTGAGAACTGATTCCTAACTAACCGAAATAAGTGGCCGCCAACACATTCGACTTCATCTTTAATAGTCAGGTTAAATTCTTGGCACAATAGGATCCACCTAGTCAATCGAGGCTTGGTATCTTGCTTAGAGAGCAGGTACTTCAGTGCTACGTGATCTGTGAAAATGGTTACAAAAGCCTTGTTATCTTCCCTTTGTCCTAAAACAGCCCCTATAGCATAATCACTAGCGTCACACATGATCTCAAATGGAAGGTTCCAATTAGAGACTGATGATTAGAGTGAGACACTAACATAGTTTCAGTTTATCAAAGGCAAATTTCACAAGCTTGTGACCATGCGAAGGGACATCCCTGGCAAGCAAATTGCATAAGGGACGAAAGATAAAGACTAAAATCTTTATGAATCTCCTATAGAATCCAAAGATGTCCAAGAACGACCTATGTGTCTCTAACACACTTGGGGAGTAGGTAAGTTGAGATCAACTCGACTTTGGCTTTATCCACCCGATTCCATTTTTGATACTATGTGACCTAAGATTAATCCTCAGGTCACCAAGGAAGTGACACTTTTCCCAATTTAACACGAGGTTCTTCGACATCTCTCCAAAACCCACGTGAGGTTCTCTAAACATCCCTCATATGAGTCAATAAAACCGAGAAATCATCCATGAAAATTTCCAAATGATTTCTATCATATCATTGAAAATCCCCATCATGCACCGCCGAAGGCCCTGCAGATTGATACATCCAAAGGGCATTTTTCTAAAGGCAAATTCAAGCAAAGGACAGTGAATGTAGTTTTCTGATCCTCTTAAAAGCTATCTCAATTTGATTAAAATTCTCGAGTACCCATCAAGAAAAAACAATAAAATTCATGCCCTACGACTCTAACATTTGATCAACGAGTTGCAAAGGGAAGTGATCCTTCCTAAAGGCCCGCATTCGCCCTATAGTCTATGAAAACCCTCCAACGGGAGGTGACACAAGTGGGAATTAGCTCATTATTTTCATTTGCTACCACAGTGACTCCAGATTTCTTGGGGACTACCTGAGTTGGCCGACCTAATTTTGCTATCCGTAATGTGTGGCAAATAACACCTACTTCCAAGAGTTTTAGAACTTCTTTCTTGACCAATTTCTTTCATTATTGGGCTTAGTCGTCTGTGGGCTTTCTGTTCAGAGTATTTAACATCCTCTTCCAAGTGAATTCTATGAGTGCATCAAGGCTAATTCCCTTAATATCTCGCACTGTCCATCCTAGGGCAGTTCCGTGGTTCTAATATCTCCAATAGTTTATTTTCTCGGGTCTAACTCTAAGGAGGAGGATAAGGACACGGAAGTTTCTTCCTACCCCTAAGAATGCATACTGAGGTGTGATGGTAAAGGCTCAAACTCAAGCTTAGGTGGTCTCTTCAAGGTAATGTCCGTCCTCAATCAAGGTGGCAATGAGTTCAAACTAGGTGCCCACCCATTCACTCAATACCTCATTGTGTCTGACATGGAGTATAGGAACTCCGACCTTGTTGTCACCTCCTCAACCCAACTCGCTTACTAGACAAGCATTACTAGAGGGTCATCATATGAGATGATCAAGTATTTCTCGCACTACGTAATCAACCATGTTTAATGACAAACATCTCCCTATCTCCCATTCCCTTAATAACATTAAAGATATTCAAATTAATGTACTATGTTACTCAAATGATAGTGTCATTAGTCCTCCCCTACAGTGTATGATGGCATTAGCAGTAGCTAAGAATGGTCTACCAAGAATCACTGGGAATTGAGTTCCTTGGTTCACCACAGGTTGAGTGTCAAGCACAACAAAATCCACTGGAAAATAGAACTTATCCACTTGTACCAATACATCCTTCACTATCCCTCTAGGAATCTTCACACATCACGGTCACTAATTGAGTAAGATATCACTATTCTAATTCTCCTAACCCTGTAGCTCCATTATATACCGAGTATAACAAGTTAACACTCGCCTAAATCCACTGTATATTGTCCCAACTTTGAATTCTACCACTATGGAAATAGCAGGTAGCCTCCCCGGTCTTTTGTATTTGGGGCAAGTTGTTTCGAATCAATGAAGTAGATTGCCTACCATAAATGCCCCTTGTCGACACCTAGTTTCTTTTACCGTGCACAAATCTTTTTAGAAACTCAGTATATGACGTAAATCCTCGCTTTATCGCACCTAATAAAGGAAATGTTCAATTTCACCTCGCTTGGAACAACTCATAAATTCGTAATGGTTGTTCACTTTCTTAGGGCCTAACCCATGAGGGTATGGAGCAGGCTGATAGCCGGAAGCCTCGTCTTTCTCCGGCTCACCATCAATCACATTTGTCCTAGGAACACGAGGTCAAGTCAGCACCTCATCATCCCCAACCGGTTCATTTCGAGATTCTCGTACTCGCCCGGGCTGGAATGGTTTCATTAATTACCTTACCACTTCAAGAGTGGTGACAAATTCTTGCAATGTTTGAAAGTGCCTTCACTTTGACCTCGAAACTCCAACACTATTTCGACCTCGGGTTTCTGATGGTTTCAGACTAGAGTTTCCCTTTTTCATGGAAAATCGCCCATAGAAGAGGTTAGCTTAGTGATTTGGGATTCACATCATTCAAGGCAAATAAATTTCGTGGTTTGTGGGATTGTTGGTCTATACGAACTATGTCACAATATCCTCCAAACTTCTCTTATGATAATAAGGTTGTGGCTCGATTCCTTGATTTGACGAACGGAAACCTTGATTGTGGTTCACAGGAAACTTCGAGACCTTGATCAAATGGAGGAGTCGGATTTGAAAACCTTGGCTTTATAAGGGGGCCTTGGTTGTTTGGCACGCTGTGTGGGCCTCCTCATTTTTCCAACTAAAATTAGGTGCTTACCCCCACTCGATTTCATATGTTCTTAATATGGAGAATTGAAAGGCTCTTTCGTAGTTAAGGGCATTAGTCATTTCATTCGAATTGCTCCTTAACTGGAGGAAGGTTCGTAGTTAATAGTTGAGTGCGTAGGTCATCGCAAATGATGCATGGCTCCTCCACTGGTCCAATAGGTACGAGGGTACTGAGGCACGGCCAAGCCACCTCGCTCACTTTTTCAACCTCATAGCCTCCAACTTCCTTGTTAAATTAGCTTACTACTGCAGATCATCATTTTCTCTAAATGATGGATTCTCCTCGTAGGTGTACAATGCACTTAGCCGCATCTACTCAAGTATTGGGGTCTCCCATGTTCGAAAGCATTTTCTCGCATATGTCAAAGAATTAAATCTGCCTCTCGCACTTCTTTTCTCATAAAATCCTCCAAGACACATCATTTGGATGTATCATGCATATTCGCTGACAACCCTTGATGAAAATACTCACGAATTTGTCCAACATCCAAACCATGATGAGGGATAGCATGGAGGAGATCCTCTCGTATCTTTCCCATACTACTAGCAAAAGGTTCACCTAACTTTTCGTAAAAATTTTGGAATCAAGCCGCATTTATACTGCAAGTGCGGGAGGGAAGAACTATTATTTAAATCTACTTCCTCGTATGTCCTCCCATGTAAAGATTGAATTGGGTGCAAGCGAATGAAACCAGATTTTGGCCTTTTCCTTTAGAGCAAAAGGGAATAGAACCATACAGATTATGTGGAGAGGTGATCCAGTAGAGAGAAATGCACTGCAAACATCCTCAAAGTCTCTCATGAATGAACAGTGGGTTCCTGGGACCACCCTCGCAACACGTAGAAGAAGGATCATCTCCGACTTCATGAGGAATTGATTAGCCTCTTCAGGAAGGCGAATACATGAGTTTGTTGTGGTTCTTTGAGGTTGCAAAATCTCTTGACTTTCCACATTAGGTAAAGGAGCAGGGGGAGCTCGATATTGATTCCGCTGAAAGTTAACATTTCCCCATCCTACTGCTGGTGTTGCTGGGAGTGCAACACCGTCTCCATGTTGTGGAGGTTCATGGAGCCCAGGTTAACAGTGTCCTTGAGCGCTTTGATTAAAAAGAGGTTGTCGATTCCCCTGATCAGCCCATCTGGAGGCGTAGGATTCTCTAAAAACAATCGAATTCTTACTTCATGGACTCTTCACTCTCGGGAGGTACACCTACAAGCTCCAGGCTGCTCGCTGCAAGCCCAAACCGACATGCACTAACTTCTACTCCTTCCAAGCAATCACCCACTCTAGATTCCTCACAAAAACAAATTAAAAAAAAATATCAGCGTAGAGAATCGCACTGGATTTGCACTAATCGCAAATTACCTCACTCTCTTAAATCAACTAGATTGGATCACACTCTGCAAGAACTACGCCCAAAATTGGCCTTATTCAGATGTCAATTTATCTCACCGTAGGAATTAAGGTCGCCTAGCATTGTACATCATCATGGAGTCCATTGTGTCATCTCCACAGGAAGTGGTCTTCTAGGTGATAAGAGCTATTCTCCAAAGATGTATTTAAAAGGAATTTCATGGGGTCGTGGGTCAAGTTGATTGAGTAATTAATTAAATAGACTATTTTAAAACAAGATGATGATTGATGGGGTTCTTAGGGTTTCCACCACTATTGATCGCAATTCCCACCTCGTTCACAATCTCATCTAAGAGCCATTGATGAATGGTCTGACTTCAAGATTTTGCATTAAACGCTCTTTTAGAAATCATCGAAATATTAATCGAGGGATGTTAAACACTTGTTCAACACCAACTTTACTCTTAGCTTGCATTTGTAATCAAGCACAACGTGTAAATTTAGGATCTCTCGCTCACATTGGTCAAGAAGATGACAACAACTAAGGTTTTATAAAGTTCTCATGTTAAGCTTAACATCATACAATCTCATTGAAGTATAAAAGAGGAATTGAGGGTTATTACCTTGATTAGGGTGAGTTTCCACCGTTAGAACCCCAGCATAAGAGTTTAGAACTTTATTGAAATTATAAAGCGAATCATAATTGATGAGAAACTATTCATAAAAGAAACTTGAGAAAATCAAACTTCAATTGCAAAACCAAAGAATAAAAAACACAAACTACTGAAAGAGAAAACGAAGCCAGGTGGGATCAACCGAAGGTTACATGAACTTTGAAATCCAAAATCAGTAAAAAGGAAGTCTCCTATGCTACTCTATAAACCTTAGCAAAAAACTATGAGAAAGAACACTCTTTTTATGAAACAAAAACCCTAGAAATCCCAAAGCTCCTTCTCCACCTTCCTTCGCTTTTATACCCTTTTCCATTGTAATCTCGAGTTTGGTGGTCAAAGGACGAATGGGCAATTTTGCATTGGAATCTGTAATCCCGCCTCAATTCCCGCAAATATTACATGTCGGGGTACTTATTCTAAGTAGTGTGGTACCAGACGGCCACATCAAGTGATTTTCTTTCTCGTCAGTACCAGACGGTTTGCCCGGTACCGGTACCACCGCCCGCACTTGTTCCCAACACGCTGCACTTCCCAAAACTTCACCACAACGGCTTCCATCATCCTCAATGATCCATATTTGCTTTCTGGTCACGAACCCTTGTAACAACTATGCATGAAACCCGAAAAACCTGTACAAGTCCAGAAACACGAAAACAATCAAAGGTACCTATTCTTATACAAAATGTGAGCAAAGTATGACCTGAAGGTACTAAATTCCGATATAATTATTGCTCTTTTGTGTATTTAACACAACTAATGGTCTCTCAGCAACTATAAAACAATCCTCAAGTGATCATCATGCTCCCTCTCTGACTGGGAGTAGATCAAAATGTCATCTATGAAGACCACGAAAAACTGATCCAAATAGGGTTTAATGGCTCCTACGCATGAGGTTCATGGAATGTCGTCATGATTCGTCAATTCAAAGCGGCATCACCGTAAACTCAAAGTGCCCATAACGCGGTCCTCGAACGCTATCTTAGGATATCTCGTCTTAACCCTCACCGATGGTAACCAGTGGAAGGTCTATTTGGAGTAGACTCGTGCTCCTCTCAGTTGGTCAAACAAGTCATCAATCCTCAACAATGGGTACCGATTCTTGATTGTAACCCTGTTCAACTGACAGTAATCAATGCACAGTCGAAGGGTCTTGTCCTTCTTCTTCGCAAACAGGAATTGAGCGCCCCATGGTGAAGTGCTCGGTTTAATGAACCCCTTGTCCAATAGCTCCTATAGCTTGACCTTGAGCTCCTGCAACTCAACTGGTGCCATCCTATGTGGAGTCATAGAGATGGGCGAAGTACTAGGGTGTAGCTCGATATAGAAGTCTACAATCCTCTACGGAGGCAATCCCGGTAGCTTGTCCAGAAAAACATCCTCACACTCGCAGACTACTCGAGGTAGATCCAAGTCCGGTCTCACCTCGTCCTCCAGGGTAAGACTTGCTAGCCAATCATTAACCGTCCATGACACTGGACTCGTACAATCGTCTCGGGGGGCAAAATATCGTGCTTCGCCCCCAAACGTAACACGAGCACCGTCCCGTAAGCGGTAACCTCCCACGCCACAATCGATGACGACTCGTTCACAACCACCCATCCCCGAGACGACGTCGAACTCGACATGTCCATGACCGTCCACCGTGGAGCAGAACCCTCGAGATCCTAGCGCTCGCAACCACGACATATCATCCCTATCCTCGCCCTAATCCCTAGGGGAAAACTCACATACAAGGGCTCCTTCAAGGCCTCAACCTCTAAGCCCAACTCTATCACACCGGGATCGTGGACTCACGCCGCCCTAAAACCCGGGATCCCCGTCTCTCGAGGGCAATCCTCCTCATATCCGCTGTTAGCAATGGTAGCACACCATCTGCCCAGCCTGACTGGCAACCTTGATCCGTTCCTGGCTCGATTGCCACGGCTCTAGAACCCCTGTGAACTAGAAGCCCTCTGCCTCTTTCCCGAATTAGAAGAAGATTGACTCTCCTTCCTCTTGCCACTAACACTCGCATCCCGAGTGCTCCATGCATCCTCCATCTCCCTCTCTATGGTCATGGCGGTCCTAACCATAGGTTCATGTCCTGTAGGCTGAGTCCTAACTCCGCTCGAACGGACAATCTCAAATTCATTCTCAAACCTCCCACCAAAAAATACACCGAGATACTATTCAAGCACCAAAATTTTTCATATTAATAACGCCAATGCATTCATAAGTAATGCAATACAATAATTCCATGTATTAAATCATACGCAACAAAAAATTTATTTCATTTTATTTTATTATTATTATTATTAAAAAAATTAAAACCCCGTGAATGCTGTCAATGAACACGATCCAAACAAAGGACTATAACAAGGTAATCGAGTCAAATCGCTGCGGCACAAAGGCGCACACCCAAGGCCCAAGCCAGAGCATCGCGCCCAAAGCCGCCACGCCGCGAAGCCGGGCGCTGGCGTCGCGGGCACACCGGGCGTCAGACAGCCCTTCCGCCGTGTCGCTACGCCGTCATGCTCGCCGCCGGCACAAACTATATTGTGATACAGAGGTCATGCCGCGGCGCCGCTATCGCGTGTCGCAGGCTCCTCAGCGCCTCAGCACGCGCTCTCGTGTCGCATGCCGCGGTCGTGATGGCGGTCGCTTCCCCGCTACGATACAAAATTTTGTATCGTGACGCTATCGCGGCTGGGCCGCGCCCGCCGCCGTCGCAAGCAGCGCCTGCATCGCAACGCCTCAGCCGTCGTGGTCGCACCCTTCTCACAAGACTTAACACGCACCCGTCTACCGCACGCGCCCCTAGCGCATGCTCTCACTCGCGTGGCCACAATAAGATTCCCGATCGTGACCCACCAAATGGGCAGAGCCCATTCCAAATCTTAATCGCAACTTCTTTTTTTTTTTTTCATTAAATTTTTTTTTCATTTGTTCTACTCACTGCAAGATCACAAAATTTATTTTTTTTCCAGTAGAACCAAAAATATTTATTATAATTTATTTTTTTTATTTTTTTTCCTATTTTACACACTGTAAAACCCCAGAAAAAAAATTTCTCAAATTTTTTTTTTTTATACCTTTAGTAGCCTCCCTGCTACTCCTAAAATGTAGTAGTCAAACAATCAAAAGCATTATAACTCAAAAAATTTTAAGAGTTTAATTATAACCCTTTTTTCTGCAAAAACCTAATACCTTTCCTAATTTCACAAACCATCTGTTCATGTTCAAAAACTGGGGCAACTGTCCAGAATTTTTTTTTTTTTTTCGTTTATTTCTGGACCATTCTATCCAAAATTCCTCAAACAAAACCCCTTTTTTTTTCAAACTAAACCCCTAAGGTTATATTTTCCTCAACCCTAGTATTCAACATCTTTCCTATATACTATTCACCAAGCATACAAGCACACAATTTAATCACACATCACAATTAATTCATCAAAATGCACAATGGATGCATGATCTAACCCGTTTCCCATCGAGCCCTAGGTATTCTGCTACCTAAGGTTTGATAATTGTCATGACTAATTCCCGGTGTCCTGCTGACCACCGTCAACATAAAGTGGAAACTATGTATCTCATATCATGAGACTCATACATGAGAAAATGGCCACCTTTGCCTACACATCATACTCACCAAAATATCTATAAAACCCGAGAAAATTATAATTTTCTAAAAAAGGGTAAAATTGTAATTTCGGTCAAAATCTAAAATTTTTCTAGATCTCGGATGATGAAACGGACTTCACCGTTGGAATCGTCTCGCAAAATCTAGCTACCACGTCGACTCGTCGTAATTCCAGACAATTAATTTGAATATTTTTCGAGCAACGAAGAGCATAGTGACACTCTGGCACATTTTGAGGGCTCAATGCCACGTGTCATATGCACGAGTCAATCTCAGCCATACAGCCCATGTGGGACAAGCAGATATCCTAATTGGAGGAAAATCAGCAGAAGTGGTAAGTGGATAAAATTCAAATAAGCCAATGACACATATGCAAGGCAAATGAGGACAAAAGCAAGAAATTTTCTTCTCCATTTTGCCGTAATTCTATAGTGTGAGAGCAGAAATGATTAAAATCTGAGGTTTTGTGAGAGAGAAAGTCCCACTTCTCTAGATTTCCCTACGGACCGGGCTTGGCTGTCAGTTAAGAAGGCAAGCTGCTCTACCGCAAGGGCTGCTGGACCGCTGTGGAGTTTCGACAACTCGAGAGGTAGGGGTCTTCTCCTACCGGTTATTTTCGGTTTTAAGAGCTCTAAAATGGTTTGGAGGTTTGAGGCCGTGAATGGTTACTGGGTCATCCCAAAACTCGGGAACGAATTGTTGAAATTTTGGGACCCGTTGACAAATTCCAAACTGATCCTGGGCTGGAAATGGTCCCCTTGTGTTATAATTGTGTGTTAAATTATGGTTTGGGTGTTAGGCCGGAAATGGCCATGGATTTCTGTTCCACAAAGTGGAATCGATGCTAGGTGAGAGGGCTACCTGCTCGACATCCCACCGCTTCGCTCGACCTAAGTAAAATAGTCTCGCTTGCATGATCGGACCAAATGTCCATGTGTTATTTGCATGAAATCGCTTGAAATGAATGGCTTGAATTGTGGAAAGAAATTGTTAATGCAATAAAATTTAGTGGTGTTAACATTATGTTTCAATTATATAAAAATATAATTGTGTGAGAGCCATTGGAATTAAATTGATTGTTGATTAGTCCATGTGTTAATTTTGGATGTTATCGCTTAAGAATTGAATAATATGATGTTGTGAGGTTAATTTTTGTTAATATATGCATGTAAATATATTAACATAAATTGTATGGAATGGCATAATGCATTTCATATGCACCGGCAACCTAGAATAGCTGGCATAGGCATGACATGAAAGAAAATGAAAAACGAAAATGGTTGTGAAAGGAATCATGATAAGATTTCGAAGAATTGAGTTTCAAGAGTTGTCCAGCTTCATCTCGGAGGCGGACCCATGACTGTTTTGGAGGATTACCCAGCAATTCGCCTCGGAGGGTTGTCCAATATATTTTACCGAAACTCGATAGTATGTTTTCAAGAACAAGGACCTTTTGTTTTGAAAACAGTGTTTTCTCACATTTGGCTTGTGCACGCGCAGAGCTCGCGAGTGGCCTCGAGTAGGTGCGCGGTCGCATTCTCATCCATATCATGGGCACACTAGCATCATGTACTTGCTCGAATGCGCTATGTTGACTGACAGATGTACTTAGCGGAGTGGGCCCCCTATAGATAATTCAATTACTAGCATTAAGTCTCACCTTGCCTAGGATCATTATTTTCAGTAATGTAGTGTTCGAGAAGACGGCGCCATTAGAGGCCGTTTTAAGAAGAAAGTTTACGCTGGCTTTGGTATTTATTTGTAAAATATGTATTAGAATTCTCTAAATTTTAATATATGTTGCATTAAGAGTGATGTGGACTCAAACTTCAACTATTGTAAGATAGTTGGTTAGATTTTTGATGAGTATTGATGTATGTCTAAGTGGCCATTTTTACTCATGTATGGTCTCCCGATTCAGACACGTATTCCTACCGTTGACGGTTGTCAACGGACCCCCGGGTTTTGGGACATCACAATATCATCAACTATATTACCATAGTTTTAAAGAGTTATTACATCACTCTTAATACAAACATATATTAAAATTAAGAGTTCTAATACATGTTTTACAAAATGTATCTACCAAAGCCACATGCCCGCTTTCTTCTCGTGCGGCTCTAATGAGCGGCCTTCCCGAACACCCCCAGACCTGAAATGATTTTCCCTCGACAGGGTGAGCAATGCCCCAATAGTGGAATTATCCTACATGGGTTACTCCCCACCTAAGTGCACATGAAATGACAACTAAACACATTCAAGCAAGTACATGATCCTACTTGAATACTTACATGTCCAATCTCATGTCTCGAGTCCTCACCGACTTCCTCACACATGCCTAAGCCATGTATGAAAATAATTTTCCAAAAATATTTTTTTAATCGGGAGGACAACCCGATATAAATACGCTGGACAATCTCCGAGGTGAATTATTGCAACTCCTCCAAACAATTCATGGTCCTCCTTGACTGAATTGTTGAACAATTTTCCCAACACAATTCTTCAGACAACTTTCCGATAAAATTATTATTTTTAATAATTTTACAAAATAATTAATCGTTTGGACAACCCTCCGATTTTATTTGTCATGCACTTACACCTACTATTCTAGGGTGCCCCGATGCATATGAAATGCATTATGCCATTTCCAACAATTCATGTTAATATATATTAAACATGCATATACTAACAAGAATTAACTCACAACATCATGTTATTCATAATTTATAGTAATACCAAATTAGCTCACATGGGCTAATAAATAATTCAAGCACCATTTTGAATCACCCAACACAAACCACAGAATAACACGTGAATGTGAAACTAGGGTCTCCAACACGTTCACTAATCACACTAGGGGATTTCACTTGGCCAAAATATTTTGGAACTTCAAAACGCGGCCATCCGCTTTTCCAATAAATCCCCCATCCATTAAAATGGCTCGCAAACAAGAATAAATCAAGTAGGAGAAGACCCCACTCCTCGGTTGTCGAACCCACAAAATCTGTCCCCGCAGCTCCCCGCTCGTAGCAATCTCAGCTTCTCGTCTGCTTCTGAACCCACTATCCGAATGTCGAAATCTGTATATAAGTCGACTTTCTCTCTTAAACCCGTTTTCCTCCTCCACCGCACGTGATTCGTGCAAAATTGGAGAAGATGTCTTTTCTTCTTTTTTCTTTGAATTCTCATTCTTGGCCACTTCTTATGGGCTTTTCGACACATGGATTAATCTAAGTCATTTATCTCTTATCCTCTCACTAATCATGCAACACGCACACACAAGACATCTAGTGAGCGACCATCGCCACATCACATGCCTCTCAGCTGTCAGAATAATTACATTCGACACACCCAATGTCTCTAAAGACGTGAAATTTCGACTATCTCGGAATTCTATGAAATTTGACATGGTAGCTAGATTTCGCAAGACGATTCCAATGGTGAAGTCCGTTTCGTCATCCGAGATCTAGAAAAATTCCAAATTTTTACCGAAATTACCATTTTATCATTTTTCAGAAAATTAGAATTTTCTCGGATTTTACATCCACAACCATGGTTGTTGCCTCCACCACCACCATGCGTAAGGAATGTGATAACCAAATCTTTACCGAATCCGATGCATGGTTTTAAATGAGAAATGGCAGGACACAATCGTTCCTAAAATAGGGTTTTGATATGCAAAAGTGATCAATAAAAGTTTTTTTTTAATATTTTATTTTCAAGTATTTTTATATGTATACTATTTTTTCAAATAACTCTCTTTAAAAGATATAAAACAATTAAAATATATTTTAGAGTTATTTTAACCAAATTATTTGAAAAATAGCTTTCAAATTTTTTTTTTTTAAAGAAGCTTCTAAAACCAATTCTCAAACAACCTCTTCACGCTTCCCACTAGAGTTTGCTTAAACTTGGAACTAGACCTGATTCAGATCGAACTATAAGGTAGAATCCTAGTTGATATATAGTATTAAATATAGCCTTTCTTAATTTCTATTAGTGTACTTTAAATAAACAAAATACTATATCTTATATTCTTTTTATTCACTCACAATTTTCAAAACTACAATGCTTTTGTTTATTTTAGTCGCTCCATTTAGCTGTAATCAAAATAATTAAAATATATTTATTATTAATAAATTTATTTTAATTATATTAATTGATATTAAGACATTATTTTAATTGAATAAGAAAAATTAAATATTTTATTTCAAGCTTAATTCACTATTATCATATTTTACTATATTAAATGGTTTAAAATACATTTGCAACTTTTAGAAAGTCATATACATGTAATAAAATATTTTGATTTATGTACATATCCAAAAATATTGGATTGCACTCATTTTTATAATTTATTTTTGAATAGAGTGATGTTTTCAACCGTTCGTATTTTCTAAAATATTATTTTTATTTAGTAAAATGCTTTACTAACATTTTTCATTATTAATAACTTTTTATTTATTAAATTAATTTGAATTTGTGTAAATCTTAAAATATTTTTTAAAATTTTTGTTATCTATTTTTATTAAATAATATGATTTAAATTCCAATTTTAAGAGGTTGAGGGAAATTTTTATGATTTTTTTCAACAAAAAGAAGAGAAAGGTAGAGTAAGTATAACTTATTAGGTAGCTCAGGTACTTTTGGCAAAAATCACCTTGTGGTAGAAACTGTTTTTGAAAGGGTAATGATATAATAGGAAAAGAAAAATAAAGATATTGCTTTGTTTAATATTTGTTAAAAGAGGCTTAAAAACATAACTTCTCCAAATTAAAAAAAAAAAATCATTAATGAATGAAGATGACAATGGTAAGTTTTTTAAGCTTTTTCTTTCTTCAAATTCAAATATTTCCTAATAATTATAACCCTTGATAAAAAAAAAATCAAATATAGAGTAGAAAAGAAGTCAAGAGGCTAGTATTGTCTTTTCATATATGCAATGTCTCTTTCTTTCTTTTTTTATAATACCAGTCAATAATTGCAAACAGCTTACGCACCATACAACAGTCCGCTATCACTAATCCCACTGGATTTCAAGGGATTATGTAATAATATCAAAGCTGCTCCGAATTTCACTACAAAAATCCCCCATTTCCATCCTCCATCACTAACTCACCCACTTCTCCCTCTTCTCTGCATTTCATAAAATTTCTCTCAGTTTCTAGCATTAGTCATGAACTCCGATAAAGGTTCACGCCCCCCTCCCTCATCGTCTACCACTCATACCTGGTAAAGCCGCATGCAGACATTTGTATTTGATTGTTCATTTTGATCCGATTTGTCCGAGGGCTTACTTTGGGGATGTTGGAGGGCGTAACTTAAGGAAGGTGTTTTTAGTTAGTTTGTTTATGTTTGCTTCTCCATTTTTGTCTTATAATTATATGTTTCTCGATCTCATATTAGTTGTGGGATTTACTGTTTTGCTTTTAATGATCATTGACGCTCATCGAGCTGCTGAGGCTTTAGAGATGATTCGACAAAAGATCTTAGGATTGATAGAGTTTTAATTGAGCGTATATGCCCGATATGTCCCCAACGAGATTAAAAGAATATCTATCCACTCGTTTCTTAGTGTGTATCCTTAGGCTTACACTTTGCATTTTTCTAACTCATATACCTTGCTGGTTCAACTTAAATTTTTCTTTGCAAAAAAACAAAGCAAGAACAAGGAAAAAGTATTGGTTCGCTATAGTTTATTTTAAACTGAATATTGAAAATAGTTTTGAAAATACAAAAAAACAATTATTTGCTTGAAAATTATTCTTATTCTCTAAACTCTGTAATATTGAACAAACCAATACTAGAAAAAACTAAACCACCTTTGTATTTTCTTATTCATTTTGTTTTCGAGAACAAAATTAGTTTTTGAAAACTATAAACAAACAAATGATATTTGTTTTTTTTTTGCACAAAGTTCATCAACAAGAACAGTTCTAGAAAACAATCGAATGATGTCATAACAAGAAAGTTTTTAAAAAACAAGGAATCAAAACTGAGTATAACATTATCTTCAACGCCAGTTTTTTCTTTCTTTTTTTCTTGGTGTAGTGATGTCTTTGACTAAATGAGAATGTATTAATTAGTCCTTTAGAAAGGTGTTTTTATTCTCACAGTCACTCTTATAAGAGGATATGTCTTAATATTTAAAAGATGTCCATACTGAATACACATCAAAGAAGAAGGCAAGCAATGGCATTAGAGTAGATACATCATCATCATTCATAAGAGAAATAACAATATTTAGAAGGTAGTCATATGACTGAACATTGAAGAGAGGATGATCATCACGGAAGAGACTGCCAAAGATCCAGTGGAGGAAGATACCATCACTTCACCCTTGCGTAAGAAGGCGAGGCTGGACGACGCCGGCTTCTCGTCTCACTGGTCGCGACTGGCCGGGTCTCTTCCCGCTCCCATCGCAAGAACAAAATTATTTCTGCCATTATTATCACAACCATCATAATACACGCGCCACCACGCCACCTCGTAAAGATGATCAGTGAGGCTTGCCCAATGTGACGGGCGAAGTGGCACACCAAACCAGGTTCCAATCACCATTTCTTCAGATCCTTGCTCATGTCTATGAATAATCTACTAATAATGGATTTCAAACAGTTGAAGTTCCATTTTCATATATCTTAGGTGATTCTTCATTAATTAAATATAATGTCATAAACTGAAAATATTTTTTAATGTTACAAATTATTTACTATTCAACAATATTTTCTAAGAACAAAAATAAATCATCCATTAAAATGTTAAAAAATTGATGTATAATTAAACATCAAATTCAAATAATTTCTAAGAGTTTGATTTAAGAAAAAGTTCCAGATTCTTCCAAGATGTTAGCTACATAATAACACAAAAATTCTACAACTAAAAACAATCGGGAGAAAATTCCTGCTTTGAGCTGTGTTAACAGATTTGCAACACGTTCCAGGTCAGCCGGGCTAAAAACATAAAATTGATTTGACCATGCATGGGTTTTGTATTAATGTTGGGTCCAACCACATAAAGAAGGTATGCTCAAGATATCAACCAAAAAATAAAATGCGAAACAATCACTATGTTGAACGAATAACATAACCGGGACAACGATCTTAAATGTGTACAATAAAATTAAATAAATTAACGTAATTAATCTAACGCCTAACGAAACCAACGAATCAACCAATTAACGCTATGTGGTTCATGCATTGGGTGTCGGTTTTAAGGTCGGAAAATCCTAATTATGACCTCAAAACCGTGAACAACTAAAATAAAGGTAAAAATACGCTATTTTGAATGTATTTAAAACGCCCAGAACCAATGGTGTAGTTAGAACCTCATCTTAGTACAAATACTTGATTGGGAAGTCTTACGTTTTTAAAAATCGTTGAGCTAAGAAACTTGCTCATATTCAAAACCTTTTTGTATTTGACTTTACACAAAAAAAATGCTAAAACTTATTTTCTCGTAACTAAGATTTATAAAATATTAATAATTTAAAATAATGAATTTTATGAAAGAAAATTATTTAACTTATATAACCAGAATTTGAAAATCATGTCTAAAATTAAAGACAAGAAAAAGATGTTATGAAGAATTATATGAATGTCGATACTCATACTTAGCAAGATTAGAGATGGTGCTGGATGTCATTCAGGTTTTATAATCAAATTCATGAGTTGAAGTTTATGTTGATGAGTTGTTGAGAAGCAATCCGTGGATCTATGTATGAACGGGAGATATGTATGAGATGATCCAAAGAGGAGAGCATCTTAAAGATACAATATTTGTTTGTTTTGAATGTCCAAAAAGATTTTGGTGCTAAAATGAGGCATATTATAGTTTCTGATGGATGCTTTATCAAGTTCAAGAACAAATTGTTATTCAGGAAGATGGGAATGAACAAATTTTTCGATAACACAAGCTTGTATGAAAAGTGTAACAAAATTGAACTGGGTTTGGTTTCTAATATTGCTAAAGGAGAGCTGAATTGAAGATGTATTTACCCTACTTCATATCAGATATGCAAAAGAAAAGGATAACTGTTAAGACTTAATATATATACAACTTGCATTATTACCAAACATCATTAATCAACCTCATTGGGGTGTTAAAACTCACAAGAGCATACAATGATGGTGTGATTAAGGATGCCAACTTCTCACTTACTACAAGATCCTTTCACAAATTTCACACAAACAATGTCAAAACTGATATATCATTTTTCATATAAGAAAATGAATTGTTCTCTCCAAAGATAATCAAAATTTGTTTTTGTGTTGTCTAAATCAATGTATGCATGGGCCTAAAGTAATAAAAGTGGATATTTAAAGTCCAGATAATTCCACGAGGAAAGATGATAAATCAAAAGACTAACCACCCCAACTACTCAAGATCACGAATCCACTGATATGATGATAAGAGACTAAAATGTCCCAGATCCAAATCAAGAGGCAGCAAAGTTTTGAATAAAAATCAGCTTATATCCACCCATAAGACAAAGTATAAAACGATCACTGAAAAATAATCACTTTCTTAATTTTATTCAGTAGTCAATCACTAATTTGAAAACGAGTTTGTCAAAGATGGTAAGAAAAAAGGTCAGACTTCTTCTCAACCACTTTTCAGACTGATTAAAGTGTCCATATTCACTACATGATTCAATCGCTACTTGTACATATAACCTCTTTATAAGATTTAAGTATTTTTCCTTTTATGTACTTCATACTTAGATCTTAGGACTAAAGAATTCTACCCCATAGACAAGATATTGCAAGCCTTCTCCAATTTGATTTAACACTCATCCATCATGTATGGTGTACTCATCTCCAATAGATCCACAAACATGCTGACTCCAACTAATTCAACAGAAAGATGAGAGACTCTGAGTAATTAAACATACTTTATTCAACCTATCATCTCTAACTGAGGGCAGTCAGGATCTATCTAAGTAATCCTTCAAAGTTCATTAGTTTGCTAGTATTAGTCTACCACTCTACAAGTGAACCTCTCACTCGTAATTCCCTGTCTGTGTTACTTAGAGGGCCTCTTGGAAATCAGAGTGAGATATAGTACCTTGCATTGGGTACACGGTACTAGTACTGAGAACAAGTAAATTTATAAACAATATCAATCAAATAAATTCAAGAATTCTAATTAAAGCTTTCTTCCACCTTATGCAGCAAAATGACTATCATCAATTACCCATTTCCAATGAGCTCAACTTTTCAAAACCGGTTTACTCATATTAGTGACTAACTAATCAGGAAAATTCATTGAAATCATAAACGAACTGTAATAAATGAACTCCATAAACCTTCTAGCATCCATTTAAATCAAATAGTAAATGAAAAGAAGAATTTATAAAGAAATACTAGCTTGAAGCTGCACTTCAGTACAATACCAAAATCCAGAAAATTAAAGGAAAACTAACAAAATAAAACTATAATGAGCTAAATCTCCTAAAATGAAAAATAAAAATAAAAATCTACAAGAGTCTTCAACCACCCAAAAATCCTAGAGCAGTCGAAAAGTTGCGCACATTACCCTAGAAGCATGTATTTATAGGCTTTCCAATGTTCGGCCTCACTTCATTAATTACGCTAGACTTCCCAAAATTCCGCCTAAATTGGTCTCGATACATAGAAAGGTCTATCGCGACATAGAAAAGGTCTGGCCGCAACAGAGTTGTCGCCATTCCCGCCTTTGTCGTAGACCAGATTATTGCGGACTCAGCCCCAGCTTCCTTCGATTGTGTCACGACATGTTTTGATAATGTCGCGACATAAATTGTATTTAGCAAATTTTGTTCTTGTCGTGATAGGAATGCCTGTGTGAAACCAAACCTGCTTGGTACTCCAAATTTTCTCGCGTCCTTGTTCTTCCGAGTTTCACAACAAACATTTTCTTTCAACCGCACTATGTCGACAGATTTTTAACCCAAATAGCTTCGTCGCAACAAGAAAACCCTTGTCACGAAAGACTTTTCTTTCTAATTTTATTACATATATGTTTGTCGATATAGAATAATTATATGCTGCGTATTACAACTGTCTGGTCACTCCTAGTTCTTCTTCACTCTCGTCGCGATCTATTTCTTCTTTATATCCATGCGGCTGCACTTTATCATTCCATGCTTATTATAGCGATATAAAACTTCTTTGTTACAACACAGGTTTTGCCTTCAACTCTTGATTATGTCGCAACAAGAATTTCTTTATTACATTCTTCTTAGTGCTGTTCTTCAACTTCTTACCTAATAGTGGGAATTCACCTTCATAGCCATATTCGAAAAGAAAGAATCTTTGCTGCGATAGAAATTTTGTTGTTTTTGGTATGAATTATGAATGCTATACTACATTCTTCCTTTGTGCCATATAGCGCTCTTCCTTGAGTTGGCTTGGTGCTGAAAACTTTATCGCAACATAAAAACATTTGTCTCAGTTGACTTATGTTGTAATCTTAGCAATTTCTGTCACAACGTAATTGTCTTTTGTTGCGATAGAGTTCATCTTTTAGCCTTCAACTTTTTATGTTGCGACATAAATTATATTGTCGCGACACAGCTTCTTTGCTCTCTATTTTAATCATTGTCGCGACAGAGCAACGGATTGTCACGACAGTTTTCTACACTTCTAAATAATGTCGGATAAACTTCTTTTGTCATGATAAATTTCTTCCATTGAGCTCTGTCTGAACTTTGTTACGACATTTAGTTGTTAATATGGTTATAGTTTGTAGAAGCCCGAAAATTCAAATTTTCTCGAAAGCAGAAATAGTAATTTCAGAAAATCAAATTTTTCTAGATCTCGATACAAAACGGATTTCACCGCGAATCAGCCTCACAAATCTAGCGCTACCACGTCGAATTTTGTCGACTTTCATTCCGAGATAGTCGAATTTCACGCTTTTCGAGGCAATCGGTGTCTGCGCCGTAAACTGGCTATGAGAGACATGTGATGTGACAAAGGTCACTTACTACATAAAAATTCCATGTGACACATGCTGTATGATTAGTGAGAGGACGAGATGAATGACTTTAGATTAGTTTCACACAAACCAAAACTTAAAGGGACATTGATGGAATTATCGAAGGAATGAATGGTAAGACAAAGGGAATAGTTTTCTTCTCCAAAGGAAAGAGAAAACGCAAGTGTTGAGGGCTGGATCCAGATTTAGATGAGGTGACTTCTGATTTCCCGTCGCTCGACTAATAGTTCTCGATCAAGGAATCAAAGTCGATCTACGCGGGCGAGAGGGCTACACTCGGGGCACCGATTGGGTGGAGTTCCGACAAATCCAAGAGGTAGGATCTTTCTCCTACTTGGTTTATCTTTGCTAAGAGCCACTTTATGGATGGGGCTTTAAGGCCTGGAAGGCCGTGTTTTCGTCTCAAAATCTAACTGGCTGAGGAAACTCATCAGAGGGCCATGAACAGTGCCGCCAAGGGTTTCATAATCGCTCACGGATTGGTTGCAGATTTTTGTGTCGGGTTGAAAGGATTCAAAATGAATTGCTTGATTTGTTATTAGCCCATGAGTTTAATCTATGTTATTGATTGTGAATTGAATAATATGAATTATAGAATTAATTATGTTAATATAGGCATGTAAAATATATTAGCATGAATATTTCAGAATATATATTTTAATCATATGGCAATCTGGGCACCTTAGAACGATAAAGGGAGTGCATGACACGAAATGAAAAGAAAGTGAAAATGGTTGTGAAAGGAATTTCATGATGATCAAGAATTGCCTTTGGAGAGTGGTCCAACAAATTATCTCTGGAGGTACGAATTCCATGACTGCTCGTAAAACAGATCCCAAATAATTTCGCTCGGAAGGTGGTACAATATATTTACCGAAACTCGGTATTGTGTTTTCAAGAAAAAAAAACCTTTTGTTTTGAAAACGATATTTTGCTCGCATTTGGCTTAGGCATGTGTGAGGGAGTCAGTGAGAACTCGAGACATGGGATTGGGCATATAGACATTCAAGTAGGATCATGTATTTGTTTCAGTGTGTCGATCGCATGACATGCACTTCGGGTGGGAGTAACCCATGTAGGAAATTATCATCGAGCATTGCCTACCCTATCGAGGGACTCATTTCGTGCACAGGAGGGCTAGAGGACGACGTCACTAGAGGTTTGCTGTAAGAGTTTCTGATTGTGGCTTTGAGATTTTCATTTTGTATAACATGTATTAAAATTGTAAATCTTAATATATGTTTGAATTTATGAGTGATTTATTAACTCTTGAACCATGTAATATAGTTGGTTGGGATATATTAGTGAGTATTGATGTATGGGCCCATGTGGCCATTTTTACTCATTTTAATTGTATATGGACCCGGTGTGGTCTTTGTAAAACTTTGGGACAGGTTGCCATGTGATTGGGACAGTCAGTATTGCAGAGCCCCCGCATAAAGCAGACTCGCCTTATTTCTAGAGTGGCAGGTGCCGGGTTACCCGACATCCACTAGTATTCCGAGGGTTGACGGGTTGTCAACGGACCCCCGGGAAATGGGGCGTCAAAGCTTGGTATCGGAGCTTAGGTTTATAAATACCAATGATTAATGCTGGACATGCCAAAGTATAGCTTAGCATCAATGCTTAGGTGCTAATGATTACCTAGGACTTGATGGGCACAAAAAGTTAGATCACGTATCTCTTGTGCACTCGATGATTGTTGTGTGATGTGTGATTGTGTGTCATGTTGTGATTTGTGTGCTTTGCAGAATAACACATATGAAAAAAAAAGTTAGAGTTGAAGAAATTTTTTTCCGAGGTTTTTACAATATGTGTAAACTAGAAAGTAAAAATAATTGCTAAAATAAATTATAATGAATTTATTTTGTTCTACCCAACATATATATATATATATATATTTTATGGTCTTCTAGTAGGTGGAACAAATGAAAAACAAATGAGTGAAAAAAAAATTACAGAAAGTTGATTGGTTACGTCTATTTTTCCACAGTCAAATACACAATACTGTGACTGCAGGTGTGGTATGACAAACAGCAGGGCAAGGCGCAGCCCTACTAATGGCCGGAGTGCCCACACAGAATTAGACAGCTATGACACAGCCCGACCGCACGCAGGCAGGCAAAGAGGCATACGCACGCGTCACTCCTGGCGTGGTCATGATGGCAACTAATGTACCTGTGGATAGTGAGAGTGGCTCGCCACCGAGGTGTGTCACGATACAATCGGTCAGACGTGGCAGGAGGAAGGCCCGTCACGGCCGGGAAGACAATGCGGCACTCGCCGGCATGCACCAGTCACGCCTTGAGGCGTCACAATGCCAGAGGTTTGCACACCATCAAGAAGAAATGGCTACACGTTAACACTCCGCCCGGAAGACATACGATTACCTACAAGGCGCTCAAGGACATCTACGAGAGAAGGCCACAGCTGGCCGGAGGTTCTCACGTTGTTTAAACACTATGACACTTCCAGCCAAACATGCACGTGCGCGCAGCTCGGGCCAAGGTGCATCAATCAACTAGTTTTAATTTTAGAACAACGCTCTAGTCATCGCTGGTGATACACTGCTCATGAACACTGTCATGAGTTACTGTTCATTTATTTCAAAAAACATCACAAATAAATAAAAATATTTTTAAATATATCAATATAATTATTGTTCTGATTACCTAAGAACGTTGGACATATTTGTAAGGAACAATTTTAATGTAAATATGTTCCTATGCTGTGTTTACACTTTGTAGATACTGCATTGAATATTAACTCGCTTATTTGATATGTAGATGTTGGTCACTTAGAGGATTTTAGAGGTCATCCATATCGGTAATCGGGTCAAGCACCACAAAGAGTTTCAACAAGATACTTTCGTCGAGGTCAGGTAGGGATTACTACACGCCATTGCACATGCTAGTGTAAAGGTGTAGTCGTGAGGTCCGAGTAAACTGGGAGGTTCAGGCACATCATCCTCTCGAGCCCATAGGGGAGTGATCCCACAGGTGCATCATTGGTTCATGCAGTCGACAAGCCTGAGGCTATGGAAATTACCCCTCCGACACGACAGATCCCGACTACCAGATTCCACTAGAGGGCGAGGCTGCCAAAGGTGGATAGAGTTAATAGAGGTTGAGGCCTCTTGAGCCCTTGTATCTCGAGTTCCCTAGGGATTAGGGCGAGATAGGGATGATATGAATGGCGCAGTTAGACCTCGGGACTCTACTCACAAGTGGACTTGAGGATCATGGACATGTCGAGTCTCACCGCCATCCCTGGGGATGGGTCAGCCGATACCACAGAGTCGCGATCGATCACAGATACGAGGGTTACCGCCTTCACACAGGACGGTACTCGTGTTGTATTTCAGGGGGAAAAGCACGATATTTTGCCCCAGATGGTGTACAAATCTAGGTGTCAAGGATACTGGACGGTCAGTTAACAGCCTTCACCTTAGAGGACGAGGTGAGACCTGACTCAGATCTACCTCGAGCAATCGCGAGCATATGGATGTTTTTCTCGATTTAGCTTACCGCGGATTCTGCCTCCGCAGCGTACTGTCAGACTTTGGCATCGAGGCCAACCTCCAAGGCCTCCCCGCCCATCTCCGCTGACCTGACAGATGGCACCCACCAGAGTCTTAAGAGAACTGAAATGGCAGGAGTTACCCGACAAGGGGTCACAGGACCGAGCACTTCCATCACGGGCGCCCGGGTTCATCGGCGGTTAGAAGACAACACCTCCCACCTGCATTGACTACGTGACAGCTTGAAATCGTATTACTTATCAAGAATCGCACTCCATTACCGTAGATTGACGATTTGAGCCATCATTTGAGAGGAACGCGAGTCTACTCCAAGATAGCCTCACACACCGGTTACCATCGCCAGGTTGTGGTACAGCATCCCTAAGACAACTAAGGACGCGCTATGGGCACTTTTGTTACTGGCATGCCTTTGATTGACGAATACACAATGCATCTATGCACCTCTTGCATAGTATCAACCTCATTTGGACTGGGCTTTGTCGTGGTCTTCTTTTGTGGATGACATTTTGATATACTCCCACAGAGTAGAGTATGAGGATCACTGAGATCAGACATGTCCACAGAGATCACGTTTATACACCAAGTTCAAGAAGTGCAGTTTAGCCATCGAGGTGAGATTTTATGATACTGCCGCATCGCTGGGTCGTTGGACCCCGAGAAGGTCGAGGCCGTGACGAGTCGGGAGAGGCCAAGCCGCCCAGACACGTAGTTTCGGGATTGGTCAGGGTACTACGAGATTCATTATGATTCCGAGTGAAGGCACCTATGACGATTGACCTCGAAGGAGGCCAAGTCGATTTGCATAATCATGCAAGGAGGTATCCGTGAGTTGGTGAGAGGCTTACTAATGCCTCCTATCTCATAGTCCCTGGGACAGGGGACAAGGGGTACACAGCATTGTGATGCCTCGAGGGCCGACTGGGATATGTTTTGATGTACCTGAGTGTGATTTATAATCTCATTAGTTGAAGATAAACTGCTGCACTACCCCCACACACGATATGGAGTTACGTGCCGTAGTCTTTGCCTTGAAGATTTGGCGCCCACTACTCTATATGGCAGGAGTTCGAGGTGTACCTGCACCATAAAAGTCTAAAAGATATTTTCACGCCAGCCGGACCTCAATATGAGTAACATATGGATAGAGTTCCTAGAGGATTATGACTTCACTTTGCATTACCATCCTGATAAGGCAAATGTGGTGGCTGATGCACTCAGTCGGAAGTCACAAGGAGCATTAGCTAGTATAGCTTCTCGGGAATGGCAGATGCTCGAGACCTGTGACAATTTTAACAAAGACAATGAAAGCAAAGTCAGTGGTACGTTGGGAGTTTAGTGGCTACATCGTCTCTCTATCGAGCGCAGTGATTGGAGTCTCTAGACAGGATGCGAGATAGTGTACATCAGTGTGGACCGGCATGTCAGTACAGGACGAGGGTCGACCGTTCAATGAGATGGTAGTCTTCGATATAGAGGACGGGTAGTGGTTCCCAAGTTGATCAATTTGAGAGAGGAGATCCTCAAGGAGTTTCACTGCTCTCGATTTGTCATCCAAGGGCACTAAGATGTACTGTGATTCACCGCCATACTATCGAGCCGGATGAAGAGACACGTAGGGACTTGCTCGACGATGTCTCACGGTCGCTGTTGTTATTGAGCACCAAAAGCTGCATATTACTCAAATGCATTGGAGGTATCGAAAGTGGAAGGGAGCACTACCACGATGGATTTTGTGACCCACTTTCCACGGACACTACAAGGACATGATGCGATGGGGTGATAAGGACCGGCTCAATGGCCTGCATATTTTCAACATAATGACCTCACATCAGAGAGATTCTCACGGTTGTGTTATTCGAGAGATAACTGACCACATGGAGTAACTCAGATCCAGCAGTGTCTCGATAGAACTACACACGCACTTTGCAGTCGTGCTACAGGGCACACCTGGGCTGACCATTAATACAACTTCCACCGCACAGATAGTCACGGTGAAAGAGACCATACAGATAAAGAGGACATACAGCATGTCCCAATCCAAGGGTAGCTGGGAAGACGGTTCTTAGGTGGAATCTTCACTATGATACTCAATAGCTATCATGAATATATGAAACTATGAGCATTATGGAGAATGCAGGATCATCAGCCCTCAGGGTGAGAACCCATCTGCTCCCGACATCTAATTGTTGACACCTCCGAGAAGGTGAGCTAGACGATTAACGGTTTTTCTCACTACTCTAGAGCCGGTAGAAGAGTTATGTTGATAAACAATGTCACCCCAGTAGAGTTCGAGGTTGGCATCGCATCTTCTTGTGCGGATGCCTAAGAGAGGAGGTCGCCCCAAGTAGCGGAAGCCATCGCCGAGGTTTATCGGGCTCCGAGATACTCAAGAGGTAGGCACTAGCGCACCGGGCTGGCTTTACCGCCCCAAAGCATGTTAGGTGTCCAACAGGTGGTTTCACGCTCCATGCTCCGAGGTACACCTGTGATCCAAACAGGTAGTAATCGGGAGATCGAGGCTTGACAAGGATGGGGAGGGACTAGTGTGCATTATGGCTAACTGTGGATCGAAGTTTTGCGACGCAAGACCGTGAGGTTAGTGAGGGTGCTATATAGCAACACCGTGGAGTGGAGGAGTCAACGTGGGAGCGAGAGACACGACGCGCCACCATACCCCTTGCCAGAGAACATGGTACGTGGTTTAGTCGCTTAATACCAAACATCAGTTTATGTTTACATGGCATAGTGCACGTTGCATATGCATGTGATTTTTTGTGAATGTACATAATTTCGGGACGAAATTCCTTTTTAGAAGGGGAGAATGTAAAGCCGGGAAAATTCAAATTTTCTGAAAAAGGGTAAAATAGTAATTTCGGTAAAAATCCAGAATTTTTCTAGATCCTCGTGATGACGAACTGACTCACCGCTGGAATCGCCTCGCCGAACCCAGTCACCATCGCCGACCTTTGTCGAATCTCCAAGAATGCGGAATTTCACGCTTTCGAGGCAATCGGTGCCTAAGACAAATACCTTAAGTAGAGACATGTGATGACAGCAATACTCATTACATGTACCCATATGACACATGCTGCATGATTATGAGAGGATGAGATGAATGGTTTAGATTAGCCATGTCGTAAAATCCAAACTTAAAGGGACATGGATGGAATTATTGGAAAGTTAAATGAGTATAAGACAAAAGGGAATAGTTTTCTTCTCCAAAGGAAAGAGCAAAAATGTGCAATGAGGGCTGATCCACTTTAGAGAGAGAGAAGCACTTAGATTCCTCCCGCCGTTCTGACCATCGGTTCTCTCTACGGCACAGTTAAAGTTCACCACGCGGCTAGGCCACGCGCTGGCACCGATTCGTGGAGTTCCGAAAACCAAGAGTAGTGATCCTTTCCTATCATACACCTTATTGTTTTCATTTATGATGGGATTTGTTGGTGCCTAATGTTTTCGTCCCAAAATCTTTGTCCAGGAAGAAAATCCCTATTAGGCCGTGAATAGTGTCCACCCGAGGGCTCTGACCTGCTCACGTGATTGGCTGGGTGATTTTGTGTTGTTGAGTGCGATTCAAAATGAATTGCTTGATTTTTATTGTTCTGTGAGCTTAATTTATTGCTATTGATTGTGAATTGAAGTGTCATGAATTATGTGAATTAATACACACAGGCATGTAAAATATATTAGCATGAATATTTTGAATTGGCATAATGCATTCCATATGCACCGAAACTTAAAACGAGAGTTTGGATGTGACACACTAAAAATGAAAAGAAAAGTGAAAAATGGTTGTGAAAGGAATTTCAAGGATTATTCCAAAGAATCAGTTTCGAGAGTGGTCCAACAAGCCATCTCTGAGGGCTCACCTGGACTGCTCGTAAAATGATCCAAAGAATTCTCTGGTGGTACACTATAATTACCGAACTTCAGAAGTGCTTCAAGAACAAAAACCTTTTGTTTTGAAAACGATATTTTGCTCGCAAGATTTGGCTTAGGGCATGTGTGAGGAGTCTGCGACTCAGATAAGTAGATTCGGCATGTATATACTAGTGATCATATTTGCTGAGTGTGTTTGGTTGCCATGACATGTGCACTTCGGTGGGGAGTAACCCATGTAGGAAATTATCGCTACTGAGCATTGCTCACCCTATCGAGGGATCACTATTTCATGAACAGGGAGTGTACAGGAGGACGACGCTCACTAGAGGCCGCGCTGTTCCACTGTGGCTTCAGATTTTCATTTGTATAACATGTACAAAATTGTAAATCTTAATATGTTTGAATCAGAGTGATTTATTAACTCATAATCATAACAGAAGTTGGCTGGGATATATTAGTAAGTGGCTGCACATATGGCCCACGTGGGCAATTTTTTACTTATTTTAATTGTATATGTAATCTGGCAATCTTATAAAATATCAGACATACAAGCATGTGATTGGGGACAGGTTGTGGCTTTGGTGGAGCTCCCACAAAGGAGACTCGCCCATTTTCAAGAGGGCACGGGTTACCCAACATCCACGGTAGTATTCCACCTGACGAGGGGTTGTTAAATGCACCCCAGTGTTTTGGGGAGTCACATAGTTCCTTTGGCCCATTGACAGAACCCAAATAAGGCAAATATTGAGCCTTGTTTATCATAGGTTTTATGCGCTTTTTGTGTACTAATCGACTTCAATAACTCAATTGTTGCATTGGGATCCCGGCTTTGCCACTGATCTTATTTTGTAGCTAGTTTGGTAATTTTGCAGGTCAATTGCCTCATAATTCCTCAATTTGACTCGAACACATTGAACATGAGCTGAATTCAAAGACTTATGATCAAATTAGAAGAATTTCGGAGCAATTCTATTGAAGTTGGTGGAGTAAATCGCTACCTCTCACCTGCACTCCACCCGTTTCCCACGCTTTAATCTACTGCATGGTTTAATACAAGTTCTTCCTGTAATTCTTTTGATTCTTTAGCATTAATTTTGTAATTTCCTCTTTACTCAAATATATAAACATAATCCATGCTTGTAATCAAATCAACTTGTGTCGTCTAAATCAATCACCAAGCACGAAGCCTCCCTCCACAGGATTTCTTCTTCTCCCTTCACTTTCAGATTTTTCTGGTCGCTAAACACCCTCGATGATGGCAAATAAAGGATGCCATTAATCTCCTATCCTTGAAAATAACGGTGTTGTTTTAGGTTTACGTGGTGTTCTCAATGCTTCATGTTTGTGTTTGAGGTGGCTGGAAGCATCGCTTACTTAGGTTAAAATCTCTTAAGCATACTCTTTAATACTGGGAAGCCACCAATGGATACTTTCACTGCATCCACCGAGGCTCACAATGTTCCTATTAGTTATCTGTGTAGAGTTTTTATAGCCACCGTTTAGGGATGTTTGCTTTAATGAGCCACACCTCGTAAAAAGCTTCAGGGCTTAGGTTTTAAAGCTAAATGAAGATCCTGGCCTGAAACTATATGTCATGCTCAATGCGTAGGATATACACTGAAAGTACATGTTGGTTAACCTAGAACACTAAGCTCAATGGCCTCGAGACTTCGCGATTCTCTTTAAATTTTTACTTTAGTTATTTGAGTTAAAAACTGATCACTACACTGCCACACCTTTTTAATCCAAGGAGAAACACCATTTTCAATGATTGTAACCCCTCTCTCTCACTGGCGAAAACCCATCCCCTCGTACCCGACCCTAGAGCCACATCAAGACGCAAATAGCTTGCCACGCCAAAGAGTAGGGAATCAGTTACAAATTTTGTTTAAGATTCAACACCTCACCTAATTAATCAATCAATTGGCGCCGCTGTCAGGATGGTGCCTTCAAAGAGAAAGAGGTACCGGAACTTGTGATTCACATCACAAGTTTCTTGTGCTTATCTCATTTATTCTTTTCATTCACTTCCAATTATAAAACAATATGTAATTTTAAGTTTTTAACGTAGAGTTTGAAGACTTCCCTGTGCAGACTGTTAATGTTGTTTTGATTTTATCTAACCAATAACCTTTTTATTGGTCTAGTTTTTGTTGGTTTTTTGCTCAGGTGTGATCAAGAGCGCCAGTGCAGTGGGACAGAACATCATGGCGACAGCGCAAAAGCTTCAACTAGTTGTTATCGCAGCTAGCCTACACACCTGGTTCATGGAGACTCCACCGAGGGAACAAACAGAGCCAACAGGGGGTCTATCTAAACCAATGCAGATACATCACGAGGATCATATCACCCATCAAGGTGAGCGAGACCCTCATGCATATAGCTCCCCAGAGGATGTGGCAGTGAGATCAGTATTGTTGCCCCCCGTCCCGACTTTTCACATATGGAAAATGAAAATCCATACACATATTCGATTTCGAGGAGGTTTATAATTACTTTCAAGGAGGTGCAATTTTGATATGAATTTGTTTAAGCTGAAGGCTTTCCTTGACTTTCAAAGATACAAAGCCAAAATTTGGTTTAATTCACTAAGGCTAAGAACTGATCAGAATTGGGCCGAAATAGCAGCGGAATTTTGAAGAAGTTCTTCAAAGGCTCATAAGACCAACAACCTCGAAGAGGAAGATCTACACCTTTAAGTAAACAATGTGACAAAGGAAATTTTATCGCTGGCTGGAAAGATATCTGGAGACCATCAATGCATGCCCACATCATGGCTTTGATACATGGATGCTGGTGAACCATTTCTACGATGGAATGTCCCCTTTGATGAAACAACTCCTAGAAACCGTGAGGGACCTCGTTGTAATCCCGATGAAGCTGCTGACTTTGAACTACATGCTTGAAACTTCAAAAGGATGTATTGTTCAATCCAAGGGAGGTAGAGGATGAAACCAACAGTAAACCTGAGGGGAGGCATTTATGCACTGACAGAGGAGGTGGAATTAAAGGCTAAATTGTCCACCCTAAAATGTAAGATGAAGAACCTGGAGCAAGAAACCACCAGAGTACGGGCATCGTCGAGGCATCTATGCCTAGCCAACCATGTTTTAATTGTCAAATCTTCCGTCATCAGAGAGAGCCTTGTCCACTTCCCTTAGTAAGGGAAATGATGTTGAAAATGTATGTTAGGGCCAAAATAGGCTACCAAATGATGCCTTCAAGATGGTAAATACCATAATCCCAACCAGCTAGAACCACCCCAACTCGTCGGGAGCCTCAAACCCCCGTAGTTCCCCAGAGCACAATCACAGCGCAACAAAGATGGGGTCCACCCGTAAGTAGCAGCCACCAACCCTATCACCTGGAGCAAATATCACTGAACCAAGCAAGGTGGTGGGAATTTGTGGAGGAGCAGAAAACTATCAATGCTCAAATAAACCAAAGAATAGAAAAGGTAGAAAGCTCCATAGACAAAAGGATTGAAGGGCTTCACAAAAGCCTAAATCAGAAAATTGATACCATGCAGTCATCCAACAGTACCCTGAATAATCAACAGTAAGTGCAAGAGAAAGGGAGGTTCCCCTCCCAGACACTGCCCAATCCAAAGGGAGTACATGAACTAAGCCAAAGGAGCCAACACCAAAAAATGAGCGAAGTTCAAGCCATTATCACTTTAAGGAGTGGTAAGGAAATTGAGCAGCCAATGTCCAAGCCTGTGAAAAAAACCAGAGAACAGGAGGAAGGGGATCCTGAACACATAATCATCAAAGAAGATTCGATGAAAGGAGGCATGCCCCCCACCCCTTTCCCCAAGCACTGAGAAGAAAAAATAAGGCTTCTAAGCATGAAGGCATCCTGGAAGTGCTGATGCAAGTCAAGGTGAACATTCCACTACTTGATATGATCAAACAAAACTCAACTGCGCTAAATTTCTAAAGGACTCAGGTAATCACAAAAGGTTGGGCATTAATAAGAAGGCCTTCCCCGATCAACAAAATGCTTCCATCATCCAAAGGCAAAACCTTAAGTTGTTATTAAAGATCCGTGATCCCCACCATCTCAAATAACATCGAGACTCAGATAGACAAGGCATTGTCGATTGAGTTGGTACCAACCACCATTATATGGTCAATGTACAAGCAAGAAGTTCGGGGGAGCTGAAGCCTACCAATATCACCCTATCCTTAGCGTATCGATCGCTGAAAATACCAAAGGAGAGTTTATATGCCCGGCAAAGGGGGATAACTCCACTCTTCCGTAGATTTTGTGGTTCTGATACAGAGCCACGGCGGAGAGCACTCACCGCGCCCATCATACTTGGGAGGCCATTTTTTGCCACAACTAATGCTATAATCAACTACTGGAATGGGGTTATGCAGCTCACCTTTGGCAACATGACTTTGGAGCTCAACATTTTTCATTTGAGTAACAGGGATAAGCCAATTGAGGACAAGGAGCAGAAGTCAAAAGAAGTTTGCCTTAGTGGCACAAGTGAAGGGAAAGCCAGTATTCATAAACAACAAGAAGAATTAATTGAGAACCAAGAAGCAATGGATAAGATCAATCATACATCACAAATTTCCCGTATCCACATAAATTAAGCTACACCATAAGAGAACATAATGCTTAATAACCAGGAGCAGAAGTTGGACCCAACAAAGAAGATTAATGCAAGCATGGGAGAGTTTCTCCTGACCCCCCCATGAGACCTCTTGCCATCACTGGAGTGGTTCTTGCAGTGAACTAGAAACCACTCCAAACTTTAATTAGATTTATGCTTTATTTTATTTCACTTTAATTTAGATTATTAAGGTCCTTTACTTCAAAATTTTGGTGTGCCTTCTATTTTTCTAACTTAACTTCTATACTTTTGGTCTTGTTTTGTTGCGTATGTTCAATTCTTGAGAGCAAATTTGGCTCAGGATATTTATGGTTGCGAAAAATCACAACCTCTGAATTCGCAAAAAGGCGTAAATTCTCAACCTGGCACTGTTCATCTTCCTGTAACTCTCATTTCCTCGCAACCCTCCGCTTGACGCCCGAAATTATTTTTTTCTAATCTTTGAGCGCTAAATTCATTAACATAAAGCCAACACTTACATCTCCCACCTACCCCTCCCCTTTATAAACCTCTTGTTCCATTTCATTTTCACCTCACAAATCATCCTTCAGCCTAAAATATCATCTCTTCCTCTATAGCTGCTATTCCTCAAATCCAAGAGATGGCAAAGACGTAGATAGTCACTTAGTGCGGTGCGCTTAAGGCCCTTCTCCCCCCGTCGTCGCCCCTTCTCACTGGGTCCTCTCACAGTAGACATACTAGGCGCCGGTCCCACCGCAGCCCGCTCGACCTCTAGCCGCAAAGTCTCTTCCACTGTGAGCAGCGCCGGCCCTAGTGCCCCCGCCGCACCCCCACCACGCCGCGCCGCCTACCGCACGAGGGTTCCTCCCTTCAGGCCCCGCCCATGATATCATACTGAAGCCGGCCCACACCACCGCCTTCACATCCACTACCGAGGGCCCCATCGCTAGAGGTGTCCGACATCGCATCAGGAGTTATCTACATCGATCCAGTGGTTTCCTTCCCACCTTGCCGGTATCACGGAGCCCTAATCCATTCCTCTGTGGTCCATCTCTCCGCAGACCTTTTACTTCGCGACCCATTACTGGGAATGTTATCCGTAGGATGTAGATTTCGCGGGAGGTGTACTATAATCTCCCGGCCTTTGCCGCGGACCCGGGCTCGGTGACTCTATGTTTCACAGCCGATACTCATCCAGAGTTCACCGGTACGCGTCAATCAATATCCGGTCGTCATCGAGTTCTATCATACGATGACATCCGGGCGAGAGGCCAACCCGAGTGCTCTTCATTTCTCTATCGACGGCAGGCCAGGGATACTTCGGGCCTCATATATCACAAATGTACCTCCATCTCGCCAAAGGGTCTCGCCACGCGGCCGGGGTTATAGACAAAGGGGTCCTATCCTTCAACCGTGGAGATGGTTCGATCCTCTCATGGATGCTACCGTGGGTCGGCATTGCTCAGCGCCACCTTCCACAAAGATATTTCCGAGTAGACCACATTATGAGGTCTAATATATTTCCACTTCAGCATACAGTACAGAGGAGAGGAGCTATCCTAGAGGTGCTATATCGATTCGTAGGGATATCCGTTCAAACCCGGGCGGAGCCGATTATGACCTCATATTGTCGACATTTCGAGGATTGTGGTCCACCGCCTGAGTCTCCGCCCCGAGCCGAGTCCCCGCCGCTTCTACAGCTCCTTGTCTATTATGTCAGGTGCTTGAGCATATCGGGTTCCCAACAGAGCCTCGTTTAGAGCGTCGACGCAGCTGTGAGGCCACCCTTACCATTGATCGATGGCGGGCCAAGCTCGGAAGCTCATCTTCTTCCTCCGGATCAGACGATGAGCCGATGATGATAGTCCTTGCGAGACTGTCTCCCTATAAAGGTCGAGCACACTGGGGGAGCCTCCACTCTAGTTTCACCCAAGATCCCCTCCGCCAAACTCCACCGGCCACTCCTCCGCAGAGAGGCCCAGCTCTTCCGCATCGCAGCCTCGATGCCCTCCCGCCTCCACACTTCAGGCTCCATGCCCACTGCCACTGGAGAGGCAGACCGAGCACCCTCCACACAGCCCCCCGTAGCATTACCCTTGCCGTGGACCTGTGCCTCATGGAGACTGTCCAGACACTCAACCACATGTTTTTTCTGTGAGTCGATAGCCACTGGGTAGAGGATGACCCGCGACCGAGCCTCATAGCCTGGGATCCAGCAAGATCGCCTACTAGAGAATGCCATTTGGCCTCCTCATCTCTCAGTTCCTATTCAAATTTCCTCACCGCCCCTCTCCGCATTGTGGATCAACACCTCATCATCTGCCCCCAGCCTCTCTAGATGTATTGGCAACCGCAGCAAAGATCTCACCTCATCTACGCCCCTACCCAAGCCGATGAGCCTCTCTCCGTACCACTAATTGAGGAGGTACCACTTCCCCTTCTAACTTTCTCGTTTCGTTGTCGGGACAGTTAGTGGTGGAAGTGATGTTCATACTTTTGGTGTTAGTTTTACTTATACTTCATGCCCAGCAAAGCCCTTTTTGTGTTTATATGGAGGCTTGTTGTTTACTTATGTTTGCAAAAGTCGAAAATTTTGTAAATTCACCTTGATATATATAATACAAATCTATTTTCCTACTTTCAGATCCCATTGACCTCTATATTTTGATTCGCTCTCCCGTAAATTGAAGAATTAAAGTAATCGTATAATACCAAAATGCTAGGAGTGGTTCCATGCATGATGAGTTTTTGGTCGGCTTGATGACCCCGTACTCACAATTTCATCTCCCATCGCCTCTAGCCACACACAATTCACATTAGTTTTCTTCAATGGGTTAAGAAGCTGCTTTCTCCTTTTACTTTACAAAACCAGCCTTAGCTTCGTTGTCGGCTCTTAATAGATTAGAGTTCCTTATGAAAGAAGGCCAATGTGTCTTCCAAAAGAAAAAGAAAAGAAAAAGAGAAAGAAAAAGAAAATAGTTAAGTAAAGCCGCGACACTTTGCCTTGAAACCCGAGTAAGGTCCGAGGGGTATACGGCGAAAGCCTTTAAAGCCTGGTGCCCTAAGCCAATTGGTTAGGAGTCACCGACTTTGTGCTCGCTACATGGGTGGACGGGTGGAGTTTAGCGAGTTATAGGTGCTGGATTCTAAACTTCGCCTAAGTCCAGAAACTCCGAGGAGTTTGTGGTTGAAAGATCCTTGTAACTTGATGCCCTAAACCTTAGTCATTTGAGTCATCAAGTGGATCCCCGCTACACCTGACTCTCGTGAAGTCGAATTTTTAGCATTGCACCCTACAATACATTAAGCATGAAATAAGGAGGAACCGAATATTTAGGTCGGGTCGTGTCTAAAGTTTCGCAGCACTTTGGTCAGGAGGTAGCTTTTGGCAAATTATCGGGCTTAAGCTAATCACTCAAAAACACTTAGAGTTTGGTGGAAAGTCAGACTGATTCCCTTGGAATAGATGTTGCACTGAAACTTATTCCTGTATGGAATTTGTTCTTCCAAACTGGTTTTTATTCAGAGTCCCAATTTGTCATACTACAGGTTAGACATAAATTTGGCAGATATACCTTTGAACATACAAAGATATTTTCGCAAAAACATACCTCGCATGATCTACCTTCTTGTTATCATTGCTAAGTGAGACTAGCAATATCTCTGTTGGGGAGGATTGCCACCCAAATAGTGCAATATTGAGCCTTATTTATCATAGGTTTTATGCGCTTTTTGTGTACTAATCAACTTCAATAACTCAATTGTTGCATTGCGATCCCGTCTTTGCTACTGGTCGTATTTTGTAGCTAGTTTGGTAATTTTGCAGCTCAATTTGACTCGAACACTTTGAACCTGAGCTGAATTCGAAGACTTATGATCAAATTAGAAGAATTTTGGAGCAATTCTATTGAAGTTGGTGGAGCAAATCGCGAGCTCTTTCGCTGCAAAATTCAAGTAACCTCGCAATTCAAGTAGTTGCGAATTTCGCAACCTGCGAATTTTCGCAGGTTGCCAATTTTCGCAACCTCTCACCTGTGACTCACCTGTCTCCTGACTGCTTTTTGACCCACTTGTTGGTGGTTTAATACAAGTTTGCCCTTATGTAATTTTGATTCTTTAGCACAATTTTGTAATTTCCTCTTTACTGAGCTTTCCATATAAGCCTCAACCATGCTCAGAATCAAATCAATCCAGGTGTCATTCAATCAATCACCAAGCACTAAGCTTCCTCTCCCTCTCACATGGTGATTTTCTTCTTCTCCCTTCACTTTCTTACATTTTCGGGTTGCCAAACACCCGATGATGACAAATCAAGGGATACTTGGCTAATCTCCCCTGATCCTGAAGGAAGGCCACCGGGTGTTGTTTTGTGTTTAGCCGCATGTTCTCAATGCTCTTCATGTTTGTGTTTTAGGTATTTGTGCCACGCTTCTTACTTAGGTTAAAATCTCTACATACTTTAATGTGTACTTGGCAAGCTTTTCGGGTTCAATGGATACTTTTCACTAGATCCACCGAGGCTCCTAAGTAGTTGTCCCTATTAGTTATCTTCAGTGTAGTTTTTGAGATGTGTTTTCACTGCTAGGGACATGTTTGCTTAATGAAATGCTATCTCTCAAAAGGAAAGCTCTTAGGGTTTAGGTTTTAAAGCTAAATAAAGATCCGGTTCGGGAAATGACTATATGTCATGCTCTCAAATGCGAGGATATAGACCTGAGTACATGTTGGTTAACCTAGAACACTAAGCTCAGTGGCCCGAGACTTCAAGGATTTCTCTTTTAAATTTTTACTTCAGTTATTTGAGTTTGCAACCATTCACACACACTGTTTTTTACACACCCTTTTAATCCAAGGAGAAAACACCATTTTCAATGCATTGTAACCCCTCTCTCACGAAGAAAACCCATCCCTGTGTTCGACCCTAGAGCCACTATATCGGAAGAGCTTTGCTAATAAGAGTAGGAATCCTAGGCTATAAATTTCCGTTGATTCCGAACACCGCCCGAATTAGAACGAATCACCAAGAAATTTCAGGTCGCGACATACAAAATTTATGTCGCGACAATGCATCGTTGCATTTTCCACATTTTTGCTTTTCGCTTCTTTTCTATTTTTTCAAATAACACATGAAAAACATAAAGTTTGTGAACATTCCATAATTTGGCATACAAATAGATCAAATTGTTAAAAACATGCCAAAAAAATGGATTAAAAATAGGTGAGTTTAAGACTCATCATATACTACCCACTAATTTCATTTATTTATCTTTATTTATGAAGGATATGAGTTATTTATATGTTTTTTTTTTTTTTTTTGCATTTTAATATAGGGTTTAGCTAATGTTGTCATTGATGTATGTCATGAGGCTGAGCGCAGATGGTGTGCATGCCATATATTTGCAAATTTTGTATTTTGAGACTGACGGGCTTGGTATAGGTGTGTAAATTAGTACAAAAACGTTGGCCCGCACGCACAAGTATACTCGTCAAGTTTACGTAATATAGCGGCTAGTCAAGTGTCGTTCCAACGAAGAGAAGTGTGTTGAATACCAAAATCGACTCTAGAGTAGTATCTGGATCTCAAACTTGAGTGAATTACTACTAATATAATGAAACTTTGATCCTAAACGAGTTGTTAGTTCGATTAACGAAGACTAGGGCCTTTCCTTGCCATATTCAATGGATTATCATCTGTGTAAAATCTGTTATTCAGTATATTAACGGATGTACGCTGGCGGGTTGATCATGCCTGGGAGATATCCTCTCTCGAGGTATATTCGCCTATCTCACCAGTAAGGTTGATCGCATCTCTGCTTCACCCCTCGACCCTAAGACGCTTAAATGGTTAAACCCTAATCGCCACATTCGGAACCGGAAGATCTCTACTCGCCGATTGACCGAGTGTCACTCTACCCAGATCCCAGGGAATCTTTATCTCTCGATCTTAGATTCCCGATATAGCAAGTCGGGTGTCACAAACACCACCAAGTAGGTATCATCGTGAAATAGAGCAAGTCGATATCGATCTATGGGAGAGCATCGACAAACCGAATTAAAACTAATCCATATGAATATAACAAGAATACAGCAAAACCCTAGAAATAAAGTTAGAACATCATTTTCGCTTTTATTACACCATTCGTTTCAATCAATGAGCTCGAGAATGGAAATACAAATACAAGGATTACACGATCTATCGAATCTTCCATTGTCATCTTCTCCGTCTCGTGCTCCATTCCCCCTCAATTTTCCTTTTTTTCATTATTTCGTTATATCTAAAAAATTCTCGTTGGGAGAGTCCCGACGACGTCATGATGTCGCAATGTCGTGACGTTGGCTAATGTGGGCTGCACGTCATTCGACTTCAACGTTGCGACATGAGAACGTTGCAAAGTTGGAATGTCGCGACGTTGAGGCTAAGCTCTCCTCCAATCTCTCTTCAAATCTCCATATAGCCTCCAAATGCTGCCTTTTTCACTTGAAATGCACAAAAAGCCAAGTATCAGATATAAGACGATAATTGCTCTTATTACTAGATGAAATTAACCGAAAACGTGTTCACATGTGGGTATATGATGAGTGTTTTGAGCACTTATCACACCCCTAAACTTAGCTTCTTGCTTATCCCCAAGCAAGAAACAAACTCATAACACTATTATGCATGAAAATTGACACACCAAAACGCCTATGACATGAGTGTGATATACACGACGCCAACACGGAGAGTCAAAATAACCCAACCGCACTTGAGCCTTTATCGTCTGTAATCCTAGATCCTGCAGTCGCGGCAACTTTCTATGAACATAGCTAAGGCCTGCCGACCAAGCAATTCAACCCCCCATGTTCTCAATGACCTTTCCCCAGAAGTCTATGTGTAATTGTTTCATGATCTCCAACATATACCTCGGTTCCAGTACCCCCAAACTTGAAGTCCACTCACCCATTTGAAATATTCTAACCACTAAAGGATAAGAACGCCTCCCTTTTTATTTACGTGCTACCTAAGCGTGAAAGAACTCTAGTGCCTATAAGTTTTAGCCAAGTGTCCCTATAGCGGGGATTCATTAGTGACTCCCACCAGTTGGTTAAGGCCCTAGACTATGGGAATGGTCCATCCTCTATCCTATATAGCGGGCAGTGAAGTCAATGGCTCCCGCCGCCGCTTAGGCATTAGGGCTTTGAAAGGCCTCTGTCCAGGCTTCGAGATTTCAATCGACGATCTCACGTATTCTATTCACACATGTCTTTTTATTTATTTATTTATTTAGGGCTCGATGACAATCCTCTTTTCAAAGGTGTCCTATTACTTAGGTGTTTAGAAACCCTTAAGGCTCGTGGAATTCTTGTGAGCTAGGTCTAGAGCCTTGGTATACCCTAGAGATCACATGTGTGTGTGTGTGTGAAATACTACTTAGGAAATGGCTTCTTGAAACCCACAGGGGGTGACTAAACTAAGTCACCCCAACCTTTCTAGCACACTATTCCAGATTATGTAACAACCTAAGGGTCCCTTTTCATTCTTTGCTCGATCTTTTTGAAATTTTTTGACTCAAATTGATATCCCATTCGCGAGCATGACATCCACTCACACACAATACCTAAAACACACCTAAAACATGCAAATGCTGCGAAAACAACCTAAAACACGTCAACAAGTAAAAGCCGAATATAAGAACAAAAAATACCTACACCTTGAACACATAATACCTAAAACACCTTAAACACCGAGACAAACTAAAATAGGAAACTAGAAATAAACAGGAAACACATAAATAAACACAGAAACAGACAAACTAAAATAGGAAACACAAAAATAAACACAAAAGAAACCTGATCACCCATACCCCTTAAACAAGAGCGAACAGTGTCCTCAATGTCAATAGAATAGAAAGAGATGGTGGAGTGAACTCCCCTGGTGATCTCTCGGGTCACTGCTGTGGTAGTGGAGGTGGCATATGAAAGGTGAGGAGCTAGGCAAGCTGCTCCCTGATGGATCAGCCGTTGCCGAGGATGGTCATCGGTTGTGCATGACTATGCATGCTCGCCCGAGTGCATCCACATGCCCTAGTTGATCAGGACTCAGTGCTCTCGGGGTTTCATCCTAGTACGCATCAAATCAGGCGGTGAGGTCCTTTACCTAATCCTCTAGTGTAGTGGAACGATTGACTGGGTCCTCCTCCTGAGATGGCTGTGGTGGTGGGGGTTGGGTGGATGACTGCCCGGCCTCTCCCTGGGCACCTACTGGGATACCAAACCTAGACTGGTATGCTCTAATGTCATCCTCATCAGAGGGCTCATTGCCCGAATCGTATACCTTCTCTAGCCTTGGTACACCTGGTTTGTCTTTCTTAACCACGATCGCCTTGATCAAGTGTATCCACGCCTCATTATCCTCTAAAGGCACTCTGACTTGCTTGCATAGGCCGTAGATAAGGAAGGGGTGCCCGAGATTCATCTTCGCATCTTTGTTATAGAGGATGGCATCCTCTATAAGCTGCCCGACATCATATGGAATGTCCTGAATGATGGCATAGTTGAGCAGGGCTCTCTTAGCCGTCACTTCACACACAATAGTTGTCGAGATGAGATGCGATGTCTTAGGAATGTTGGCTAAGTGTTTGGCCTTGAAGTGCATGGTGTGCCCTTTACTGCTAAGTTTCAACTCACCCTGCCCGTTGGTCAACAACCTAAGGACCCTGATAGTCAGATGTTCATGAGCCTATCATAGGCCCCGTGGTTGAACCTAGCTCTAGGTTATAGTATCGATTGATAGACTTCACAATGAAATCTACCAACCCCGCGCACCCGGACCCTTTTTATTATGTGGGATACGAAGTTAGCGTAGAACTCTCGTACCACACTTGTGGTAGCTGGTCTCAGAGGTTGGCAAAGTGCCCTCCATCCCTTGTTCGCAATGGTTTTGCGAAAGAAATCATCGAGGTGGTGAAACCCCTATTCCTTGATGAAGGACCTATTCTTCGAGATGAGGCTTGCAATTTCTCACAAGGCCTCATTAACAAATTTCAGATTGTACCCGCTGAGTTGGCTCTTCACTTGCCCGGTTTCTTTTCGAGCTCAGTTTTTACTTTTTGCTTGACATCCGCACTTGATGTGATGTGGATCGATGATCGTCTGTGCTCGAATCACTTTCGGTCAGTTTCCAACACTATCAGGATGCCACTACCATTTACCTAATAGAGTCAACAAACCTAATTAGGGCAAAAGGACACACACCCAGTGAAACCAAGGGAGATGGCTGCCAGGGTTTCATCCTATGGCTTCGTGACGCCCGAATCCCAGGGTCCCGTTGATAACTCGCCAACTCCACGGAACCTATGTGTCCCTATATCAGAGACCCATACATGAGTAAAATGCCACTGGGGCCATACATCCACATCATCAAACATAACCAACCGTGTTACGAGGAAGCCAAGAGTTACATCACTCTTAATTCAATACATATATTAAACTAGTTTGTTCCTAATATATACACAAAACAGTCAAGGCCACAACCCAAATTTCACTTATAATCCTGCCTCTAAGGAGCGCCGTCTCGCCGAATACCTTCCTGTATTTGAAATTAATTTTCCTTTGACAGGGTGAGCAATGCCCAGTAGTTGAATTTTCCTGCTAGGGCTACTCCCCACCTAAAATGCACATGCAATGGCACATCACAACATCCACATTCCATACAATTTACGATGCATACCTGGAATGATTTATATCATGCATGAAAATGCACTCGCCCACCCACTCAACCGCCACATGTTCTATATCTGCGAAAATAATACGTATGAACATCTCGAATCCAACATCAGAGTCTTCACACACCAATCCAGTAATGGACAATGGATAACATCTGAGCTGATCACACAGATCTATGGTGTCTAAGTGATGAACATGACTATGTGTTTTCTCTTAGGCAAGGCAATTTTCTATTTACACCGCGGGTCTCTAACACCCATACGTAACTTCGGATAGTACGCTGGTCTCTCCCACCCATGCAGACTCGGATAATACCATCTGCCCCTACACCCGAGTTCCAAGGACCCCCAAATGCACACTAAAAATATCTCTCATTTTATAATTAACCATAGTCTTATCGACATAGTCCCAAAGACAAACTCAACCCACATTCACCAAGAATGATGAATAACCATACCGTGCACCCACACCCGACTCGACGCGATGTCACCGTGCACATGAATGCAATGATGCCAATTCATATATCCAATTCCAATGGCTCACACGCAATTATATTTCATATAATTCAAACATTCATGTTAACACATCAATTAGCATGCATTAACATATCATTTCCTATACACATTTCAAGCCATTCAATTCAAGCAATAACATGCAAGCAAAAGACATGGAAAATTTTCAGTCCAACCATCAATCTAGACTTTTAATCAGCCCCATAGTCAAAGACGTGGGCTGTCCGTGATCAGCCCCCTCCCCCCATCAAGCATCGATCCTTAATTTCTTTGAACTCGAAATCCATGGCCATTTCCGGCCTCACAACACTCAAAGCCATTTCCATGGCTTTTTAAACAAGGAATATCCAAGTAGGAGAAAACCCCTACCTTTCGGAGTTTGTCGAAACTCCACAAAACCGGTACCCACGCGTAGCTCTTGCCGTGGGGAGCAACTTTGCCTCTTGGCTCGCCGAGATTCGACAGACCGATCACCGGGAATTCTAGAGAGAAGGTGAGTTTCTCTCCTGAAACCCTCTCTTTTTCTCCTCCTTCTCGACCCTATCTCCTCCCAAACTGTCACAAGCATGGGTCAAGAGAATTGTCTTTTTCTCTACCACATGTCAACCTACTATTGCCCATAGATTTCCTTATCCACTTATCCTCTACTTTGGGATTTTCATCAAATGGCATCATTTACGCTGGCCCACCCACGCCCACACTCTCAGCCTCATGTTTGATTACTCAGACATGACACGTGGCACCTCTTGAGCCAATCAAAACATGCCAAGTGTCCCGCACTACCCTCGTTGCCTTGAAAAGCGTGAAATTCCAATTGTCTCGGAATTCGACGAAATTCGACGTGGTAGCTAGATTTTGTGAGACGCATTCCAAACCTAAGTCCGCTTTTGTCATCCGAGATCTAGAAAATTCGCCTGAATCGAAATTACCATTTTACCTTTTCCGAAAAGTTTCTATGATCTAACCACTCCTAAGGTCCCTTCTCTAGCACAAGCAACCCCAAAAACAGCAATACAAATTGATTCAGATTGAACTGTAAAAAAGAATCCTAGTTGATATATAGTATTAAAGATAGTTTTTCTTAATTTTCTATTTCAAACTTTAAATTAAACAAAATACCATGTCTTATATTCTTTTTATTCACCTAATAATTTTCAAAACTCTAGTGGTTTGGTTCATTTTTAGTCGTTCAATTAGCTAACAAAAAGATTATTATTATTAATCAAAATAATTAAAATATATTTATTATTAATAAATTTATTTTACTTATATTAATTGATATTAAGGCGTTATTTTAAATTGATCAGAAAAATTAAATATTTATTTCAAGCTAATTCAATTAATATCATATTTTACTATATTAAATGGTTTAAAATACGTTTGCAACTTTTAGAAAGTCATGTACATGTAATAAAATATTTTGATTTATATACATATCCAAAAATATTGGATTGCACTCATTTTTATAATTTATATTTGAATAGAGTGATGTTATCAAAGCCATTTATTGTTATTTTTCTAAAATATTATTTTTATTTAGTAAAATGCTTTATTAAAATTTCTCATTAGTAATAACTTTTTATTTATTAAATTAATTCGAATTTGTGTAAATCTTAAAATATTTGTTATCTATTTTTATTAAATAATATGATTTAAATGCTAATTTTAAGAGGTTGAGAGAAATTCTTATGATTTTTTTTTTCAACAAAAAGAAGAAGAACAAGGTAAAGTAAATATAATAATATGGCTTATTAGGAGGATGAAGTAACTGACAACTCACCTTGTGGTAGAAACTGATTTTAAAAGGGTAATGGTATAATAGGAAAAGAAAAAATGAAGATATTGCTTGGTTTAATATTTGTTAAAGAGGCTTAAAAACATACTTCTCCAAACAAAAAAAAAAAAATGAATAACATTTAAGAAAAATGTGATTTGTTAAGAAAAATGAAGATATTTAGCTGTTTAACATTTAGGGATACAAGCGTCGCGACGTTCTCGAAATGAATCAAATCTTGGTGCCACCAACATTTAAACAAATTTTTCCATCAAACAATAATCGGAGTAGCTTATTGTATCGAAGTCATTCAACACACGATATAACGTCAACATGTCGACAATATATCCTGATTTTTTCATCCATGATAAGAGCACATAAACTTGTAGGGCATGCGATATTTCAGGTATTTCATGCCAATATGCTATATGTGCTTTAGTGCTTGCTTGATAAACAAAACTGATGGACGAATTTCAAGTTTCTATCACATTGATATGTATAGAGGCGCATGATTTAAGATAATGCCATTGAGAAGAAAAGGTTCTACAAAATGGATTAGTATCTCCCAATTGAGCCACCTCATGTGGAAAAGAATAGAGGAAGACCAAAGACAAAGAGAATGAGAGAAAAGCATGAGCAAACACCTAAAAAACTAGCACAAAACTTTCAAAAAAAGGGATACATGTTACATACACCATCTGCAAACAACAAAGCCAGTTGCTGAAAGGTTTGTTAAGCATATCTCTTATTTCCTTAAATTGATTTTTAATTCATAATCTTGATTGTTTAATGTCTTTTGATGTTTAAGAGGCAAAAACGTCATAGTAGTAATATCTCACATGATCCAACTCAAACTCAATTAAGCCAAGCCCCTACTAATTCCCCTCATGCTTAAGAACCTACCCCTGCTCATGCACATTCCCCTGCTCATGTCCCTACCCTTGCTCATGTCCCTACCCCTACCCATGCCCATTCCCCTGCTCATGCCCCTCCTCTCGGCCATGCCCCTTCTTATGGCTCTATCCCTTCTCATACCCCTGCCCCTTCTCATATCTATGTCCCTTCTCATACCCCTTCCCCTACTCATGTACCCATACACATGCAAAATCAAGTTTAAGAGGCTAATTAAGTCAATCTTTTGGTGGTTTTGGTATTTTATTTGATGAAAATATTGATTCTATCAAATGTGTGTAGAATGGTGATTTATAACACATGTTCATTTAGCTTTATATTACATACACATTTATATTTATATATATTTTTTTAATGAAATATAGAGTGGCACAACCATAAAAATTGTTCATCAAGTGAGCCAAGTAGTACCAGATACAACCTTTGGATTTGAAATGCCTAATGAAGCTCAAAATAGATTAGAGAAAGCTCATAGAAGAACAATTTCAGGTGCCAATAGAAGAATAACTACTAGAGGTGATAGTGGATTTGTTGACATGTCTAACATGCCTTTTCTACCACCTAGTTTGCAGTGGAGGGGCAGAAGCTCTATAACTTCAAGGCAATTTCTTGCAAAAAGGGATGCTAGAGTTGCAAGCAAGGGAAGCGTAGGAGTCACCTGACTAGGGATCGTGACCATTATGTATTGGGTTTTGTCTATTGGTTTAGACTATTTTCTAAACATTTTGGAGCTCACAACTTATCTCCCATTTTAAAGATTATGGTTTGAACAACTTATCCTTAATTTTATAAACATCTACTTTATCTGGTTTATAACAAAAAAGTTTGTAAACATTATGAAGGTTGAAATGCTTATGAGATATTTGGTAAAATGCGTTCTTGAAGTGTTGTATAGTCAATAAGCTTAGATATATTTTCAGGGTGTTGATTTAAATTCAAGCGTTGATTACTTCATTCATACAACATAATAGAACATATTCAATTGAACTAAAATACATCCTTCATTGCATTATTATACAATACTTGAATTTCCATCTTTATTCCTCAGTATTTTTACATCAGCATTAAAATGAATATGACAAAGGATAAGTAGACACAAACGAGTACACACTACACTTTAAACAACTTTCCATTCATTCAATAAGTTGAAATACATCAGCTTCATTGCATTGTTATACAATCACAAAATTCCAACTTTCATTCCTCAATTGTTTTACATCACATTAAAATGAATATGCCAAGTTTTACACACACCTGAGAAATAGTGCACATAACTTTAGAGAAAACTTGTTCCATTTAATGATGTCTTCAAATCATTCAACTCTTTCTTCAATTTATTGATCTTTAAATCATTCATATCATCGGTTCCTAACCAATCTTGGGCCTTCAATGAATTATGTTGGTCAAAATTGTTCATCTCATCATCTTCATTTTTTGTCCCTCATTTTCTACATTTCCTTAATCTCCGTTTGAAGCAGCTTCTTTTCCCACCTCAATTGGTTGATAACAACCTTTGCCCTCGGTGTTATCTCTGGATCATGCCGCAAAAAAAAAAAAGAAAAAAAACGACATGTGCCTTCCCACAGCTAAAAGAAGGACAACCAGTGAGCCACCTGGAGTGTGATCTTGACAAATAAAACAAACAAATTTTTTGATAAACATCTACTTACATAATTTTTTGGGCATGAGTAGAATCTCCTCCATGGATTTGTCTCCTTCCAAGTCGTCAAGAATGAAGCTTTGAAACCACGATCACATAGTCTGACATGAGTGAATTTGCATTTGGCCAAGCTACATTCTGTTCGTTTTCTTGAGAACTTGAAGATGGAAAACGAAGGAAAGAAGAAATTCGAAAGCAAAACCAAGGAGGAAGGAAGGTCCGTTGAAGCAAACCAAAGAGGGCTGAGGTGAAGCAAAACCTAAGGTTGTCTTTTGCTCAAAGGTTGTATTTTGGAAGAAATTGGTAGAGATGAAATTAGGGCTTTTGATTTTCCCTAATTAGAAGCCTATCAAGTTTTAAATGTAATTAGGACAAAAAATTGTCAGAAGCTAGGCATGGGCTAGCATATGAGAAAGGAAGAGTAAGTAATGGCGTTGTTTTGTTTTGGTTTGGAAAATTGTTTGGTGAAATAAGGAAAAAATGGCCATTTATGTTCCAGCCCGACGCTTCTTCGTCTAGGCGAAGGAGTGCTTGCCTAGGCAAAGGTCTTCGCCTAAGCGAAGATCTGTTCGCTTAGGCGAACCCAAAGCCCCAAAATTCCTAGTCTTTGCCTCGCCTCGGCAAAGGTTGCTTCTCCTTGGCGAAGCTCTTCGCCTACTTTCTCCTAGGCGAACCTGTAGTCCTATTTTTGCTTCCTTTCTTCTGTTAGTTTTGAAAACCATCAATTGGATCAATGTAGGATCCTAACAAGTGAATGAAAGGGTTTGTACCTGCATACATGTTATATAAATACAAGAATGTGATTAAGAACAATATAACAAGCTTAGTAATACAAATAATTGTATGCTTGCCTAAGACCGAATAGTGAATGAATAGACATCTCTGATTAGTGCTACAACACTCCTGCTAGTGCTACGACACTTCTATTACGTGGGTAGGCACGTCTCTATTTAGTGCCGACAATCTCTGTCGATTAGCGGCACTCTGCATAGTCTTTCGACACTTCTAATGCATTAGGCAAGCACGTCTCTATTGTCTTGGCACCTCTGTTCGATACTATACCATACCTTGAGTACCTGTGTGTGTGTCCCTCTCATTCATTATTCACCGTCACATGCGTACAAACACTTATATGTTGTATTACATGAATAATATGATATATGAGATATGAAATTGAAGTAATAGTTATGTTCTGTAGTGTACATACAGGTACCTCTTACCTTAAAACTTATGTTAAGTACTTTTACGGGAGATGTTAAAACTCTGATATATGAATTAAGTTATATGTATACTGTGATTGAGGACCATTGCATGTGGCCATTTATGTTATATGTTTTCCCATTAAGCTACGAAACATGAGTGTTTCATCAGTGTCGATGCGAAGTGGTCATTAGGACATCCGGCGTCGCTACAGAACGACCACGACGTGGGAGTCCCTTTATGTAGATTTTGGACTTTGTTTTGAAATCGTAAATGTTTATTTTATTTATTTTTAATATTTATTTATTTAGTAGAAGTATTTAAAAATTTTTTTTGTTATATTAAAATTAATATACATTATAAATAAATAAGACATTATATTTTTCATATTTTTATTTTTATTAAAAATTCTATTATTATTATTATTCTTAAATAAAATATTTTAATATATAGAGACAAAGGCGGATGAGGCAAGACTAAGTAAATGCCCAACCCGCCCCACCCCTATCAGCCAAACACCCCAAATTACAAAAATCTCAAATCTATAAAAAACTCGGGCATTATACAAATCTCATACCTGGTAATCCACTGGGGATGAGGTGGCGCAATGCCGCAAAACCGAAATAACCCTAATTGTGACGCCCCCCAAATCCCGGGGTCCTGCTGACTACCGTCAACCTGGGCTGGAATACATGTGTCTCATATCATGACACTAACATGAGTAAATGGCTGCGCCTCACCTACATCATACTCACTAAAATATATCCAACCAACTATATTACAAATAGTTCAAGAGTTAATTACACTTAATACAAACATATATTAAAAGTTTATAGAATTTAATTACATGTTTTATAAAATAATCAATCAAAGCCACATATAGGCTTTCTTCTGCGGCCTAATGGCGTCGTCTTCTGAAGCAATCCTTGTACACGAAATAATGTTCCCTGCGACAAGGTGAGCAATGCTCGATGGTGGAATTATCCACCATGGGTTACTCCCACCTAAGTGCCACATTACAATGGTTGCCGCAATGCAATGGTTCAACCTGAAACACATTCAAGCAAATATATGATCCTACTCAAATGTCTACATGATCTGGATGAGAATGTGACCCACCCTCCATGTCTCGAGCCCTTGCTAAATCCTCCTGCGCGCAAGCGGGGTAGAAAACATTGTTTTCAAAACAAATGGTTTTGTTCGAGAACATTCTCTAGGAGTTTAGGTAAAATCTATTGAATGACCCTCTGAGGTGAATTCTTTGGGTAATTCTCGAAGCAGTCATGGAGTCGCCGAGATGAAGCTTGTTGAGACGCTCTCGAGGTAATTCTTGGAAAATCTTCCTTGAAATTCCTTTCACAACCATTTTTTTCCTTTTTCTTTCTTTTATGTCATGCACTCACACCTATTATTCCCAGAGTTGCCGGTGCATATAAATACATTATGTCATTTCAAACAACACATGCCAATATATCTCAATCATGCATATATTAACAAATTCACATACTAACCACATGTTATTCATTCGCAATAACATCAAAGTGCTTTCCACCACGAGCTAACAATGCAATTTCAATGGCTCACACGATTATATTTCATATAATTCAAACATCATGTTAACACATTAAATTCAATGCATTAGTATAATATTTCCACCTGATTCAAGCCATTCATTTTAAAAGCAAATTTTATGCAACTAACACATGGACATTTCGGTCCGACAAGCAAGCCAAGGGACTATTTTAACAATCCCCAGCGATTGCATGGGTTGTCCATAGACGACCTTCCTTCATCAAAATGGCCCTAAGCACTAAACACACAACATGTTATTCATCCACCAAGCAATAGCATTGCAAACCATTTCTCATGGACAATCTTGGTCAACCAAGCAATCCAATTGTTTTAATAGTCCCAAACGAGTAGTAGAACTGTCCATGGCGACTCTCTCCTGGCTCATCAGTTACTTTGTGGAACTAAAAATCCATGGTCATTTCGGCCTCACACACAAAACCATTAACAAGGCTCTTAAACAAAGTTAAGCCGAGTAGGAAAACCCCTACCTCCGGAGTTGTCAAAACTCCTGGCGGGTGCCAGTAGCCCTTGCGGTGGGAACAATTTTGCTTCTTGCCTCGCCAGAAGCCAGAAGCTGACAGTTGTTAAATCCTAGAAGTTGGAGCCTCTCTCTCTAAAAATCCATACCTTTCTCTCTCTTTCCTTTTCTCTCTCTAATTCTCCCTCCCAAACCGTTTGGGAGAAGAGAGGAGTCAAGTTTGTGTCCTCTCACTTGCCACATGTCAATTTTCTATTGGCTCATGGGATTACACCTTATCCCTTATCCATATACTTTTGATTTCCATCCAATTAGGGGATGCCACATGTCCATGTGGGCCCCACACTTGAGCTCAAGTTGACTAATTCTTCACATGACACATGGCACCTCTTGATCCACTCAAAATGTGCCAAGTGTCCCGCACTACCCTTCGTTGCCTCGAAAAAAGTGAAAATTTCGACTGTTTTGGAATTCGATGAAATTGGACGTGGTAGCTAGATTTCGCGAGACAATTAAGCGGTGAAGCGGATTTTGTGTCGAGATCACAGAAAAATTACGGATTTGACCAAAATTACCATTTTACCTTTTATTAGAAAATTAGGATTTTCTCGGGGTTTCGTTCTACAAGCCCAAAATAATTTAGATCAGAAATTCCACACACATCTTGCTTGTAAACCATATACGTAACCCTACACAACTCCAAGACTGTGTCGGGTATGATAATCCACCTAAGGTCACAGTGCGACAACCCGATGAACACAATCATTCGTCCATGTCGAGAATGACATCAACACACACGATATGTGCATTAGAAGGTCGCCGTGAAGCGGGAATCAAAGATCTCGACTCACAATCTCGTACATCGACCAACTCTCACCCTAGATCAAGGAAGAAATTTTTCCATACAATGGCTTTTAAGGGCCTCGACCTCAGGCTTTAAACTATCACGCATGATGCATTAATAAATAGGATGCATCAGAAAACAAATGCAGGTGTAAAATGTACCCTGCATGTTCGGCTGATCTGCATGCTTAGCCTTTGGCACAACGGCATAGACACGCCCCTGGGTCCCCGAAGTCTTGGCCTATGAGCTCTGTACTTGACCTCTACCCACACTCTAGCCCATCTATCTTTATAGAAGGTGCTTGTATAGCACCACCCAGTAGCTAGTTCCTTTGACCCATACTAGGGTGTGGAGAAATAAACTGTATCAGCTCCTGTCCCACAACTGACTAGGACTGCGCTGTCCCGAAACCTTAGGATCTTTGTCTTTGGGGTTAATCCCTCCTCATATGTTCTGGCTTTGGCAGTGGAAGCATACCATCTGGCCTGCCTGACTGGCAACCTTAACTCGTCCTACTGATGGTTGGGACTTAGGTGTCCCATGTAGGTTCACACTCCGTGGGTAATCACATCCAAAAGTGTCAGTGTCGCGAAATAACATCATCGCGCCTACTGACTAAATGTCCCATCTTGGCCTTGGTCCTGATAACCTTGGCCTTGTCCTTGATATCCGTGCAAAACATAAGTCTTTTGCTTCTTTCTCGGGTTGGAAGAAGATGGATATTCCTTCCTCTTAGTACCAGCACCCATATCTTGGATACCTGTAATATGTCCTTTCCTCCTTGTGCCCTTGGAGGGATGAAGTGCTTAAGCGGCTGGAGGTCGTTTGACCTGCCCTGGCTCACTATTGCACACGCCTGTGCGATAGCGGCGACTGCAATCCTTGCAGCCTCAACAAAGGCCTGCTAGTCAAATATAAGTGGTGCTTGGCTAGCACCTCGTGGACGACCTCTACGTCCACGTCCTCGACTTGCCATCTACACACGTCAATTGACAAGTTGAGTTTTAATGAAGTGTCTATAAAGGTGTAAACACAGCCCCGAGACACTATTCACATACCGAAATATTTTTTTTTTTATACTCTATGTCAATGCATTCATAGGTAATGCAAGACAAACATTTCATATATTAAATCATACACAAACAAATATTTTATTTTATTTTATTATTATTTGTTTTAATTTTTGAAAACCCCTTAAACAGTGTTCATGAACAGTGTCCATGAAAAATGATTCAAGCGGTGCGAGTCAAAGCGGGTCGAGTGCTGTCGCGCACCAGGGACCCGGGCTGCGCGCACCTGCTGCCGCTGAGCCGCGGGCACAATGCCGTGTCGCGGCAGCGTTGGGCCGATGTCGCGGCACAATGTCGCACTCTGTGTCTTCGCGGCTTCTCTTGTGTCACGCGCTATTGCACACCGTATCGCGGGGCACTAGGCCTTTAATATCGCGTATTTGTGTCATGTGGCTCTTTGCTGTAATCACCACCGCAATTCGCCCTCCATACGATCACAAAAAGTGTCGCTGACCTGATGCTTGAAGCCACATGCAGCGCGGAGTTCTTATCTTTCGCCCTAACGCTCACGGCTGTTTAGCATGCTCGCACTTATGGGCGGCCGTATCCTGGCAGCAGGCGCCTTGTCGCGGCTGGCTGGCTGTAGCCCCGGCGCGCCTGCTCGATTACATAGCGCGCTGCGCCCGCCCACTGTCCGCGGTCTGAAACGTATATCAGCGACAGGCGGGAAATGGGCGAGTAGCCCTTCATTTCTCTTCTACAAGTTTTTTTTCCCTCTTTGTTCCACCCTACGGAAGGCAGCAAAAAAAAAAAAATTTCATTTCTAGTAGAACCTCGCCAATTTTTCTGTTTTACACCTTTGTAAAACCACGGGAAAAAATATCCTCATATTTTTTTTATTCCTCAGTAACTACACTACTTCTAAGATCTGTGACTATTAAATTGCTATCTATACATTTTACAAATTTTAAGGGTTTAATTACAACCCTTTTTCTTGTGCAAAAACTAGAATAATTTTCCAGAATTTCACAAAACCCAATCAGTTCATGTTCAAAAACTGGAGCAACTGTCTAGAAATTTTTATTTTTTTTTCGTTTAGTTCTGGACCATTATGCCCAATAATCCTCAAACAAACCATAAACTTCAACCTAGGGGTTATGTTTTCTCGACCCTAATGTTCAACATTTTCCTATATGCTATTCACCAAGCATACAAGCACACAATTCAATCACACATCACAATTAATTCACTAAAATGCATTACTAATTTATTGATCTAACCCAGGCCCATCAAGTCCTGTGTACCGTGATACCTAACTTCATCGATACTAAGCTATAACTCTAGCATCCGACACGTCATACCTGGGTCACATGCTCTTATACCCCAATGACCATGGCCTAAGCCTAAGTCCCTCGCCCTAGGTACTGTATCTATGCTTTGATACTAAGTCATAGTCGTATTAGAACCATACTATAACACACCCACCGAGATCCCAAGGTAATCAAGTACCTAAGCTCGATACCATGTTTGTGACGCCTAAATCTCGAGGGTCCCTTTGACCATCATTGAACCTGTGTCTATGATCAGAGACCATATATGAGTAAAAACTACACATTGGCCTACACATCATATCAACAAAATATATCCAACCAACTATATTACAATAGTTCAAGAGTTAATTACACTTTTAATACAAACATACATAAAATTTAGAATTCTAATACATACTCTTACAAAATAATCTAATCAAAGCCAATATAACGATTTTTTCCTTGGTGCTTAATTCTACCTGAGCGCTCCTAATAGTCCCCCAGATTCGAAATAATGCCCTGACAAGGCGGAAAAGCAATGCCCAAAAGAGCTGAAATTCATCCATACGGGTTACTCCACACTCCTAAGTGCACATGCAATGGTTCAACACAAACATCTGCCAAATATATGATCCCACTAAATGTCTACATGATATGGATGAGAAATGCAGACTCCCCACTCCCATGTCTCGAGCCCCATCGACTCTCTCACGCATGCCCCAAGCCAAGAGTGAGAAACATTGCTTCAAAACAAAGGTTTTGTTCGAAAAACATACTACCGATTTTCAGAAAAATCTATCGACAACCCCGAGGTGAATCACTGGGTAATTCTCCCAAACACCACTGGTCCGCTCTAGATGAGAACTATTGGACAACTCTCCAAGGTAATTCTTCGGAAAATCTTCCTTGAAATCTTTCACAACCATTTTCCTTTTTCTTCTTCATGCCATGCACTCACACCTATTGTTCCCAGTTGCCTCTTAAGTATGAAATGCATTATGCCATTTCCAAACAACACATGCCAATATATCTCAATCATGCATATATATTAACAATTCACATAATAACCCACATGTTATTCATTCATAGCAATAACATCAAAATTAACACACGAGCTATCAATCGTACCTAATGGCTCACATACAATTATATTTCATATAATTCAAACATCATGTTAAACATTAACGAACTGCATTAGCATAATATTTTCACACAATTCGCTTATTCATTTTAAGCAAATTTTATAACCAATACATGGACATTTTCGGTCCAACAGCAAACCGACTGCTTTTAACAATCCCCAAAATGCGGCATGGACAAAATTTCTTCCTTCATATCAAAAATGGCCCTGGGCACTAAACATTAATAAATATGTTATTCATCCACCAAGCAATAACATTGCAAAGCATTTCATGGACAATCTAGTCCACGAATAATCCCGGTCGTTTAATGTCCCTAAACGAAAGAAGGTCATTCGTGGGCAACCCTCTTACCACTTAATTCCGCTCCATTGTGGGAACTAAGAATCCATGGTCATTTCCATCTCACACACACAAAACCATTTAACAAGGCTCTTAAACAAGGATTAAACCGAAAGACAGAAAACCCCTACCTCCCTAAGTGACACACCCCCACCCCCTTTCCGGGCTACGGGCAAACAACACCATTGCAAATCCCACTGCATTTAACGACTAGAAACAATCAGGCTAAGTCGGTCATTGCTAAAACCTCTGTAAATTTTTCTTTTATTTATAACTTAGATTTAAAATCTTAGCAAATTTAAAAATCTTTATAAGATGACTACAGACATAGTATAATTCCAACTCAGATACATCCAAATCTCACACTATATCCAAATATGGCAAATCACATACCAACATTCTCCCAAACTACTTATGTACATACATATGTTCCAATATACAAATTCAAAGTATATTCTACAAAAAATACCCTTAATTTCATGTTATGACTTGTACAATGTCGAGAAATCCTATTGTGCTCAAATGGCCTTATGCACCAGCATTCGGAAAATAGTTTTAAACACTTAAACTAATGAGCCAACGAGTTCTCGTGAGTGTATGCTTTATAAAAAGGTTTTGCCTTCCTAAACCTCAAAACTGTAAACTTTCTTTACACATTTTCCGTGCTTTACTACGCTTGCTTACTTGAAAGTTTCTCAAACTTTTCTTGCTTGCTTCGCTTTGCTACTTGCTGGCTGGTTTGCTTTCACTTTTTAAAAGCTTATAAACTCTTATTGCTTGTTTTCTTAGAAGCTATAAAACTTCCCCATAAGTTTTTTGTTTCGCTTGTTTTATCTTGCTTGAAAGTTTCTAAAACCTTTCACAAACTCTTTGCTTTAAAAAGTTTCTCAAAATTTTTTCATAAATACTGAGCCCGGGCTCAACCTACGCTTTGAAGATAAAACTGAGCCTGTGCTCAACCATTGCTTTAAAATCCCACCTGAGTTGCCTCAACCGACGTTTGAATCTAAATCGAGCCAGCTCAACCGCTTGCTTTAAAACTCTTCTAAGCCTCAAGCATCGAACCAATGGTTGATTTTTCAAAACCCATATCATGCCTACAAAGCACTAACCATACTCAGATACTCATATTTTTGCTTATCAGACTTAAAGGAACACAGAACCCTGTGGCTCAACCGTGCTTGCAGGGAAGACCAGTTCCGCGGCCACTTTTTTCCCGTGAAATAGGTGGAATTGACCTCGTGTCGCCATCACCATAATTTAGTGTTAGATTCAGATCTTATATACTCCTCGCACGTACACTAGATCCTTTAAATGCATGATGTATGTCCTAAGTTTGGCTCATTGTGCAGAAACTTACTAGCCGTATGTATGAGACCCTAACTCCAATTTTCAAGACGCATCTTAATAATTGACCTAAGATGTTGTTTAGAACTGCCAGGAAGGCCTGCTTTTTCAAACATTCTTCGCTTGTTTGCTTGCTCTTGAAAATGGTTTTACACTTTGAAACCATTTTTGCTGGTTGCTTGTTTGGAAAAATGGCTTAATCTATTCAAAACCATTTGTTTACTTGTTTGTTGCTTGAAAATGGTTTACATCAAAACTATTTTGGTCAGAATTCATTATTACTAAAATGGTTTTGAATCAAAACCATGAAATACTAGTGCAAAAACAAGCTTTATATAATTATAATAATAATATACTAGTATTTGGGAAATGAGTTTAGAACACTCACCTCTTTGTCATTTAACTTGGAGCACAGCCCACACTATTCCCGCCTTGCTTTTAAACCTACACACTTCAACCGATCACGGCAAATATTAATTGCCTACGCAACCTACATAACTTAACTTTACTTCCTAGCACTTATTCATCGCTCAACTAATATCTATGTATGGCCGCTACGCTATTTAGTCCCAACTATTCAAACCTATCTTAATCATTTAATAAGGTTCTGGAACCATCTACGAATCCGGCCACTATACAAAACATACAAAGATTCTCGGGTATTTGGGGACACATGTGTATCTACACACCCCGGACTCACCTGATACATTAGACTTAAAATGCAGAGACCCTGAACTGGTACCGTGACACTGCTCATAGGTACCCAGACGCATGTGTTATACCGCACATCTTCCGAAATTCGCTCTAGATTTTGCTATTTTCCCCACTTTTGATACCAATTCACTTCATACAACTTCTATAATTCCTAACACCTCAAGAATTATTATGGAATTCATCTAAAACAACTCCACAAATACTGAATTGGTGCTATGGAACCTCAAACCTCAAAACCCTAGGTGAAAACCAAGAACTCAAATCCCAGTCCACCACCTTTAAAACCACATAATTTTGATGATTCCATGTCTATTTTCTCCCAATCGGGGGTTTTACTCATAACCCCAACAATTCAAAGGTCATGGTTTTACACAAAACCTGTAGACCAAAGAGCATCTATTCTTCCCTAGCCAAGGCCTAAGAATCATGTAACACACTGTTCCCAAGACAAACATACCCTTGGATCTGGATTTCTTCTCCTCCCTCCTCTTTCCTCTCTTCCTCGGGGTTCTCTTTTCCTCTCCTCCTCAAAAGCGTGAGAACCCTAGCTTTTGGGAGACCAAAATATGATTTCGCTTATTTTTCCGAGATGATTTCTCATATTTTAACATTTCCTTTAATCAGAATAGCCCTCATCTTTTAATATTGTAATTGTCACTTATTTATTTGTAATGAGCTCATTCTGTCCACTTATGCCCATATCCTTTTGGTTAAAATGATTAAATTGTACCCTTCTTTTAATTACAAAATTTCGGGTTCCATAAATCATCATTTCCTACTTTAGTCTCCCAACATCATAATACATAGACACTTGCACGATACACCCCTACAAGATCATGTGTGACTCAGACACTTTCTTCTGACGGTGTGTTACACCCCGCAGGCTGTCAAAACTCCACAAACTGGTGCCCACGCCAGAGTTCTCAAGTGCTGGGAGCACTTGCTTCTTGTCATGAAACCGAAGGCCCGATCGTCGGGAAATCTAGAGAGGCTTGAGCCTCTAAAATCCATACCTTTCTCTCTTTCCTTTCTAATTCTCCCTCCTAAACCGCTTGGGAGAAGAGAGGAGCTGTCAGTCCTCTCACTCTGCCACATGTCAATTTTCTATTGCCTCATGGATTACACCTTGATTCCTTATCCATCTACTTTGGATTTCCATCCAATAGGATGCTACATGTCCATGTGGGCCCCATAATTTGAGCCTGCTGACTAATTCTGCACATGACACATGGCACCTCTTGATCCACTCAAAATGTGTCAAGTGTCCCACACTACCCTCGTTGCCTCGAAAAAAGTGAAAATTCCGATTGTCTCGGAATTCGATGAAATTGGACGTGGTAGCTAGATTTCGTGAGACGATTCCAACGATGAAGTCCATTTTGTCATCCGATATCTAGAAAAATTCCGGATTTTGACTAAAATTACCATTTTACCATTTTTCCTAAAATTAGGATTTTCTCGGGGTTTTACACCATTACCATCCTTATCCTCCACAACCATGGTTGTTGCCTCCACCACCACCACAAGGGCAAGGAACGGATAACCAAACCTTTACCGAAGCCGATGCCTGGCTTTACATGAGAAATGGCTGGAAACAACCATCTTAAATAGGTTTTGGAGCATGATCCATTCATCCCAACAGTTTACATCCCTTTTTTACATGAGGCGCTACTTTAGGCAAGGGTCATGGTTTTCCTTAGCTAATTTTGGATTAGGCTTTGATGCTTTTTAATTGAAATGTTTCTCCCTGCTCATGTCTCCTCCAATGCCGGCCGTTTGATTTATGTTTTTTATATTTTATAGTCATTCATTATGTTTATGCTATGGTGTCGATTTTTAAGGTATGAAAATCCTTATATTCCTCAAAACCGTAAACAACTAAAATAAAGGTAAAAATACAGTTATTTTTAATGAATGTATACCATCTAGAAATCGTTATAATGTTGCATGAAACCTCATTTCATACAAATTGATTGAAGTTCAAGTGTCTTTAAAATCCGCACAGAGCTAGAAATCACCGTTATTCAAACCTTTTGGTTGTATTTCTGATTTTAAAGCTAATGATTATCAACTTCGCTCTATTTTTTTTTATTATACTATTCTTCACTTTGTCTCTGGTTTCTTCATTTTTTCATCATATTTTTCTTGAAAATCTAAGAATCAAACGTAATCTGCTTTTTTTTATAAGAATCATCTTTTAAGTATTTATCTCACAGGATCATAGAATGAAATCAAGGTATAATTATAAGTAGCTAACAAAATTTCTACTTTGTTCTTCTTAGCTAAAATCGGTGGGTTCGTGATATCTCTCGAGATTCGAACAGTTTCTCGGACAAGCCGTTAATTGCGGTAACCGAGGTTATGTTTAGTTCTAAATAACTTATCGGGAGCAAAAAAATGAGATAATTAAGGTAATAGTTACTTGCTATGGTAGCTTTTACTATCTTCGATCGCTTTCATTTTGTCGTTTCTAAATGGGTTATTTTTGTTTTCAAGGACCGTTTGCATAAAATCTGTCTTCGCAAAGCAAGCTACTGCTGAGCAGTAAAGCATTTTGATAAAGACTCGCAGCGCAAGCACGCTTACTTATAGAATGCAGAGCGTTTTTCTTATTCCTTCCACTCCGCTCTAGAGGAACTTCAAAAAATGTTGACTCTGCTTTGGTGGGCTCTCAACGTGAAGGGCATAGGGTGACATAGCATTGCAAGAGATGGGAAAGATTATGTGTGAGGAAGGAGGAAGGTGGATTAGGATTCGTGATTCACGCCTGCTTAATCTTTCACTTCGAGTTAGGTTGGAATCTCTTAACCAAAACCACATACCTTGCAGTCCAGTGTTCAAAGAAAGGCCTCTTCATGACTACCTTCTTCCACTCTGGGGTCTAATCCTCAGTTTTGTTCGGGAAGAGTATTCAGCTCACTGTACAGGCTGTGAGACTGCTCGTATGAGAATCAACCAAGTAAATCACTAGTGTTTGGAATGATCCATGGCTAGACACTTGCCCAATTTTTCGGGTTCAATCTATGATAATGCAGGGTTTAGAGGACTTGAAGGTCTCTCGATTTGTCGTTGAACCTGGTCATTGGAATGAAGAGTTTATCCATCAGATTCTTAGTCCGATCAAGGCCCCAATTGTGTGTGGGCAATTACTTTCTTGGTCACAAGAGCACGATTTTCCAATTTGGCACCATTCAAGCTCTGTCCTTGAATGGTCTCCCATCTGCATGTTTCTCTAAATCTTGGAAGAGGTTTTGGAAGCTTTCACTTCTTCCTAAAGTGCTAGATTTTGTGTGGAGGTTATGCAAAATTGTTTACCTTTAAAAGAGGAGGCTTCATAAAAAGGTGTGGTGTTGGATACATGTTGTGGTCTCTACAACATGGAAGTTGAGGATGCATCTCATCTATTTTTTAATTGCTCATTTGCTCGGTCTTGTTGGGCAACTGCAAGGTTGGATTTTTCGGCTGCCTTGGGGGAGGTTTTTCATACTAGTATTTTTTCTTTGCTTAGCTTGCAAGATAACTTGGTTTTGTGCAAAATTTTCTGCTATGGGCTATTTGGGCAGCGCACACCTGGCCTGGGGCAAAGTGCTTTGCCTTCTCGGGAGGTGGCTATGAGGACTCGCCTTGAGTTCCTCAAGAACGAATGGAAGCTAGCTCGTGTAAACCAACAAGGTCGCTTTTGTCGACACTATTGCAGTTTGGTCTCATTTTGGTTCGCCTCTGTCAGGCAACTGAGCCTGAACATTGATGCAGCTATTATAAAAGATCCAACAACAATAGGGGTAGGGATGTTCTTACGTGATTATGATGGGTTATTAGTTTCTTGTAAGTATGTTGTTTTACCGTTTTGTTGCTCTGTAAAAGAGGTTGAAGCAGCTGGTCTTCGCGAGGGATTACATTGGCTGCTTAAGCTTCATCATTTTGAGGTTGATATGGAGTTAGATGTTAAGATTGTGGTGGATGCATTTCACTTGGGCCCACACTGTGCGAGTTTGGATGCGTGCTCGGTGATTGTTGAGTTTGATTGCTAATAGTTATTTTTCTATTTAGTTTGTCAAGCAACAAGCGAATAGGCTGGCTCATTGTTTAGCTAAAGTTGTGCGTTCTCATGCTAGTCCTTTTATTTCATTTTCTATTCCCTCTATTTTAGAGGATACTCTATTAGCTGATTTGCTTACTTCTTAGTAAAATTGTTTGCTTGTCTTTAAAAAAAAAAAACAAAACAAAATCTCCTAGGATAATTTTTAGAAGATACTAGATCCTCAAAAACAACTTTGCAAAGATTCAACATGTTTTTCTTTTGTTTGGCAGATGAATATTGAACATGTTAGAGAATAATTATTTTTATGAACAAGGTCTATGAAGGTAAAGGAGTGGGATGGGCATTTACGAGAGAACTAGAATCGAATCTGTAATATAAAAAATTGATCAATAAAAGTTTTTATTTTTTTTAATATTTTATTTTTGTTTATTTTTATATGGATAATTATTTTTTCAAATAACTCTTTAAAAGATATAAAAACAATTAAAATATATTTTTTAGCATTTATTTTGAATCCAAATTATTTGAAAAATAGCTTTCAAATTTTTTATTTTTATTTTTAAAGGAAGCTTCTAAAACCAATTCTCAAACAACCTCTTGACACTTCCCACTAGAGTTTGCTTAAACTTGGAACTAAACCTGATTCAGATTGAACCGTAAAGTAGAATCCTAGTTGATATATAGTATTAAATATAGCCTTTCTTAATTTTCTATTTTAGACTTTAAATTAAACAAAATACTATATCTTATATTCTTTTTTATTCACCTAATAATTTTCAAAACTAAGGTCGTTTTTGTTTATTTTAGTCGTTCCATTTAGCTAAAAAAATAATATTATTATTAATCAAAATAATTAAAATATATTTATTATTAATAAATTTATTTCAATTATTAATTGATATTAAGACATTATTTTTTTTTTTTTAATTGAATAAGAAAAATTAAATATTTTATTTCAAAAAATTTGAATTCAATTAATATATTATATTTTACTATATTAAATGGTTTAAAATACATTTGCAACTTTTAGAAAGTCGTATACATGTAATAAAATATTTTGATTTATATACATATCCAAAAATATTGGATTGCACTCATTTTTATAATTTATTTTTGAATAGAGTGATGTTATTGTAGTCTCTTGGATTCTCGGAGTCTTCGGATCATCGGGGCATTAACCTGGCAACAAGGACCTGCAAAACCAATAAGGCACCGACAGTGGTGTGTCGGCCGACTTTCCGATACTTAAGTTAGACAGAGAAATAGAGAGCGTAAATGTCAGTATTTCAGTAGTGTATTTTCACATACCTTTCTATTGTCATTCCTTCCTTATTTATGAAGGAGGAGGATGATCCACTTTTTGTGGAAAGTGGGTGATTGGTTTCCGTAATGGAATGGAGGGAAGGCGCTGACTCTTGCGTCAGTAGTTTTCCTTTTGGATAGCGAGTCATCGAATCTTCATGTAGGATCATTTGGTCATCTAGGCGATTCACGTCGTGGTTTGGGGCGTGTTCTTGAGCTGCGAGGGATTAGTCGGAAAATTATTGGTTGGCCATCTTCTTAGAGACGATAGCCGGCTAAAAGAGGATATGCCTATGCAATAAATCATGGAAGCCTTTGCTATGATTGGATAGTCCACGAGTCGGGCTTTAGGCCGTGGTTCATATCCATGTTCGTGTGAGGATACTTGGGCCTCCTGTGGGATTTGATCCGTCTGGACCTTCTGAATAGGGATGCTGGGCCATAAGCCAATGTACCCACAATGCCCCCTTTTTCCGGTTGGGGAGATCAGTCTTCCCCGACTAGAAAAATACCGTATTCTTAACCTACTAGTCGTTGGGAACAGAGGACCGTTAATGGTTGCGTGTTCCAACGTGCACATTTCTTGGGGGTTTTCTATTTTTGGTAACGCGTTTAGTACGACTTTTGGAGTTTCCCACGGGTTTGTAACCCCTATGAAAAGCTATAGGGTGACAGATTCTTTTATGTCACTGGTTGGTTTTGAGTTTTTAATGGATGTGTAAAGCTAGACACTTTCCAGTAACGGGATTTTCTGATTGGTCCTAGACTGAATGTGATGTTGATAGGGGTCTGTTGGTGGCTTCAAGGAACATGCTGGAGCGTGCTAATTTGCTTTTGGAGGGGTATTTTCGAGCCTTATATGTCCCCTTGTGTGGTTTGAAAAATCGGATGGAGAACACCCCCTCTATATCGATGAAATTTTATATCTCCGTGTTCATCGATAAGCCCCCTTGTATGCCCCTTTACTTTGGCATTGTTGAAAGGCCCTGTAATCATACTGCCAGAGGCGGCCGGGGCTTTTTCTTTTTTCATATCTTCTTTCTTAGCCTCTGTAACCGGGGCTTTTTCTATATTTTCTTTCTTAGCCTCTTCTTCAACTTTTTTCTCTTTCTTAGCCTTCTTCTTCCACTTCCTCTTCTTTCTTAGGCTCAGTTTTCAGCCCGGATGGGTTATGTAATTGTGAACGCCATTTGGTGTAATTAATGAAATTGTGTTTCTGGAAATTTTTATGTTTTTGCTCGCCTTATTTTTATTGTGCTCAACTAACCAGTCATCAATGTGGACTAACCCCTTGGGATAAGGGCTATGGCGTTTGATGAATTCTAGAATGCCTTGGGACAAGGGTTATGGCATTTGATGAATTCTAGAATGCCTTGGGACAAGGGTTATGGCGTTTGATGAATTCTAGAATGGATCAGCCCTTATGGTTCCTAACTGGACCTAGCTTGGTTGTTCGTTAAGCTTAGTCCATTGAGGAGGCATGGGGCCTAACTGAGGAGCTCTGAGCCTAGCCCACACTTTCGTTTACTATGCCCCAGTAAGTGAGCGTTCTGGATTCAAATCATTTAGAGGGGTGATGAGTCAGCGGTGCATTTAATGCGCGTAGGTGTAGGCATGGCCTTAAAGCAGGGAATCATAATTGGATTTCACCCGCCCCCATCATGTTTACACCATTTCCTTGTTTCCCTTCCGCTCAAGAGCTTCTATTGGTACTTCGATGTAGCGTTGCGTGTTTTACGGATTTTCTTTCCAAGCATAAGTTTTCCTTATCTTTCAGGTAAGCCTTGTTTTTGTTCTAGATACGTTAGATTTTGGATTCTTGAAGCATGTTTCCGGCTACGGGGCGTAGGAGGGTGTTTCAAGAACATGCTAGAGCTGGGGGATTCCTTGGTCTGGTAGGTTCATGTGCGTTCTCGCGCTTTTACTAGTTTGGTATTATGGTATGGAATTGATTCTCCTTTCTCTTCTCCTTATGTTGTTGTCTGCTACTGATAACAAATTCGAAGAGGGATTCCACTAGTCGGGTGCAGGCGCGAGAGGGTCTAGCTAGGATACGCCTTCTTCAAGTAGCCTTATCTCCTCTTTGTCTATGGAGGAGTTGAGGTCCTACTGTCAAATTAAGTTGCCGGATGGTCTGGCCGAATCTATTGTTAAAGGGGAAGACGGTATGGTGTATTTCACCCGAGGAAGCGACTTACTGCTTAGGGCTCCTTCCCTATTTCATCTCTAGTGAAGCAGTTCCTGCACTTCACTAGAGCGCCTCCTACTCTTATCCATCCAAATGCTATTCAAATCCTGACCGGATGTAGCGTGCTGAACCTCCTTTACCAACTGGACATTTCGTTGGTAGAGGTTTGCTTCATTTATACCTTAAAGCCAAGACACGGAGGCCGGCTATCCATGTCGACCTAGAGCCCCCGGCTGCAATTTGTTATGGGACTCCCCGACTCGCCTAAGATTAAGGCGAAAGGGCGATCTCGTTGGGGACAACTAATTGTTGTGACCTGGGCTCCTGACCTCCCGTTTGATTTGAACATATCAATGTCGTTCCCATGTGTGCTTATGTTGTGGGATTTATATGCCAGTGCATTTCTACACATATATCCTTTATATTCACGTATCTTATTAATAAATATATATATGTTTTGTGCAGGAAACGGAGAGTCATTAGTAAATTGGGTGGAAAGCTAGCTTTAAGAAAATTCAAGAAATTGCTAGAGATTTAGGAGAACGGCATCACGAAATCCTCTTAATTACAGGAGATCTTCATGAGTGAGTCGTAGTCCATCTCTACATTATTCAGTTATTCCAGCCCTCTTCCCGTGCGCATAAATAGTGGAGGAAGTATTAGTAATCTTGATCTTACGAATTTAGCCACAGGCACCTTCTCTCCATGAACTTCCAAGACCGAGACGGTTGTTCGGGAACTGGTGATCAGTATTCGTCCTAAACAACCTTATTTGGCTAGGGAGGATTCTGGCCTTATTCCTCAAGCATATAAGAAGGTTGATAGGGGTAGTCGTCTCGGCATCTTCCTTTATGAAGGGTTCTGTCACTACAAACATCCCAGAAAGGCTGGTGCACGAGCGGCTAAAGCTGGTATGAGGGTGGAAGGTACATACGCCCAGGTTTTCCCAATATCTAGCGCCCTGCTGATGAAAAGGAAGAAGAGGGCGAGATGGCTGATCTTGTTTCCTTAACCCGGCGCCGCGCGGAAGCGCGAAGCAGGTGCCGGCAGCGGCGGCGGTCTGAGGTGGTTGGTGAGGTGATCAACACCCGTCGGTGAGAGTTAGGATATTGCGGCGACCGTTGTTTGATTTCGCTTGAGATGGGCTTTATGGCGATCGGCTTTGGTGACTCGCTCCGGTGGATTTAGGAGAGGTCTCCTAACTCATGCGGGCGGGAGGATACTCCTGGAGTGAGTTCTTCTTGACCGCTGAGTTACATCTACCAGACTGATCGTAGTAGGTAGTTGCTGGTATTGCTGTAATTCTTGCATTCCTCCACGGGGCTGGGCTCGATTATGAAGGTATCGAGCATCTAAGCCGGAAAGGTGCGGGAGATTATCGATAGTTGTAAGCGGATTTAATCGGCGAATCCGAGCCGCCCGTATCGAACAAACTATATTGACCTTGCCGGATGCGATGTTATCTTGGGCGAGGAAGGCGAAAGGTAATACGTGGTTCTTTTATCTTGTAGGATGAACTCAAGTAGGTGGTTGAAGGCGACATCTTTAATATGTAGCATGACTTTGTCGGTCGGTGGAGCTGGTATGTTTATAAGCACCATATTGTTCTAGTATTACTTCCGAGTTATTGCCTTATTATAATGCATTCTTTTGTAGGCTATTATGGCTATTCGGAACATGACTTACCAGTATCGAGAGTTCTAGTCTCGGGTGAGGGATGTGAAGAGGTTGCAGCTCTATGCTCAATCGGTCATTTCTGACCATAGGGCGTTGAGTGCTTCCTTAGCCAAAGCAAAGCCAAGCTCTCGGAGCTGGGGGAGTGAGACCAAATAAAGCATTGAGAAGGTGGCACGGTGAGGCAAGAGGGTGCTACTCGCCACAGCAGCTCCAATGGCACACATGGACTGGCCGTGGACGACAAGGAGTGCCGGGGCGAAGGTGGAATCCAAGTTGTCTAAGGAGTGCAAATGCTGCACGGCGGTTACGAGGAGGAGGCTAGGCGGAAGACGAGGCTAGGTTGTCGGCCGTTAGGCGAAGTCTCTGCTCCTGGCTTCCAGGAATTTGTGGGATGAAATGTATAGTATCAGCGAGGCCCTTAAAGAGAAAGGCGCAGGAGGCTAAAAGCCTTGACATGATTACCTCAACTATGGGTATAGTTTGTTGTGCTTTACACATAATATTTTTGAAGCCCCGGCAGGGTTCCAGACGGGATGTCGGACACGTCTAAGCCATTATCCCCAGAGTTCTTTATTAACCCTCGATGCCCCCCGAGTGTTGTCCCTACTGAAGCTGCGTCTATCCATGTTCGTCCTGGTAAAGTGATGAATGTGCCAGAGAGGGAGGCTCCCGCTGCAGTTCTTGAGAAGGATAATAGCGAGGCGGGCGAGCATCTCTCTTTGTCGGGGGTTGGGCCGAGATGTGGAGTCGATTCTTCATGAAATAGCTGGGAGGAGATTAAGGAACCTGATGTCTCTGGCGGGAACTAAGGTTTGCATTTTTTTCATTGCTCATTAAGCCCTATTCCTACACCTATGTTTTGTATCCCTGGTTTATGTTATTTTGAAACTAAGCTCAATAATAAAGCATAGGTTGTTCTCAATAATAAAGCATGTGTTGTTTGCTAATCTGATGTTGTTGCTTTATCTTTATCGAATCACATAATTAAGTTAATTTAGCCAGACAAGAAAAGATGTACCTTGAGTAGGACATGATTAGTTCCGGATGAACACTCCGGTAAGCAAGGTTCATTTGCCCATCTTCTATCGCTTCCTTACCCGGGCTTCGTGATGTACCGGCTGGGCATCAACCATACTAGGCTAGTAGGACATCAACCTTACCCGGACTTTGGAATGAACTAGCTAGGCATCAACCATACTAGGTTGGTAGGACATCAACCTTACTCGGACTTTGGAATGAACCAGCTGGGCATCAACCATATGGGCGGTAGAACATCAACCTTACCCGGGCTTTGTAATGAACCACCTGGGCATCAACCATACTAGGCCGATAGGACATCAACCTTACCTGGGATTTGTAATAAACCAACTGGGCATCAACCATATTGGGTCGGTAGGACATCAACCTTACTCGAGCTTTGTAATGAACTTGTTGGGCATCCCGGCCGTATTAAAGGTCGGTAGTCAACCTTACCACGGCTGTAATAAAAGCGGGCGGGCCTGGTTAGAAATTGAATCATTGCTTTATTGATAGTACCTTTTAAGGTGCATAACATTCCATTCTAGGTATAAGTGTCACATCTAGTTTGTCTATTACATACGATCGGTTCGTTGGCGCGTTCGCGATATTGGTCCCTCTCGGTTGGTAGAAGACTTTACGGCTGGCGGATCATTGTGTTCTCAAAAATTTTCTCGCGGCCGGAGTCCTGGTGAAACATTGGGTTTCATATACATTGTAGCATAGGTTTACCTAGCGTGCTATGGTATGATGCCTATTCACACGGTTGTTACTTAGCGGTTAAATCTGCTATGTCTAGTCTTTAATCATAGATTCGATGTTCATTGCTCGGTATATCGGTTCGGGCGTGGGCATCTGGAGTTTTTGTTGATTATAGCCTCCATCCCATAAGTGGCGTGAAGAAGGATGTGCGGGTTGGTCTCTGGCGGCGTGATTGCCAGTCTCCAGCCTTGGGGTGTTCATCCACCCACTTGCCTTTAGCTGAATCTAATCGTTTCTTTAAGGCGGTTAATATGGTTTTATTAAAAGCTTTTGCTTGGCCGTTACTTTGTGGATACCACGGGGTGGAGTATAGATTCTTTATTTTCAATTCCTAGAAAAAGTTTCTATATGTCCGATTATCAAATTAGGCAGTTTTACGATACAAATTGATTGGGGTATCACAGAAATGGCGAGGCGATATTCTTCTAAGATAGGCCCGGAGTGACATCATATCTTTGATTGATGTGAAATCCTCGACCTCTATCCACTTGTTGAAATAATCAATGGCTACCCGGCGATAATTTTTACGAGCGAGCGGTGAGGACGGCGGAGCTGTCATTAATTCCCATTGGCGAGCCAAGGGGCTCGTGATGGAAATTAAATCATGAGTTGGTGATCTCAAGATTGGGGCGGTCGGCAGCGCCGATCCTGCTTTCCCTGCGTGTCCCAGGCGGCATTAGATCTTATAGTTAGCTAATAATATCCTTGAGTGTGGGCTCTATGTGCCAGTGTTCTGCCACCTGGATGATTACCACATATCCCTTCATGTAATTCGGCCAATACATATTGTCCCTATTTGGTAGTTAAGAACTTTAGAGTCTGACCGAATCTAGGGATCGTTTAACTGACTACTTAGATTAACGAAAGAGAACCTAATGGCGGATTTGGATCTTGTGAGCTTTGTTCGCTCGTTTGGGGTTCTCCATGATATATTGTCTTATGGGGTTCATCTCTGAAGGGGAGACCTCGTATGTTTTTTTTTTTTTTTTGACTTACCGGGTAGTGATAATAGAAGAATCACGGCTAATAATAGATGGGCGGGAACAACATTGGTATCGGAGAAACTCACGGTGGCTAAGGCGTCCACTTTCTCATTGCAATCCCTGGGTATGTGCTAGAGCTTCCAAGCTGAAAAGCTGCCCAAGCGTTGCTTAACCAAGGATACATACTTTTCCATTCGAGGGTCTCGCAACTCATATTCTTTGTTTTGCCTTACACCACCCAGTGAGAATCACTTGAATCGGGGCTTGTAGGCTAATCTTATGGTACTTGACTGATTCGGTAGGATGGCGCATACTATGATTCGTTGTTGGGTATTTAAAGCCAAAGGATTACTGCTTTCGATCTTCTCCACACGGATGGAGATTTAAGTTGCAAGCCGATCTGACTCTAGTTTGTCGAGATGCCACGAGTCTACATTAGGGTCCACCGATTCGAGCGCCGGGCTCACTCAGAGATTGGGGATCTGCCTTTATTAATATGTCATAGCTTTTGTCCTTTTGCTTGATCTTGGCTTATCACGGATCTGGAATTCACTTTCGATTCAATTTCCCGTCGAGCCGTTTCTCCCGAATAGTCGAGGCTTGTGGTGCTCCAAGAGGAGGTTAGTTAAATGTGATGGGGTGTGCTTGGAAGTATGGGTAGAGCTTCTTCCATTTGCTGCCGGAGGCTAATGCCATCACGAGGTGGTGGTATAGGGTTCTGATGCTAAGGACTTAGCTGATGAAGTGCGCAGCCTCACGCTTTCTATTCTCATATTCCTTAAGCAGGGCCAACACTCCACTAAGACATACGGAAGCGCTAGGGTATACGAGGGAGTGTTTATTTGGCTTAATTTTGCAAGGGTGGAGGTTCTGAGATCTTGTTTGATAGTTGTGAGGGCTTCATCACATTCCTCATTTCACCCGGCCTATTTGGCCCCCTTGAGGGTGACAAAGAACGGCTTTAGACGGTCTGTAAATCTAGAGATGAAGCGCGGGGTGTGACCGGCCCGGTTAGTGTTGTACTCAGCATAGAGTGGGAGCGAGGACTCAGAAGTAACTGTGAGGCGGGGTTGGCTTCTATACCCCTCTGAGTCACCATGAAACCCAAGAATTGGCCTGCACTGACTCCGAAGGCGCACTTTGAGGGATTGAGCTTCATACCGTACGCCCTTAGGAGTTCAAAAGCCTCTTGCAGTTGTCCAGCATGGTCCGGGAGTTCTTTGGACTTTACCAGTCATCAATGTAAACCTCTATGGTTTTTCCGAGTAGTGGCCTGAACATCTTAGTCACTAACCTCTGATATGGTTGCCTCGGCATTTTAAATAAGCGACACATCATTGTAAGCGAGAACAACCGTCTTGGGGGTAGTGAAGGCTGTTTTTCAGCGTCACGGTGAGTGCATAGTATTTGATGATATCAGAAGGCATCGGAACAACAACATCCATGCAGTTGACCGAGGCAACCAATCCCGGTCTGTCAGAAGGTAAAGAAGCTACCTTTTAGGCATGTGCCTCATTAGGGTCGTGTAGTCACGCACACTCCATTTCACGCCTTTTTCGGGACTACCACCTCATTGGTCTGACCATTAGAATTTACTTGTCTCTAATTAATCTTGCCTTTAGAAGATTAGGCTTCATGAATAACTTTGATAGCCATGGGATGGAAACGCCTCACTTTAATCTTGGCCTTCTTAGAAGGATGACATTCGGTTTGTGAGAGGCATGCGGGGGTTAATGCGATATGTCTAAGTGAGTCCAAGAAAATACATCCATATTACGGAGCAGAACCTACTGTATGTGTTCTTTTTCCCCGCTGGATAGGAGGAAACTAACATAAGTGGATTTACTCGGCTCGGCTAGGGATATTGATTCAGAGTGCGACCGATCGCTTCCTTGTCTTCCACCTCGCTTGGCGTATTTTGTAATTGCTATTATGAGGTATGGGTCTCGAGGGCCGGATTGTAAGAGCTTTCGTTCTTCTCACGCTCCTGTATTGACAGTTGGTAGCACCGCCGAGCTGCTAGTTGGCTACTTAGGAGGTCGATTTTCCCGGCACTGGTCAGGTAGCTGATCATTTGATGGTAGGTCAAGGGCACGGCTTTCATCACATGTAGCCAGGCTCGACTAACAATGGCATTATGCGAGGGCCCGGGTCTCGATACGAGAAAATAAGACTGTGAACTACCGGCCACACACCTTGACGGGGAGAGCAATGTCACCCATCGTTATTGTGGTTGCCCCGTTAAACCAGACATAATTCTACCAATAGAACTCAGCCTGATTAAAGAAGTTCATTTACTTTGAAGGCGAGGGCGGTTGATTACACAAATCGGCGTATTTGCTGTCGTGCTTTGATTCTTGAGATGGGCAGGATGGCCGGTCGAGACAGGATTTAGGGTGCGGACTATATCTTGGGACTCTTTACTGTTTTTTTCGAGCTAAACTTGTACTGTGGTATACAAACAATTTAATAATAACAAAAAATCATTTCATAAACTAAGGAACTACCACGAATTAGTGTATCATCATCCATCTTGATCCAATTTACATATCTATTGTACTTTTACATTTACAAATCGGAGCGCGGAACCTACATGTGGCGAGAAGGGATGAACTGCTAGTGTGCTGGCCAATGGTATGCGGAAGCTTTCGGACGTCTTCTCTTGTACCTACATGGATTAAAAACCCGTGCTAAGCTTTACGCTTAGTGGGAAACATATGTCTTATGCGTATACACATTTAAAGCATAAAACAATAACAGATATCAGAATTTTCATGCATTCATATAATGAACTTATACAATTACTTATGCTTATAACATACTTATTCTTATTCTGATCTCCCGTAGGACACATATTTATACTTATCTCCCGTAGGACACATAACTATTCAGATTCCTCATATATGTATTCAGATCTCCCAATGGATATATATATATATATATATATATATATATATATATATATATATATATATATATATATATATATATATATATATATATATATATATATCGGACTTATACTGATACTTGTCTAGGACTTATAATTATTTAGATCTCCCAAAGGACATCTACTAGAACTACGTGAGGAATTTAATTCTTATCCATTTCTGTGGGGTGATTATAGAACTTAGACCTTTATTAAGTACCGTAGGTACTACAAACGATATACTTATACTTCGTATCTTATACTTATACTACGGGCATATCCTTGTTTCTGAGGATCTTATACTTGTATTCTGAGGGCTGATATATATTTCGGATCTTATACTTGTCTTACGGAACTTATTCTTATTACCGAGCGTATAGCATGCTACGAGATCTTATACTTGCGCTTTGATACGAGCTTATTAACGTATTTGGATCTTATACTTGTATTACGGATCTTATACTTATCTTACGGATCTTATACTTGTCTTACGGATCTTATACTTGTATTTCGAAGCTTATTCTTGTATTTCGGATCTTATACTTGTTCAAATACTCTTCTCGAATCGTTTTCTTTATTTTTTCGTGTTTCAGTTTGTGATTTCACATATGGCTATAAAAGTCAACATTCACGACAGATTCAGTTGTTGAATCCTATCCTGTTTGTCATTCAGTAGCAATGTGATCTCACATTCAATATTGCAATCTCACATATGGCTATAGAAATTAGAGCATTCACTTAGTGGTCGGTTGTTGAATCTTTGTCTTGTTTGTCATTGTTAACGATGTGATCTCACGATCCAATGCAATCTCACATATTACTATAGAAATTAAGGCATTCCCACGACATATTCGGTTGATGAATCTGTCACATTTTTCATTCGGTAGCAATGTGATTTCACATGGAGCCGAGATCATAACGTGTGCGCCCACGTAACGAAGTGTCGTACTTGGTAGTAGGAGTGCCAACAGCGATCATAGCGATGCACTCATTCATTCATGTATTCGCTATCATTAGATTTATCTTTTCTGGATTATATGTGATAATAATCATATATAACTTAATCACATTATGTGTTCATGACATATTGCCTTTCATGTTCATGTTCATTTTTCAGTTCGTTTTCATATTTCATAATATATTCATGTTTCATGAACACATCTTTACATATTGCATTTCCTATACTTTTCTTGTTTCATGCCTATTACATATGGCATTTCATATACTTGTATAGTAAGATACTTATGTACACACATCATTCATGTATTCTTATTCCTCTATGAATCTACTTTACTTAGAAATTGGAATCATTCCAATTGAATCATCCAAACTAAAGTTATGGCATTTTCATGCCAAACTAGTCGAGTTCTGGAAATATTACACTAGGAACAGTTTGTAATACTCAATTTTCAGGGGTCTTAACTTCATATCTGACACTGGTTCTTTGTACTCCCTTGAAGCTAAGGTGCTAAGGGTTCTTCTCCAACTAGAATCACTCAAATCAGATCACCAAAACTCAAGTTATGTCCTAAACAACCCGAACTACTCTATGATCAAAACTGAAGCAGAAATTAGCTTGAACATAGCCCCACTTTGAGTGAATTTTGGGCCAAATAGAATCAAAATTTGAAGGTACCTATTTCAGGGTGTTTTGTTCTCCTTGAAATCTATTTTAATCAGCCACTTGAATCACTTATATCGAATAAGAAATGACCAAGTTATGGCGAGAAATCGAACTTTGATGCGAATGGAGCATTAGATACGAGTTACCAGGTTAATGAGAACACTTATGAGTGCAGGGTACCACTCTGTTTGTCTAGGGTACCACCCCCTCGAAATTTCAGAAAAGGTGGTTTTTCTCCCATTTTTTCATATTTTGCTAGAATCAACTCAATAATCGATATACACTTCAAAACAACTCAGTATTAAATGCTTGTAACACCACATTACACTCAGTATCTTTCCAATACATATCTTTCTTCAAAAACCTTTCATGAATTACTCCCAAAACAACTCTAATGTGGGTCCTAACCCATACACAAACCAAACACAAGGATTAGTTAGGGTTTGTTCTAACCAAAACTCCATTACTTTGTAATTAAATCATGAATCCAACCTCAAAGGGAGGATTCCATACTCATCTTGTACCATTTAGGGTTTTACCACCCCTATTTTCAAGAAATCTAGGGTTGAGATGAAATCCTAACAAAACCCTAGGTTTGAAAACCATAGAAATCCCTACCATGGTCCAATTATACATAATCCCATACAAAATTCATAATTTCCATACAAAATGCAAAAAGATCCATGCTAGAATCCATACCTTTCTTCTTGCTTCTCTTTCTTCTTCCCTCTTCTTTCTTTTTCCCTTCTTGGCCTTCTGATTTGCTCTCTTTGGAGACCCAAAATATGAGATATTTTGTTGTCTCAAGCTCTTTTTATACTTAATCTTTATAGTTATTGCACATAGGTCCTCCAACTTTCTATTTATTGCTTTACAACTTATGTTATATTCTAATTTAGCCCACACTCTTCTTATCTCATGACTTTCATATCCTTTTTGAAAATTTACAAATTTGTCCTTGTGTCTTGTAAACTTTCCGGGTTTCTCAATTTCCATGTTACTTGTTAAATCACGAAACATTCAAATTATACTACAAAATACCTAAACATGTCGAGAAAGCGACTATAATTTATGTTCGAGTGTTACCTTTGCCAATTCGACCAGTACTCACATGCACATCAAAATTGTTAATACACATAGTAAGTAAGAGTGCATTGTGGTGTAAATGTGACCCTAGACCAGTTAACAAGAGAAGGATATAAAGTAGTCAATTAAATTTGGATTGCCCGCATTTGCTATCACGGGGCGTGGATGGTGCTTACGGGCCCCGGGCCGTGCACGCCGCGCCAACAACCTCTTCTTGGTGGCCCGTCGATCGTCAACCAGGCTGCCAAGTTTGTAGTTTATGGTGGACCGAGGTTCAAGCGGGGGCTCCGCGTTGGCGTATTCTTTGACCAGGTGACCTTAGCTCCGTGGGTGATCTCCCAAACATCTCTGAGATGGCTGGCCTTGATTAATCTTTCCACCATAAATTTTAGGCTTCAACATTGGTTGGTCTCATACCCGTGGTCTCTATGGTAATCACATCTCAAAGACTAGTTGCGTTGTGTGGGATCTGACTGAATAGGTGTGGGCCATTTGAAGTCGGGGTGATTTCGGATGAGAGGAAGGAGTTTGTCGTAAGAGATGTTCAGGGAGGTAAACTGAGGGGGTTCCCTCTTTCTCTCTGATTGGTCTCGGGAGCGTTTCTAGTTCTTACTCTGGCTCCTTTTGTTGGCCCGAACCTTAATTAGTAGACTTGCTTTGCTGAGGTACATGATCATCACGGTTTGAGAGAATTTGCCGGGATATTGTCCTCTGAGTGTTGAATATTTATCGGCTAGTCGTACAATTCTTCATTGTCGTGGCGGATCCGGAGATAGCGGGGAGTGGAAGAGAATGGGGTGGTTGGCTAAATCCTTCGGAGTCGAAGGACGCGTCCATCTTTGTGCGAATCAATCTATTGGATGGCCCCTTCATTCGTTTGGGCCAAGTAGGTGCACCGGAATCAACAAAATTTGTATTATAGGGTTCCCCTCTTTGCTTGGTAGAGCTATTGTAATATAGTGATCTAGAGGTCGAACTGGGGATGGGTTTCTTCGTGAGAGAAAGATTCACAGTGGATTGAAAATGGTGTGTTTACTCTTTGGATTCCAGGATTTGTGTAAAAGCGATTATTGTGAGAATGGTTGAAGCGGAAACTCATCGAAATAAAATTCGGAAGAGAACTCCTTGAAGTCTCGGGCCACTAGGTTAGGGTTCTAGGGCATCCAACATGTCCTCGGGTCTTTTTCCTCGCGTTGGGGAGGATGACCTATAGTCATTTCCCGAACCGGATCTTCATTTAGCTTTAAAACCTAAACCCTAAAATTTTCCTTTTTGAAAGACAGCATTTACAGGGTATATGGGCTCCCAGACGGTAGAACACACTTCTATGCCTGCCCTTGATAGTAATAGGAGATGACTAACTTCGTGCTCGGTGGATCAGTGATAAGTATCCGTTGAACCCCCTTTCCAAATACACGTTAGTGAGGGCATACCTAGGAGATTTTAACCTAAGGTGAGAAGCGAGCAGCGAATACCATAATGCTTACATGAAGCGAAGGCAGGCGGCTGCCTCAGGGAGTGGCACCACGATGGCCTTCACAGCCGAGAATGAGGGTTTAGCCGAACATCCCTTGATTTGTCATCATCAAGGGGTGTTTGACTACCAAGAAAATGCAAGAAAATGAAGGAGAGGGAGAGAAAATCCGCGGTAGTCGAGGGAGAGAAGCTTACGTGATTTTATTAGGTGATTGATGGGTACTTAGATTGATTAATGTTGAAGCAAGGCGAAACTTATATAGGTGCACCGGTATCAAGGGAGTAAAAAATGTATAAAAGGAACCAAGAAATTACATCAAGGGAAAATTTGTACAAAACCCTGGCAGGTCAGCCGGTGACAACGGGAGTAAAAGGGGCTTCGGTGTTGAAATTTCGCAACATCTGGCATCTGAGGTGCGAAAGTGCAACCATGCTAATTTTCACTTGCCTTCTTTCTCTTTTGCATTTTTGCTCCAAATCTCCTTTGATTCAATCATGCATCTACGAATTCGGCTCGAGTTCATCGTGTTTAAATCGGATTGAAGATAATAGAATTATTTGGCACGCAAAACTACTAAAAATAGCTACAAAATGTGATCGGTAGCAATGAGACCTCAATGTATCAATTGGAGTTATTTAAGTTGATTAGTACACAAAAAGTGTTTAAAACCTGCAATAACCAGGGCTCAAAATAGCACTATTTGGGTACTAATCACCCCTCCAAATCTTCTGGTGAAATCGCGGATGGACTCGTCATCCCGCTTAAAGATGGTTTACAGAGAACTGATGTTTACCTTCTGTCGAACTGAGCACAGGTACTAGGAAACAAATACAGCCCACAACTCACTGAATGAGTTGATAGATCTCCGTGGGAGTTTATGGAACCAAGCTAAGGCGGGCCCCTTCAAACTGGCTAGGAACACTTTGCATGAAGTAGCGTCGATCTCCGCATTGAGTATCATTGCCTGATTGAAGTGCAGCACGTGGTCATATAGATCAGAGGAGCCATCATACATGGCAAAAGACGGTATGACAAAGCCACGAGGTGGTTCGTAGCTCAAGATGTGCCGGTCCAATGGGGAGGATAGCATGTCTTCAAGTCCCTGGACATTGGTGGATGTAGGCATGTGCGGGGCTGGTGCAACCCCAAAAGTATGATACATGAACGAAATTGATGGTGCCATACATGCCATGGCACATTTTGAGCTTACTCCAAGCGTCGCTCTCACATTGATTCTCTTTATACACTCGGCGATGCATGCCAGCGTAGACGACGGAGCGAGGAGCCTCTTTCTTGATTTAGCCTCCACGTTGTTCTTTAGGGGTGGCAGATCAGGAAGCGAAGAGCTACCAGAGGATAACTCGTCGCTTGCTCCCTACCCATCCACGCCGCCTGCGAGATGGGCTCCTTACCTTTATTTTGTTTGACCGGGGGGTGTAGGTTCATTTGCTCCCTCGTGCATTTTCACCGTCCTCTTCCAAATGAGCCCATGACGTCGTTCTATTGCTGAATGGTCAACACGGCTGCGGTTCAACCATGCATGCGGCTGTTCTTCTTGCTTCGATCTCCATATCTTGGCGCTTGTGAAAAACTAGTCTGAAAGGCCCGATTTCTTCCCGGGTTCTTGGCCATAGCGATGGAATTAAACCGAACCGGATATTGAGCTTGAACTACGAATCTTCGGGATGTGGAGGATAAACGATAATAGTGTAGCTCGCCGTTCTTAGATGAAATTTTTTCTTGGTCGTTCCCATAGATGGCGCCAATTATAGTCTCTTAGATTCTTGGAGTCTTCGAATCGTCGAGGCATTAACCTGGCAGCAAGGACCTACAAAACCAACAAGGCACCAGCGGTGGTGTGCCGATCGGCTCTCTGATGCTTAAGTTAGACAAAGAAATAGAGAGCGTAAATGTCAGTATTTCAGTAGTGTATTTTCACATACCTTTCTATTGCCATTCCTTCCTTATTTATGAAGGAGGAGGATGATCTACTTTTTATGGAAAGTGGGTGATTGGTTTTCGTAATAGAAGGGAGGAAGGCGCTTTATTTGCGCTTCAACCGTTTTTCCTTTTTGATAGCCAAGTCATCTGAATCTTCCGCCTTAAGGATCGTTTGATCATCCTAAGGGCGGTTACGTACGTGGTTTGTGGGAGGATGTGTTCTTGAGCTGCGAGGGATCAATCGGGAAGTTATTGGTTGGCCATCTTCTTAGAGACGACAGTCGGCTAGAAGAGGATATGCTCGGGTAATAAATCATGGAAGCCTTTGCTGTGATCGGATAGTCCACGAGCCAGGCTTGAGCCGTGCGAATCCATGTTCATGTAAGAGATACCAAACTCCACAATGGGGCTTTGATGTCTCTGAACCTTACGAATATGGATCTTTGGGCCAAAATCCGTAGATCATACGCATTTATCAACCATTGTTATTTTCTAAAATGTGTTATATTTAGTAAAATGCTTTGTTTAATTTTGTCATTAGTAATAACTTTTTATTTATTAAATTAATTCGAATTTGTGTAAATCTTAAAATATATTTAAAAATTTTTGTTATCTATTTTTATTAAATAAAATTATTTAGATGTTAATTTTAAGAGGTTGGGGAAATTTTTATGATTTTTTTTCAACAAAAATAAGAGAAAGGTAGAGTAAGTAATGGCTTATTAGGTAGGGGCCCCAGGGGGTAGTACTTTTGGCAAAAATCACCTTGTGGTAGAAACTGTTTTTGAAAGGGTAATGATATAATAAGAAAAGAAAAATGAAGATATTGCTTTGTTTAATGTTTGTTAAAAGAGGCTTAAAAACATAACTTCTCCAAATTAAAAAAAAAAAATCATTAATGAATGAAGATGAAAATGGTAAGTTTTTCAAGCTTTTACTTTCTTGAAATTCAAATATTTCCTAATAATTATAACCCTTGATAAAAAAAATAAAAAAATCAAATATAGAGTAGAAAAGAAGTCAAGAGGGTAGTATTGTCTTTTTATTTATGCATTATCTTTTTCTTTCTTTTTATATAATACCAGTCAGTAATTACAAACAACTTACGCACCATACAACAGTCCACTATCACTAATCCCACTGGATTTCAAGGGATTCTGTAATAATATCAATGTTGCTACGAATTTCACTATAAAAATCCCCCATTAAAAATCCTCCATCACTCACTCACTCACCCACTTCTCTCTCTTCTTTGCATTTCATAAAATTTCTCTCGGTTCTAGCGATGATCATGAACTTTCAGATAAGCTTCATCATCGTTGTACTCATGCGAGAAAATTTTATTCTGAGAGACATTTGTATTTTGATTATCGATTTTGTCGGTTGTGCGAGTGTGGCTTGGGGATATTGAGGGCGTTAACTATGAAAGTGTTTTAGTTAGTTTGTTTATGTTTGTTTCTCCATTTTTGGTCTTATAATTATATGTTTATGATTTCATATTAGTTGTGGGATTTTTCATTGGTTTTTCTTTTAATGATAAGTTTTGATGGCTCATCGAGCTATGGAGGCTTTAGAGATGATTCGAGACGAAGATCTTGGGATTGATATGGTTTTAATGGAGCTGCATATGCCTGATATGTGTGGGCTCGATCTCCTCGATGAGATTAAAAGAATATCGGATCTACCTGTTCTTGGTGGGTGGCATCCTTAGGGCTTGTTTCCTTACAGTTTTCTAACTCATAGTACCTGTTTGGTTTCGATTTTCAAAAACTTTTTTTTTTTTACAAAAAACAAGAAGAATAAGGAATAAAGTGATTGTTTGGTTCATATGTTTTTTAAAACTGATGTTGAAAATAGTTTTGAAGAAAACACACAACCTGGATTTTCAGAAAAGTTGAAAAACGGGGAACCAAAACATGGGCATAATTATTTATTCCTCTCTAACCACCTTTTGTTTTTTTTTGTTTTTTTTTGGTGGTGCAGTGATGTCTTTTGATCGAAGTGAGAATGCGATGTTAAGTAGTCTTGAGAAAGGGGCATATTTTTATTTCACAAAGCCGCTTTATATGGAGGATATATTACGACATTTGGCAATATGTCCCATCTTAGAAGACATCAGCGTAATGAAAGCCAGGCTGAAGGCGAGAGAAGGAGTTCTTTGCTCTTCGGGAATCATCGTTCAATGAAGAGGAAATGCATGAACATGAAGGTAGTTTTGTGAGTGATTGGAACAATAGTTATGGAGATGATCGGTCGACGGAAAAGACTGCCAAAGATCCAGTGGAGGAAGATACCTCACTTCACCCTTGCGCGAAGGCAAGTGGAAGATGTCAAAAGCCACAGCTTTCGAGCCTTTGTTGGCGGCGAATTGAGGTCTGTTCCCATTCATGGAAGACCGACTCGTTTGCGCCATCATCACCACAACCAAGCCGACCACGCCTGCCCTCGTTGTACCCCCGCGAGGAAGCGAATGTGAGGGGAGAAATTACGGTGAACAGATGATCATGGTAGGGTCTAAATGTGGCGGCAAGGTGGCGACACCAACTGGAGTTCGATCATCATTTCTTTGAAGTCCTTGTTTAAAGGTTTATGAATAAATTCGTTTGAATAATGGATTTAAATAAAGTTGAAGTCTCCATTTTCATATATGATTTTAGGAAGTATCTTTCATTTAGAATTTTTTTAAATACAAATGCTTTATAAAAATCTAAAAACATTTTTTAATGTTAAAAATAATTTACTATTCAACAATATTTTCAAAGAAATGAACATAAATCATCCACTAAAAATACTTAAAAACAAAAAAACACAGCATAACGAAATGATTAAATTCAAATAATTTCGGTAGTTTGGGATTAATAAAAAAAAGTTCCTGTATTCCTCTGGGATGTTAGTTTTTGTTACGTACTAATCGCTGAAAATCTCTGGAAGCTAAAACACCAAATAAAAAAATTCGGTTATTTCTAGCCCGGTTTTTAGCAGTTTTCTCTGACATTGTCCCCAATCGTCGTCAAAAACATAAAAATTGATTTGACCATGCATGGGGTTTGCAGCTAAATGTTGGGTCCAAACGAACTTGGGAAATAGTTGCATGACCAAGATATCAACCAAAAAAATAAAATAAAACGAACTAATTAAGGGGTCAAACGTAACGAACGTAACAGATTAACGAATTTTAATGTGTACACATGAAATTAATAAATTAACGTAATTAATCTAACGTCTAACGAAACTAACGAATCAACGAATTAACGTTATGTGGATCATGCATTGGTGTCGGTTTTTAAGGTTTGAAAATCCTAATTATATTCCTCAAAACCGTGAACAACTAAAATAACGGTAAAAATACAGTTATTTTTAACGGATTTGTACCGTTCAGAAACCGTCAATGGTGTAGTTTAGGAACCTCGTCTTTAATACAAATACTTGGATTGGAAGTTCGAGTGTCTTTTAAAAATCTATTAGCTAAGGAACTTACCATTATTCAAACCTTTTGGGTGCATTTGATTTCATAAGCTACTAAAAAAAAAATGCTAAAAACTTATTTTCTCATAATTGGTATTTTTTGAAATATTAAATATAATTAAAATAATTTAGAAATTTATGTAGTGTGAAATTATTAAATCTTTATATAACCAGAATTCTTGAAAATCATGCCTACAAAATTAAAGACATAAGGATCTTTGAGGAAAAGAATTAAGTGAATGTTGGATACTCCCAGCCTTGACCCGGCTTGAGAGCGGATGGTGTTGGACGCCTATTCTAGGGCTTTCGCAACTAAATTTATGAGTTGGAAGCTTATGTTGATGAGTTGTTGAGAATAAATCCAAGATCTACAGTGAACGTGGAGATATGTAGAGATGATCTAAAAGAGAGGAGGAGAATCTTTAAGAGAATATTTGTTTGTTTGAATGTCTGTAAAAAAGGATGGACGGCAGGTTGTAGGCATACTATAGGCTTCGATGGATGTTTTTTGAGGACTAAGTTTAAGGATGAACTTTTGGTTGTTTTAGGAAGATATGGGAATGAACAAAATTTTCCTATAACACGGGCTTGTATGAAAAGTGTAACAAAATTGAACTAGGTTTGGTTTCTAATATTGCTAAAAGGAGAGCTGGAATTAGAAGATGGGAGCCAATTTACTTTCATATAAGATATGCAAAAGGTATGATACTGTTAAGACCAAATGATATATACAAATTTATGACATTATTACCAAATGACTATTACCTAATCCCCAGCAAAGGCGCCAAAAACTTGTTAAGTCCATACTGTATGGTGTGATTAGTGGATGCCAATCTTCTTGAACTGCCACACAAGAACTTTTCAATCCATGGCAACAATGCCAAAAACTTGTTGAGACCATTTTTCATATGTATGAAAAATGGAATTGTTCTCTCTTTTAAGATGACTCATTTAAAATTTGTGTGTGTGGTCTCAATCACTGCAAGTGCACAAGTCATACAAGTAATAAAAGTTGATATTTAAAGTCTAGATATCGTTCCCACGAGAAAAGATGATAAATCAAAAGACTAACTACCCCAACTACTCAAGATCATTACTATTTGAAGTCCACTAATATGATGATAAGAGGACTAAAATGTAGTCCTAAACTGAAATCTTAAATATACAAAAGTAAAGTTTAATAAAACTGGGGTTGAGGATTCACTGAGTGAGACAAACTATAAATGGATTAATGAGTAACAATCACTTTATGCATCTTTTCGATTCATAGCTCAACCATCAATTGGAAAACTGAGTTTGTTAAAGATGAAAGGTAGTATGGTTTGGATTTCTCCCTCAATCATACTTTTCACTGATTAAAGGTTCATATTCATTTTTGAGACATGATTCTAATAAGTTACTTGTAATATATAACCCTCTTTCTAAGATTTAAAAGTATTTTCCTTTTCAGTACTTCGCCTTTCGAATCTTGGGACTAAGAATTCTTATCCTCATAAGCGAGGATATTGCAAGCCTTCTCGGTGTTGATTGACACCTCATCCTACACTTCGATGAAAATTTTCATCTCCTTGATTAGATCTCGGCTAACACGGGATCGAGAATCAATTCGACAAAATGAGAGACCTCACAGTGATTAAACGAGATACTTCATTAAACCTATCTCAACTTATAAGTAAGTTGGCGATCTATCTGAGTAATCCTTCAAAGTTCATTAGTTCCATAGTATTAGTCTACCATACCCACAAGGAATTGCTCTACACTCTCAAGAGTCTCCATCTTTGTGTTACTCAGAGGGCCTCCTAGAAATCAAGGTGAGATACAGTACCTTGCATTGGGTACACGGTACTAGTATTAAGAACAAGTAAATTTATAAACAATACCAATCAAATAAATTCAAAATTAGTAAGCTTTCTTCCACCTTATGCTGCAAAAATGACTATCATCAATGACCCATTTCCAGTGAGCTCAACTTTTCAAAATTGGTTTACTCATATCAGTGACTAACTGATCAGGAAAATTCACTAAAATCATAAACGAATTGATATAAATGAGCTCCATAAACCTTCCATCATCCATTAAAATCAAACAGTAAATGAAAAGAATTTGTAAAAATACCAGCTTTCAGTTGCACTTCAATACAATACCCAAATCCAGAAAATTAAGGAAAACTAACAAAAATAAAACCTCTTGAGCTAAATCTACTAAAATGAAAAATAAAAATAAAAATGTACAAAAGTCTTCAACCACCGAGAAATCCTGGAGCCGCCAAAAAGCTATGCACATTGCCCCAGGCGTATTTATAAACTTTCAATGTTGGAGTGCGATTCGTGCCCGCAGGTAAATTTATTTGAATCAGCAAATATTTATATACTGAGTTCCTCCCTACTGTAGTAGTCGAAGCTCTTGCGTGTATAATTGATCTAAGTCGAACACGGGATGGGTTTTCATCTAGAAATGGTTTGCATTAGAGGCGTGAAAGAGTAGAGCTTTCTATTTGGACTTTTTGGATTTGTGTTAAAAACTGTAAATGGTTTAAAACTGGAAATTGCAAAAGCGGAAATGGTAAGCGGGAATTTAAAGTGAATAAATTAAACTTTGAAGATTTAGGTTACCAACTTGACAAGCTAGGGCAAACCACGTGTCCTCGGGTTTTTATCCTCTACGTGAGTCGACACGGAATCTGATTATGGCCCCTTTTGTTTAAAACCTAACATCCCTTTATCATTTTTCTAAAGTGTCAAGACCATCTAAAAAGTCAGTGCATCTCACAGAACGAACCACTAAAGTATGGAAGTATTGGCCCAACAATAAAAGTCAATGTTATTTAACCCCAATTTGAAGAACCCTAACATATAAATGCTACCTCGAAGGCTCGTAAAAACCATCTAAAGACATTCCTAAGCATGGAGAGTATTGGCCAAGACAATAAAATCCCATGTTATGCAAGCGAATTTTGAAAATAAGGGCCATAAATACACTACGTGACTTTTAGTACAAGAGGACAACATGCTTAGCCTTATATGACTAGCTTCCTTCGCCTTGAAAGAGCATGGCCTCTCTTGAGTTGTCATCCTCGAGAGGTGTGTTTGGCAATAGGGAAAGTGAAAGAAAGAAAGAGAGAAAGAAGAAGAGAGAGAGAGAAAGAGAGAGAAAATAAAAGCAAAGCTAAAAAAAACAAAACTTTATTTACAAAAGCAGTAAAAGAAAAGAACTTACAAATTACCAAAAACTTGTCTTCCCTTCTCTCCACCTCTCCTCCGATCCTCCTCTTATTACAAAACATGAGGGGTATTTATAGGCCTCCTCAAGGTATGAAATTACCAAAAACCCTAATAACTAGGCTAAGTTATAGGACAATTGGGTAATAAACCAAGTTTGAAAATGAGTTCGACATTAATTACACGACATGGCGAGGTCTGCAAATTTCGCTACGAGGATGAATTTAAGCTAATTAGCGAATTTGTAGGATTGGCAATTTGGCAAGTGTGGTGGCAAGGTTCTAGCGAAATTGGCAAGGTTGCGAATTTCGCTAGCTAGCGAAATTTCGCTAAGCTACGAAATTTTATGTGAGAAGCGAATTCCTTCATTTTCGCTAATGAATAGTGCAATGTGAATTTGTGAATTTACATGAGTGTTGCTAAGATTATGAAGTTGTTCTGCAACAGGTTACGAAATTCGCGGGATTGAATTAGTTCATGACAGTTGCGAAATTACTTTGTTTTGCTGTGCATTCCTCGTCATGTCTTGAGCGCATCTCATTTCTTACTTTTCTTTGTTTTCCATTGATTTTAGGCTTTGTTGATGGCTGAGACTAGGCTTCCAACCTCATGATTGATCATTTACGTGAGGTTGAAGTTCAAATATTATTACAAAAGTCTACAAACAACCAAAAACACCCTCGAATTGACATAAGTGTTACTAAGATGACGAACACTTCAATTGGGATATATGACATGATTAATGATCAAAAAGTACTCAAAAACCTATCTAATATAGGGTTGAAAATTGCACTTTTGAGCACTTGTCCACCCCCCCAACGAAGCGTTGCTAGTCCTTAGCAATGCAAAATAAGAATTGAGATGCATGTGGTGATTTTCAAAAGGTTGTGTTTCAAAAGGTTATTGTACTTATATACAAACTAACATTACTTTAAGTGAACAAATTGAAATCGAAAACATATCTGAGAATAAAATCCATAAAGAGAACAATTTTAGAGAATTATACTTTGTTTCCATGATTTTCAACTTGGATTTCCACCTAAGTCTATTGATTATTTTTGTATCAGTTAAAAGCGATAAAAGCTGCGAAATTTGTTTCCCCCCCGACCTACTTGACATGGCCTTAAGTTGTTGAACAACTTTAGATAGGGCTAGTTACACTTTTCTTTCTTTATTCATCTACATCGTAGGGTGCAATACGTAAATCCGACTTCACCAAAGTCCGTGTAGAGTGGTCCACGATGACTCCAGCGATTAGGTTTAGGGCAGCCAGGCAAGGATCAATGACCACTAACTCTAAAGGCTTCACCCCGGGACTCGAATGACTTGAAAATTAAGTACCCACAAGTCATTAAACTTCACCTATCCACCCGGTAACGAACACTGTCGATGACTCGGCCAATTAAGGCTTAGGGCATCGGGTTTCAAAACTTCGCCATACACCCCTCGGGCCCCGTGCTCGGGTTTCAAGCGAAACTTCACGACTTTATGTTTCTTTCTTCTTTTTCTTTTTCTTTTCTTCTTGCTTTTTCTTTTCTTTTTCTTTTCTTTTCCTTTTTGGAAGACAACATTGGTCTTCAAATGTGGGAACTCAAACCTATCCTAGGTTGCCAACATACCTAAGGTCGGTTTTGCAAAGTGGAAGAAGGCACACAATTTCACAGCCTATTGGAACAATTTGGAGTGCAGTGTGTGACATAGCATAAAGGGGGAAATTTCCAAGTTGAGCATGCTGGAACAGTGACTGAACACAAATTGTTTCAAGCATGGAATTTGTTCTAGCATATAGGTGAAAACATGATGATTCAATCATCCAGCTTATAGCAATTCAATTGTCCAGTTTGTAGCAATTCAATTGTCCAATTGAAGCAATTCAATTGTCCAATTGAAGCAATTCAATTGTCCAATTTAAGAGAAAAACATTTACCTGATATGCAGGGCCTGAAAACATGATATGTACAATTGCAGCTAGCCAACTTCCATATGGTGAGAATTGTAAGGCTCGGGAGGGATCCAGTGGGGAGAATTTCTTCACTTCTTGGCTCTTTACTTTACCACATAAGGTTCACTCTCTGTCCATTGACTTTAAACACCTTGTTATCATGCGGACTTTGTCCATCTTGACGACTTGCACGGAAATAGATGGGTTGGAGTCATATAAAAGAACTTGGTCTCCTCTTTAAAATCCTTCACGGTTATCATTTGATCATGCCATCTTTTGATTTTTCTTTTCGCGATCTTGAATTCAAATAGGCACATCATTAATTATTTTCTTCGATTCATTGAATCCGAGGAACCTCTTGACTCCGACAGCGTAAATCAATTCGGCTTCTTAATTGCCCACCATGCTTTGTACTGATTTCCCTTTGGAAGGTGGCCGCGCCTTCTGCATGAGCTAATGAATGGGGACGCTTCGGGGTTATCTTGAAAACATTCTGTCAAACCACTGTGAATCAAGCGGTTGATGACGATCTTTTGTGAGGTGCTTCACTTCATTCAGTGATCCCAGTCATCCTGTTGGCTAGTTCTACTTGACCACTTGTTTTGAGGATGGTGAGGGTGGCTACTTGTGTTTCACACCATGTTAGCCATGAGGTTTTCAAATGGTTTATTAAATAGGGAGCCTCATCACTTGCCCAATAATGGTTTCGGTACCCCCGAACGCTAGAAAGATATTGGCTTTCAAAGAATTTGTTACCACCTACGTCATTGGTTTTTACGAGGAATTGCCAGCCCATTTAGAGACATAGTCGACTCCACCGAGAATGTATGTATTACCATATGTGAGGAAAAGGTCCCATAAAATCAATGCCCCACACATCGAATAATTCAACAACTAAAATTGGGTTTAAAGGCATCATATGACGGCGAGATAATTTCCCAAGCCTTTGGCATTTGTCACATACACGGCACATTTGGTGTGCTTCCTTGAATAAGGAAGGCGGTAGAGCTCAGGCGTAGCACCTTCATTCTTGTTTACGGGAAGCAAATGACCGCCTAAGCACTCTCATGGCAATGGTTTAAAATTCCCTTCTTGTTCCTCTCAGTGCACATTTCACGATGATTTGATCTTGCCGATGTTGAATAAGAAAGGCTCTTCAATAATAGGAATAATTTAGCAAAAAAATATTTCCTATCACATCCTTTCCACTCGGTGGGATTTCTCTGTAGTGAGGAAATTGGCCCGATGTGAGCGTACGGGAGCTTTCTCGAGCTTGCATTAGGGATTCTTGGAGGTATCATTATGGGAGAATTTATGAGTATCATGGGCTATAGTTAACCTTGGCCAGATGATCTGCTACCACATTTTCCACACCTTTCTTATCTCACCGTACAAGTTAAACTCCTGAAGTATGAGGAACTGACGAGATGAGTCTTGCTTTTTGCATTTTGTTTGGTTAAGAGATATTTGAGGCGAGAATGATCTGTAAAAATGACTATATCAGCCCCAGACCAAATATGTTGAATTTATCTAAGGCATATACCCTTGCCCGGCAACTCTTTACTCGGTAGTGGTATAATTCCTCTGTCTTCATTCGGGGTTTTGCTTGTAATACACCACATGAGGTTTCCCGTCTTCTCTTTGGCAATCACAGCTCCTATGGCAATGTCGCTCGCATCACGCATCACCTCGAAGCAGTAGCGCCAGTGGGTGCTCGAACTATTAGGCGGTAGTCAAATGAAATTTCAGTTCTTCAAAACTCTTTTAGCAATTTTCTCCCCAAGCAATTTGGCGGCCTTCGAAAGCTTGTACGGGGGTTTGGCAATTTTGGAAAAATCTTTAATGAGCCGTCGGTAGAAGCTGCATGGCTAGGAATTGTCTAATTGTTCTCACATTTGTCGGGCGGCAATTTGGAAATAATGTCGGCCTTTGGCATCCTTCAATTCCCACGTTAGAAATAATATGCTGATACAATTCCTTGGTTTACCATAAAATGGCATTTCTCGGTTAAGCCTCGATGCTTCTCATGCACCTCTTGCCAAGATGGCTTCCATTGGTTAAGCATTCTTCAAAATTACCCCCATATCTTGTGATATCATCCATGTATACCTCCATTATACGGCTACACCATGTCAAGACATAAAGGCATACATCGGCGAAAAGTGGTGGGCGTTACAAAGCCCAGGCATTCTCCTATAAGCATACGTGCGAATGGACAAGTAAAAGTAGTCTTTTCTGATCTTACGGGGCAATTTCTGTCTTAGAGTACACCTGAATACCCATCAACAATAGAAGGGTGTCAAAAACTCTTCCAAGAGTTGATCCCGATGAGCAATGATGGAAAATGGTCTTTTCGTGTCACCTCATTGAGCCTTCGATAATCTATACACACTCTCCAACTGGTTGTAAGTCGGGTAGACAATTCTTCACCCTTCTCGTTTTTCACAGTTGTTACACCTGATTTCTTAGGCACCACCTGAGTTGGGCTAACCCATGTGCTATCGATGGGATAAATGATACCGACTTGGAAGCGATTTCAGGAACTACATCTGATATTAACTTCCTGTAGATGGGGATTCAACCTCCGTTGGGGCTGCCTAACAGCTTTAGACTCCTCTTCTAAATAGATATGATGAGTGCAAATAGACGGGTTTATGCCTTTCAGATCAGAAATTTTCCATCCCAATGCTTGCTTATTCTTTTTGAGAAGGTGCAGGAGATTATGCTCAATGCGTGGTTGCGATGAAGAAATCTGGCTGAGCCTTCCTTTCATTTTACTTTCAATGCATACTTCGTCGCGGGGAGGGAGTTTGAATTCTAGGTGAGGTTCCTTGGGTTCATTACCGATCCAATAGAGGCAAGTTTTCTATTCTTCTTCCCCGGTACCCACATGCCCAAGCTCATTTCTTGAAATTCATGTTGCTCTTTCAAGCGATCGGATAACTTCGGAAGTTAATATATCTTGAACTTGTTGGATTTAGCTGTTCTTCGAGAATGGTATCTAAAAATCTGAGACTTCTTCAAAGTCATCCTCCTCAGAAGTGCATATGCCTTTTACCCATATGAAATATATTGAGTTCGAGTCATGTTCAAATGTGAGTTGCATGACTCCATTCACGCAATTGATGATTGCATTTGAAGTAACCAAAAATGGTCTCCCTAATATGATGGGCACACGATTAGGTCTATTGCAGCGGATTTACGTATCAAGTACAACAAAATCTCTTGGATAGTAATCACGTCACTTGTATAAGAACATCCTCGATAGTTTCCTTTTAGTATTTTAATAGACACATCGACGATGAAAGTGTGATGGAAGTGGGTTTCGGTTTGAGCCCAATTGTTTGTATATAGAATATGGCAACGATTCACACTAGCTCGGGGTCTAGAGTGCTTTCTCCCACTATTTGATGCCTCCAATATTCACTGAGATCGTAGGACATCCTGGATCTTTATACTTCACTGGAGTCTTGCTCTCTATAATGGCACTAACTTGCTCAGTTAAAAAGGCCTTTTTATTTACATTGAGACCCTTTTTTACCGTGCATAAATCCTTCAAGAATTTTGCGTAAGTAGGAACCTGTTTAATCATATCAAGGAGAATAATGGCTTTCGCATGTGATACTTCCCGACATTTGTTTGGTGAGCAATTTGTTTCTTTCTTCGAAGAACACAAGGAAACGGAGGTATTCTAATATTTATCTCTTCCTTCTACTGCTTGTTCTTCTGATGTGGAGTCAGCCACCAATGGATTGACTTATTTAGCTTTGATCTTGTTGGCTTTAATTCCTTGCCACTTCGTAAAGTCACAACTGCCTTAACTTCATCAGTTTTTACCTTTAAGTCCTCGGTCAGTCCTGTTTCATTCACCACTTTCTGATATTTGTCCCTGGAAAGAAACCTTCCCTTACGAACTCTGCCAATGCGATTAGATAATTTGAAATCTCTATATACATATTGTCCAATTTCTGTTGAGTGAGCTCTCTGCTTCCAATTTTTCTGACTAGTGTGGACGTTGACACGCCGTTCTTACCAAATATGCCCACCACCTTACTTAAATTCAGGATGAAGATAGTGGAGGCATCTGTTGTTGTATTGAAGTGAAATCAGAATGCTGCTGTGCTCTTAAAGGGGCGTATACAAGGGGTTTGGATTTCCATGACAAATTTGGACAATTTCTCCAATTAGGGTTATTAGTGTCACCATATGAAGCATCTATGGTGGTTTATTTTGACTTATGGCATGGGTAGTCTTGTGGTGCTCCTCGGGGTATTATTTGATTGAAAATTAGGCAAGAAGAGGTAGGATGAAAATGCTCATTAGCTATGCGCATTTCATGCGGGTTTTCATTCCCAAATCATCCGATCTTTGAGTTAAACTGATCGATTTTTTCATTTTATCCTATGTCTTCAGAAGAATTATACTTGTCACCATCATGGTGATTGATATTTGATCTTTAACTTCCCTAGGACTAGGTTCATCCCAAGCTTTGGAGGTTTCAAATTTGCATAGTTCAAAAATCAGCTTCATCGGATGTTTACTCAAAGTTACCCACACATGTTTCCAGCAGGTGTTTCATGGGAGGAGACATACCACCATAGAAGTGGTTCATGACATCGAGTGTCAAACCCATGATGTGGGCATGCAACGATGGTTTCATAAATCTCTCCAACCTTGATAAGAATCTCTCTTACCATCACGAGAATTTTGCAAGTTATAAATTTGCCTTTTCAAATTATTAGTCTTGCCGTCTTGAAAAACTTCTTCGAAGTGGCTTGCGGCTCATTGATTTCTTATGGTTAGGCCTCAATGAGTTGAGCCATATCTTGGCCTTGTCCTTTAGAGTCAATGGAAATGCCTTTAGCTTGTGAATCCATGTCCATCGTACCTTCCTTGAAGGTAGTGCAAACCTCCTCGAAATCCTTATGAGTGTATGGATTTTCATTTTCCATACCGCGATATGTGGGGAGTAGAAATTCTCCAAATGGGACCTCTTGCTACATCATCAGCAGGAGGAATGATACAGGATGGGGCACTAACTCTAGGAGGGTGGATGTGATCCCTCATAGTTCTATATTCATTTGGATTCATGGAGGTTCCTGGTTGGCTCTGTTGTTCCTCGGTGCCGGATCCGCGTCGGTTGGTACACTAGCGCACCGCTAGCTGGAAATTGAGTTATTGTACTTATCTGCAGTACAATCTGCGATGTGTCTCTATCCTTTATTGCATACACAGTTGTTACCTGATTAAAGAAACTGACAAAGAGCAACAAACAACTTTGCAAAAAGATTAAAATTAACTAACAACAATAAAGCGTGAATGAAAAAGCGGCGACACGGTGCGATTCTTTGCGAAATTAAACAAGCGGCGTTCCTGGCGAGTTGCAAAAAGATTAAGGTTACCTTCACTTGTGATGTGGATCACGAAGTACTCTTCAACTTACCATTAGTAGTTTGGCACCATCCCACAAACATGGCGCCATTTTTGATTCGTGCCACGGTAGGCTGAAATGAATCTTGATATTTATATACCTAAGTTCCTCCTTTACTTGTGGTCGAGCCCTCTCTTTGCGATATAGTGGTCCCCAGGTCGAACACGGGGATGGGTTTCATCTAGAAATGGTTTGCATTAGAGACTTGAAAGGTAAGGCTTTCTATTTGGACTTTTGGATTTGTGTCAAAATGTAAATGGTTTAAGCCCAGAGTACAAAAGCGGAAATGGTAAAAACTAAATTTAAAATTGAAGAAATTAAACTTTGAAGATTTAGGTTACCAACTTGACATTTAGGCGAGCCACATGTCCTCGGGTTTATCCTCCTATTGGTCGACACGGGATCTGAGTTATGGCCCCTTTTTGTTAAAACCCTAACATCCCTTTATCATTTTTCAAGGCTAGTAAAGACCATCTAAAGAATCCACAGTGCATCTCTCACCCAGAACAGAACCCTAAAGTATGAGTATTGGCCAAAACAATAAAAATTGATGTTATTTAACCACTAGCTGGAAGAACCTAACATGTAAATGCTACCTCAGGCTCGTAAAAACCATCCACAAGGAACAACGAGTCCTAAAGCATGGAGGTATGGCGAGGCAAGAACATCCATGTTATCTGTGAATTTTGAAAATAAGGCCATAAATACACTGCCAGTGACTTTTAGTGCAAGAGGACAACATGTATTACCACCAAGCTAAACTCCTTCCTCTTCAAAGGAAAGAGAGCAGCGAAGCATCTCTTGAGTTGTCATCCTCCAAGAAGTAGCAAATGGTTTAAAGCGGAAATTGCAAGCGGAAATGGTAAAAACTGAAAATTAAAGTGAAAGAAATTAAACTTTGAAGATTTGGGTCACAGCTTGACAAAATTTAGGGCAAACACATGTCCTCGGGTTTTATCCTCTCGTGAGTCAACACGGATACGATTATGGCCTTTTTGTTTAAAACCACTAACATCCCTTTATCATTTTCTAAGGCTAGTAAGACCATCTAAAGAATCGAGTGCATCTCTCACCCAGTAATTTGAGCGCAAAAGTATGGAGAGTATTGGCCAAAACAATAAAAGTCAATGTTATTTAACCCAATTTGAAGAACCCCAACATGTAAATGCTACCTCAGGCTCGTAAAAACCATCTAAGAACAAGTCCTAAAGCATAGAAGTATTGGCAGAACAATAACATCCATGTTATGCGGTAATTTTTGAAAATAAGGGCCATAAATACACTACCCGTGACTTTTAGTACAAAGAGGACAACATGCTTAACCCCACCACCAAGCTAGCTTCCTTCACTCTTCAAGGAAAGGAAACCTTGAAGCATCTCTTGAGTTGTCATCCTCAGGTGTGTTTAAGCGTAGGAAAGTGAAAGAAAGAAAGAAGAAAGAAGAGAAGAGAGAAAATAAAGCCAAAGCTAAAAAACAAAAGCGTTATTTACAAGCGATAAAAAAGAACTTACAAATTACCAAAAACTTGTCTTCCCTTCTCTCCACCTCTCCTCCGATCCTCCTCTTATTACAAAACATGAGGGGTATTTATAGGCCTCCTCAGTATGAAATGCAACCACAACTAGGCTAAGTTATAGAGACCGATTGGGTAATAGACCAAGTTTTGAAGGCGGTTCGGCATTAATTACGACATGGCGAGGCACGCAGAGATTTGGCTACGAGGAGTGAATTTCGCTAATTAGCGAATTTGGCAAGGGTTAGCGAATTTGGCAAGTGTAGCGAATTTGGCAAGGTTCTAGCGAAATTGGCAAGGTTGCGAATTTCGCTAGCTAGCGAAATTTCGCTAAGCTAGCGAAATTTTATGTGAGAAGCGAATTCCTTCATTTTCGCTAATGAATAGTGCAATGTGGCTAGCGAATTTCGCAATGGTTGCTAAGATTGGCTTGTTTGCGAACGAGTTTCTGAAGTCGCTAGGATTGCGAATTGGTTGCCAGGGTTCGCGAAATTGCACATTTCTTTGATGCGCATTCCTCGTCATGTCTTCAAGCGCATCTCATTTCCACTTTTCCTTTGTTTTCCATTGATTTTGGGCTTGTTGATGGCTGAGGCTAAACTTCGACCTCATGATTGATCATTTGCAGTGGTTGAAGTTCGAGTAATACGAAGTCCTGAAAACAACCAAAACGCCACCAATTGACATAAGTGTTGCTAAGATGACTTGAACGCTGAATTAGGATATATGACATGATTAATGATCAAAAATCTCACCGAAAACCTATCACAATATGGGTTGAAATTGCCTTTTTGAGCACTAATCGAGTCTACTTCCATTAATTAGTTGTGGACTCCCCGAAGTTTTATTGACTTAGTCTCTTTGTCACGACATAGAAAGGTCTGTCGCGATAGAGTTGTCAGTCTTTGTCGCTGCCTCTGTCGTAGCATCTTGTATTATGTCGAGACTTGTTCTCTGGGCTTCCTCTTGGATTGTGTCGTGACATACTTTGATCTTGTCCTGGCGTAAATTGTATTCGACAATCTTGTTGTTAATCGTGAAATGCCTTGTGTCGCGACACCATATTGCACCCGACTTCTCATGTCCTTGTTCTTAGGTTTGGCGGGACATAATTTTTTCCTTGTCGCGACAAACATTTCTTCGACTATCCAGCACATCGCGATAAGTTTCTTTAAGTCATAGCCATTTTATCTTGCTGACAAGCTCTTTGGTCATGACGGACTTTTCTTCTCTAATTCGTCACTAGGCAGGCTATTTGGCCATTGACATAGAATTATATGTTGCGACATAATTACTTTGGCCATTCTCAGTTCTACTTCAATTTCTGTAGTGACCTGCTTTTTGTTTGTCGCGACAGAATTTCATCATTCGATAGCTTTTATTATCGCGATAGAAAACTTCTTTGTCGCGACACAGGTTTTCCCTTCAACTCTTGATTATGTCGCAACAAGAATTTCTTTGTCGCGACATAGGTTTTCCCTTCAACTCTTGATTATGTCGCAACAAGAATTTCTTTGTCACCATTATTCTTGTGTTGCTTTCTTGACTTCTTGCCGCGAAATTCACCTCCTTCATGTTTAGCGCGTGGCAGAGAAATAATCTTTGTCGCGACAAAAATTTTACAATTGCTCTTGGTTGTGGTGCGAATGTTATGTCATGACAGGATTTTCTTTGTTGCGATAGCAGTTCTTCCTTGAGTTGGCTTAATGTTGAAAACTTTGTCATAACATGCCCTTGTCTCGGTTGACTTGTGTTATGGCTGAGCAATTTCTGTCGTGACAAAATTGTCTTTTGTCGTGATAGAGTTCATCTTTTAGCCTTCAACTTTTTATGTTGCGATAGAAATTATATTTTCGCGACACAGCTTCTTTGCTCTCTGTTTTAATCTTTGTCGCGGCGGGCGGCGGTGTCCACGGCCAGTTTCTTCACACCTTTCTTTAATGATGCGGCAAGCGAGAAAAACTCTTCGTTTACTTCATAAATTCTCTTTTCCATGAGCTATGTCGAACTTTGTTGCGACATTTAGTTGTTAGCTATGACGCGCAGTTCATTTGGCACCAGCGAATTTTTGTTGCGACATCTGAAAATTTATGTCGTGACATAAGCGCTGCATTTCCACCTTTTTTGCTTCTTTTACGCTTGTTTTCTTTTTTTGAAATAACACGTAAAACATAAAGTTGAGTGAATATTCCATAATTTGGCATACAAATAGATCAGAGTGTGAAAAACACATGCCATAAAATGGATTAAAAACCAGATGAGTTTAAGACTCATGTCGAATCACACCCACTAATTTCATTTATTTATCTTTATTTATGAAGGATATGAGTTATTTATATGTTTTTTTTTGTTGCATTTTAATATAAGGTGTAGTTAATGTTGTCATTGATGTATATCATGAGGCTGAGCGCAGATGGTGTGCACACCATATATTTGCAAATTGGTTTAAGAGACTAACGGGCTTGGTATAGGTGTGTAAATTAGTATAAAAACGTTAGCCCGCACACACAAGTATACGCGTCGAGTTTACGTAATATAGCCAATTTAGTCAAGTGTGTCGTTCCATGAAGAAGTGTGTTGACTGCCCGGAATCGGCTCTAGAGTATTATCCAGATCTCAAACATGAGTGAATTACTACTAATATAATGACACTTTGATCCTAAACGAGTTGCTAGTTCGATTAACGAAGACTAAGGTTTTTCCTTTCCTTGGCATATTCAATGGATTGTCATTTATGTAAAATTTGTTATTTAGTATATTAATGGATGTATGCTAGCGGGTTGATCGTGCCTGCGAGATATCCTTTCTCGAGGTATATTCGCCTATATCGCTAGTAGGGTTGATCGCATCTACCTTGCCTCGACCACAGAGGCGGCTTAAATGGTTAAACCTTAATCACCACATTCGAACGAGGAGATCTCTCTGCTAATTGGTGAGTGTCGCTCTAGGTATCCAGACCTTTATCTCTAGATCTTAGATTCCCAGCAAAAGCAAGTTGGTGTTTACCAAATACCACCATGTAGGTAATTAATAGAAATAGAAGCGAGTCGATCGGATCTATAGATATCTTTAAAATAAACCAAATTAAAACTAATCCATATGAATATAACAAGAATATTGAAAAACCACTAGAAATAAAGTTAGAACATCATTTTCTTATTACAATCATTTGGTTTCAATCGATAGGAGTTTGAAAGGAAATGCAAATCTGAGGATTACACGATCTCTCGAATCTTCCTCAGATGCGTCTTCTCGTCTCGACCTCCATTCCCCACCATTTTCCTTTTAAGTTCTTTGATTATATCTGAAAAATTCTTGTTGGGAGAGTCCCGACGACGTCACTACGTCATAATGTCGCGACGTTGGCTGATGTAGGCTGCACGTCATACGACCTCTACATTGCGACGTTGGGACATCGCGACGCTGAAGCGTCCTAGCGTTGGAGCGTTACCAGCGTTGGAGCGTTACGCGGTGAGGTTGAGCTCTCCTCCAATCTCCTCTTCAAATCTCCATACAGCCTCCAAATGCCGCATTTTTCACTTGAAATGCATAAAAAGCTGACTATCATATGTACGATGATAACCGTTCTTATTACTAGATGAAATGAATCGAAAACGTGCTCACACGCGGGTATATAATGAGTGTTTTAGGCACTCATCACACTCCCAAACTTAGCTTTTTGCTTGTCTCCAAGTAAGAAACATACTCATAACACTATTATGCATGAAAATTGACACACCAAAACGCCTACAACATGAGTGTGATATACATGACGCTAACACGGAGAGTCAAAATGAACAAAATCTGCCATCCAAGCCTTTATCGTCTAAAATCTCGGGATCCTTAGAGTTGTGCAAATTTCTAAGGAACATAGCTAAGCAAGGTCGGGTTGACCAAGCAACTCAACCCCCTATTGTAACGCCCCGAAATATACCCTAGTAATTTTCGAATATGTTTAGGGTATATTAAAAGCGAAATATGAATTTTCGGGAAATAAAACGAGAGACCCGAAAATAGTATGAAGACGGGTAAGTGGTAATTTATCAAGCGAGGATATCAAAGTCATAAAGTATAAGATATATGCTAATTTAAGAATAATGAAAAGTTGGGATTTAAAATAGAGATAATAGAAGAATGAAATAGCAAAAATAGTAAAATTTTAAAATAGCTCAGGGATAGCTAGAAAATTCTACAGATCTCGAATGAATAAACGGGCTAACGTCATTAAATTAGTCTGTGAAATCTAGTGACCCCAAAAGCTTCATCTAATTAGAGACAATCGAATATTGTCTGTTCTGGGTGATAAATCGTGTTGATGACTTGGAGCGAAGATTTTCTGAAAATCTCGGAAGTCAGGAAATGGTTTAGGTTAAGTTCATTTAAATAGAAGTGGTAATAAATAAACTGTTTGAGGATAGAAACGGATACGTAAATTAATATGAGCAGTATCAAAGTAATAATAATAATAATAATATAAAAGGATAAAAGCAATTAAAATGGCAAAAAGGAAAAAAAGGGTAGGCTCGGGTAGAGAGAGAGAGAGACGGAGGCGTGAGAGAAAAAATGTTATTTTATTTTTATTTTCTTACGGCTTATCTGCCGATATCACGTGGTTTCGATGGGTTAGATTCGTCGGGCCAAGAACGAAAGTTCATCTACTCGACGAGGGCTACGCGTGGGAACCAAAAACACGGGATTTCACCGAGATTTCAAGTAAAAGTTTGAAAAATCCTATGTTTCGGTTTTTCTAAGATCTACGGCATTCTGACGGTCAGAATTAGTCGGACCAAGAGTTAAAGTTGTTCTACGCAATGAGAGCTACACGTGGGTACTGAAATCACGGGATTTCGCTAAGGTTTTGATTTTCACATGAATAGTATTATGAATAGTGAATAGTGCTATGAATAGTGAATACGTAAAGGAATAGATGTATACATGATAGAAATACATGAGAGACATGAATAGATAAAGACATGACAGGAATACATAAATGATATGAATATATGAATGAATAGATGCATATATGATAGAAATATAGGAAGTATATGAATAGATAAGTAAAAACGGGAATAAGTAAATGATATGAATATGAATACATGAATGAATAGATGCATATATGGTATAAATATAAGAATTAGTATGGAACGAAGTAAGGAACTCGTTTGATTAGTATAGAATTTGGCTCCTAAACTACAATGGATTAAGAAGAATACATGTAGGAAATCCAAATCCTAAACCGTATTGATGAAATTAGGTTAGAAGAACCCATTTATTATAATGAATGTTTGTTAGTTTTATGTTAAATTTGTTGTGTTTTGGGCTTGGGTTGATTGATTGTGCTCCTCAATTGAGGAATATTTGTATTAAGGAAATATTGAGGTTTTAGGAGAGATGTTGTCCAAATTTCTTCAAAACTCATGTTTTTGTTTTGGCCATAACTTGGTCATCACTCATCCGAATTGAATTATTCAAATTTCTGGGTAAGCTAGACTCATAGGAGAACATATCTCCTTGAAATAGGTATATCCAAATTCTGAACCCTTTAGGCTCAGAAATTAATCAAAGTGGAGCGACGCGCATGGTGTCACGGCACACATGGTGTCTCGGCAACCCGAGGTAGCCTTGTTCCTTCGAGCAGATTTACTATGATTTGTGTCACTCCAACTTTGGGCCGGTCATAACTGGCGATCAAAGTCCGTTTTGGAAGTGTTCTTGGACTATATGGAAGCCCTTTGAGTCTAGAATCCACCCATATATAGTTTAATGCAACGAACTCAGATTATGTCGAAAATGACAGAAAACAATGGGCCCCTGCTGGTTCGGTGCACTGGATTTTCTGGTTGTGTCCTCCAACTTCGGATGACCATAACTTCTTCGTCCGAAGTCCTTTTTGGGTGTTCTTGGACTCTATGGAAAGCCCTTTGAGTCTCAAATCTACCCATATATAGCTTGATACCATATTGAGTTTATACTACATCCGAAAATGACTAAAAACAGTGGCTGCTGCTGCTGCTGCAAGTTGCTGATTTTCTTCATGGCTTGCAACTTGCATAACTCCTTCGTTAGGATTCCGTTATGGTAATTCTTAGACTATATGGAAAGCTCATTGAGTCTAGAATCTAGTCATATGCTATTTAATGGTATTTGGTGTCAATTTCATTCAAAAAAATTGGATTGTAGTACTAAGCGTACTAATCGCTTGGCTACGGTTTATAAGCATACATGAATTAAATATCCGAATGATAGAAATAGCAATATACGTAGAGTTGATATGTAAAGAAATATAGAAGAAAAGAATAAAATGATAGGCTCAGAGAACACATATAAATTGTATGATTGCCTAAGACCGGATATTGAATGACAAGACATATATGATCGATTAGCCCGGCCTCACACTACTAAAAATCACGAATTACCGAGCCAATTTTTTGGTCGTGGCAATGACCACGGTGGTAAATCCATTACCGACCATTTACCGACAAATGTTAGTACTTAATTTTCACGATCGGTAATTATTTCACCGATAAAAAAAGTGAATTGGTCGATGAATTCACAGGCCATTTGCAAAACAAACAATTTCATTATTTCCGTCATTTCACGAGCCATATACGACCCGATAGAATTTGAGTCGTGCTTGGATCTCCAAATGATGATAGTACGACCATTTGGAACGGTTACCAACCAAAATTTTTTAATGTCATTGGTAGTAAATGATCTCAAATGGTCATTGAATTTATAACAAATTCTTTGACCAAAACCGACCAACATTTTTATGTGGTGGCTAAGTAAATAAAATCAATAATCTATAAGTCAATTAAATTTTTATTAGTTTGGTTGCAAATTTAATTGATAAATTAATTTTAAATGTTTTTTGCCATTTTGAGTTTGATATCTTGCTTTATACACACATATATATATATATATATATATATATATATATATATATATATATATATATATATATATATATATATATACTCTCTATACATATTAGTACGAAACAAAGAAAAGTACAATAGTGCATGCATATTGTATAAAGGGAAGTAAAAATATTTTAAAACAAGCAAACTAATATATATCTTTATATATATATAAGTAAATAAGTCAAGAAAATAAAAACATGAATTCCCAAATCCAAGTATAAGAAAAAAAAAAAAAATTGTATGTACACTCAATCATCCAACCTAGTGTCATCATCGATGTTGAGATGTATCTGGTCGTATGGTGAGATTAATAAGTCTTTGGGGTAGAGCTATCTATTCTTTGCTAATCTGATGCGGTGGCTGCAGTCTTTAGCGTAGATGCTTGAGTAGATCTTGTGTTTGGAACATTACGTCGAGACAATCAGGAGTAGATCATCAGGTTGAGCTATGATCCACCTTTACGACACTTCTTTTAAGCCAGTAAAGCGCAGACGCGAAAGAAAGCTGTCACTATCATCCTCATGTAATTAGGTCGTAAGTGGCTCCATTATCAGAGCCCGGTAAATCTTGTATCGCGTTCGATGCGCGTCTAAAGTCCTCCATCGTCGAAGAACAAATTCGAAAATAGTCCTGAAGATGGAGCTTCATAATCTGGTCGTCTATGCGAGTAGAATGATGTCAAATGAACCGCCATAGACGGGCATCTTCTCCTTTGCTCCAACTGACCTCATGCAAATCGATTCGTATCAACGGTGGAGGCGATGAATGAAACTACATTGCACCATCACATGGTGAAGTAGATTGGGAATAAAACGGAAGTGTGACTAACATTCCTCATATCTCTTCTAATAAACATGTAAAATAAAGTATTTTGTTTATCTTAAAAAAAAAATAAAGAGAGAAATTATCATCCAAATCTTTGGATTATATTTTTTTGCATGTTTCGGGGGTCCGTTGACAACCCGTCAACTCGCAGAATATTCATGGATCTTGAGATGCTGAGCACCACTTCATAAAGTCCCTTTCTCAAGACTCGGGATTTAACGAAAATCAGTGAGTCTCAACTTTGTCTGAGAGCTCTGCAGAAATACAACATGTCTCGATAACATGGCATTTGTCCAAGCATTTCTGCCAACCACAGGGTCCACATATGGATAAAATGAGTAAAAATGGCCACTTATGACCCCATACATCACTACTCACAAAAATATATCAATTAACTATATAAATTACATGGTTCAAGTGTTAATAAATGCGGTAATGAATTGACATATATTAAACACGTGATCTGACAAGCGGGAATACGGCAGTCGCGGCTAACATTTCCTCATATCTTGTCTAATAAACATGTAAATAAGTATTTTAATTGATCTTAAAATAAAGAGAAAGTATGAACCAAATCTTTTGATTATATTTTTACATGTCTGTTCAGGAATCCAACATTTCACCGACCACACGAGATTACTGTCACGGATAAAAATGAGTAAAAATAAGTATTTTAATTTATCTTCAAAAAAAAAGAAATAATTTTGTTTAATGAAACTTACATTTCTTTGCGAGATCTCTACGATCAATAAAAGTCGATCATCATGACCCTTCGTGTGCATGTATACGAATAAGCAAGGAGCCTTTGGGCTTCTTACCTCATTGCGTGTCTTTAATTACAAAACAGCCTCATTAATTCAATTGAAAAAAAATCCTTCGAGAAATGAAAAATAGGCATAATTGAACCTGATTCACAAAAGTAATAAACATAAAGAAGTATAAATTAGAAATCATACCAATGCTCGTTACGTGCTCACGCATAGAGCGAGATCCTGAGTGTGTGTAGACATGCATTTGCCCTCTCGGCCGCTACGGCGACGATTGCGCTCTGTTTCTCACCACCTGCTATAATCGGGATCTTCCCATGCCTCCACCATAGGAAAACATGATCGGGGACACTCAAATCTTGCTCTTTCTTCTTCAACCATTTATCTTTGACCTCATACACGGTGTCTTTATACCGACTGGCAGCATGTTTGTAGAACACCCTTTTGACCGCCTCCTTGGACTGTGTCCACCTATAAACTTTCTGCAATTATAATTTAAACATATTTCATCAGTGAACAAAAGAATAAATAAAAGATGTAAAAATGTTAAGTAGTAATATATACCTTAAATTCTCTCCAAATCATCAATTGGTCTCTATCATCGGTGACTTCAATTATGTCCATGAGGGTTTAAAGGACTTTCGAAAATTGTCTCGAACCTAGAAATTGAACAGGAACTGGCTCCTAACCGTCTGTAACTGAAATTTCATAGCAAGTAAGAAATAAATTAAGAAATGGATAAATCATTAGTTAAAGTTTCATATCTTCACGGATTATAGTGTCGGATCAAGCGAAGCGATAGGGAGGGAGTCGTACGTAGGGTGCTCGGGAGACTCTCCCGACATCTCCATCCTCTCCCTCCCATGTCTCTTGATCATTCATCCACAATCTCGGGACCATGATGTGGATCGATTTCTTGATGCGATGCTGATACATTCACAACCTCCCTGCATGTTTGTGGGGTCTCATCGCCTTCCACCTGAGCCTCGCCGGGATCGGGCATGCACCGAGGCCTTGTTGCCTCTACCGGAAGCCCAGTGCGAGCACGGCAGCGTCTTTGCCTCTACCTCGTCCACGTGCCATATCTGTTAAAAATAATAAACAACACATTATTGATTAGTAAGCATCAAGTAAAAATACATAAGGCAATGAAAATAAACAAACATGATTAACGATTGAAATAACTAAAACTCACTAACTACTCATTCTCATAAGAATCATCTAAATCTGAGTTCGTCTTCTTCTTCAGATGTAGTAACATCATTTTCAAACTCCTCTTCATCACTCGTTTCTTCCTCATTATCAATTAAATGTTCATCAACATCTACATCCCCACTTGTATCCATCTCAGAAGATCTGACTAAAGGGCGTCTTAAGTCCCCCACAGCTTGATTATAACATCATTGTCATTATTTTGAATTTGGTTCTATAGCGTCATTACTTGGTGATGCGGGGATGTCGATTTGAGCCCTAGCTTTGATCTTTACTGCTTTCCAATCCTTTCTAGGACAGTCCGACTCGGATATTCACGATAATAAACTGTGATGCTTATGCTGGCCCAGGCCAGAAAGGTTCATACTTGTTGAATCGTTTTTATCGTGCACATCACGACAAGTTTATATCGAGGATGGACAACCCGTACCGACGTGTGGTGTTAGGTCGAGACCATTCATTGAATAACACCAGTTCTTTTGTCGGGAGGGCTTCCCAGGATTCTAACTCGATCCGCCGACCCAGTCGTAATGGTCGGTCGGTTTCATTGTATACGGATCCGCTAATGCATACCCCGTGTGTCATTTTAGCGGTAACTCCATACGGTCGGTGTGAAATTTAAAGCCATTCACCGCGATGTCGTTGTAAGTTCTAATAACCTCTCTTAGGGGACTCGTGCTATAGTTGAAGATAATGATTGGAAATTTTATTTGCACGATTATGAACACATGGTGGAAATGAGTGTATTGTTGAGATTACGATTATAAATTTGTATCGGGAACATTACAATTGTTTTGTAGTTTTCATGTTTAGTAAACATACGTATTTTTCAAACCATGATGGAAATTCTTGCTCGTCAAGGCATTTCTGGCTCGTCATTCAAGTTTGGAAAGCATTTGCGTTTTTTAAGCCAACGAATACACTAAAAATAGAAATGAAATTAGAGAAAATGTAGATTACATTGAAATAGTAAATTAACATGCTAAATAGATCTCATTTGAAACTTTTAGCAACTACTTACTTTATGAATGGTTGAACCTCTGGACAATTCATTAGGACATATAGATGGTAACGATGCTCATTCGTATCTTGCTAGATACCGTTTCATGGCCGCCGATTGCTTTACGGAGGCTTGAAAATTTCAAACATATCATCATCCACAATGTCATCAAGATAAACCTCATTCGGCTTTTCCTTAAGTGGAAGGTTGGATCTCCTTCTTTGAAATAGAATGATGTGAATTTGGCGACTCATCCGTAATATACCCGATTGATATAGAACCTACACAGGCCTTGTCCGTGATTTTATGCTTTATTTTCCTCAAGTATCTACAAGAAGATTATTGAATATTTATAAGTCATGTATGTGTGTATATATATATATATATATATATATATAGGAAAAAGAATTGGTTGAGTGAATTAATATTACCTTTACGGAGGATACATCCAGCGATAATGGGCGGACCAGCGATCAACCGTAAGCGAGTGCCTTCGGAAGATGTTCATTTAGTCGAAAAAACTTGGAGAAGATCTTCTCAAGATTGCATAAGATAACGAGGAATTTGTTCATCCGGATTCCTCAACTCCTCATCGATCAAAGAAGAAGAAGTCGAGTTGCTTGAAGAATAAAAGAAATCTAGGTCATCGGCTCTGTATTCTATTTAGCGGGAATTCTCGAAGCGATTGGTAACAACCTTTGCATGAATACATAATGATCATGACTCTTCATACCAAACATCTTAAGTTTGTTAGCATCCACACATCTCCCAGTTAAACATAACCATCTGGAAATCTCGGTTTTACCCACTCCAACATCCTTCTTCTATGATTTATTCGAACAAATGACCTGTCGAAATTACTAGTAATGAATTTTGTGCAAATTGAGGATGCTTGACAATATTTATTCAACTCATCTCTTGACTTGTACGTGTCCTTAGTTTTCCACTGGAATGTTAAACACTGTGTGAAAATATTGTCAAACACATTCTTCTCGATATACAACATCAAGATTGTGCTGAGCAAAGTGTTCACGCCCCGAGTGGGCAAAATCTGGAAAATACTTCTCTTATTCACCATGATCTTGGAAATATGGCTCGTTCACAACCTCAGCATCAACATCTATCACCTTCCTCAACCCTCCGTTATTCAAATCCTGCAGAATTTCATCCCCAGATCTAACCACCAGGAATTGTTTAGTAACCTTTCTATTCTTAATGAAGTCTTTGGTGTTGTCGATGGATGATTCATGGGCAAAAACTTCCGATGGTTGTCGAACCACGATTGTTTCCCGCTCTTAATTAATCTAAAAGCATCAAAGTCTTCCATACAATGCGGACATGCCAACATACCAGCAATACTCCACCCAGACATCACTTGAAATCTATTTGAAGATGTTTATGGTCACATGAAGACAGCAGCATACGAAAATTTTGCCGTTTAAATATCATAAGTTTGAACCCCGGCCTTTGCAGACTTTTCAACTCCGCTATCAATGGTGCAGAAAACATCTATCTTCCCCTTTGGATTCGTAGGCCCGGCCTTGCTTTCTGATCAAAAACATAAATTCCTTCTTCATACATAAGTGCGGAGGCAAGTTATCGGCGTCACCACCACAGGACACAAAGAATATTCTTTGTCGGATTGACCCGAAGCGGTGAAAACCATCGGCAAATAAACTGACCTAACATTTGAACCGGATGAAAAATGGGGAAACACCCATCAAATGTTTCAAGTAGGGCATCGAGAAGGTGACACATCTTGATCCTCCATATGATGCTCACGAATGCTCCATTTCATTAGGCTACATTGCGATTGATGCATACAATCTCTGCTGACCTAGGTGTTATTAGGTGTGCATCTTCTTATGCGGCACCTTCAGCTTAGTATATACAATCAATTTCTAGAACCCTAACCTTTTGCTTATACAGTATGCCCATTTTACAGCCCCCATTGAGTCACTATCATCACCCGGTATATCATCGAGTTAGTTACACAACAATGAATGACTGTCTGGGTAATCAAGCCCCTCTGTAACTATACGTCTTTGTAGAAATCAGTGGCATCGAGATTATCTTGGCAGCAGAGTTCTTGAATGAAATTAGACATGTCATCAAACCATACTGCGAACGTGTGTTGCACTTTATTTCTAACATCCTCACGAGCAGATGGTTAGTATGCTTAGAATTTCCTCATATCTGAGGTTTGTCTCCATTTCGAATCATGTCATAAAGTGCTTGCCTCGGCATTGGGTTCCTCATCGGGTTGATTGGACCGCGGCCTCATAAACCATTCTATGTATGTAGTGTGATTCATATTATCCCGAGACCATCACGATCCGGTTTCACTTCTTGACATGTGCGGAGCGAACACCTCTGGTGGTCTTGCTTCTCACCATGGTATATCCAGACATAGTAATCCGGCACAAAACCATTTCTATACAAATGCACCTTCACAGTCTCAACATTCAAAAACTTCTTATTCTGACATTTAACTAAAGTGCAGGACGCCTCATTTTGTGCCACCATTCACGCCAAGGATGTCTCCGGAGCGAGCGCAACAAATTCATCGACTTTATCCCCATTCATTAGAGAACATTCCATTCACTGTCGACCTCATTACATCCATTCACGATCGTCTTTACATAACTAGTCACAAAAAAATCAATTTAGTAAGCAAGCGCGATTGTCCTCCAATTATTTTTTATGTTCATTAACCATTTATTGTGGTTAGATAAAGTTATTTTTATGCGTGTGATATGCAACCTACTACACATCCACCTCCACCTCCACCAGCGTCAAATGGTTCTTTTCTCTTGATAAGTTTGGTCACAATCCATTTACAAAGGAACTACGTTAAAAAAGATCCACGATTGCATATTCATTATGTATGCATTTGTGACCTCCGACGTGGTTCTCCAAGTACACTAAATAAGATATATAAATAATAATGCATAATCTGCTTGATTTAGCAAATTGCATTACTATTTATATATCTAATAATACACAGGAGAGCAACGAGTAGAGGCACCAAATGACATAATATATGCAATTTAGAATTAAATCATGATCATTTAATTAGTCCTTTAGTAAACTGTCCCTTGAGACAATCCGGTGTATTCCAAACCGTTGTAATACCTTTGGGCTGGATATATTCTCACGGTAACTATATATCGTCAAGCGACAACTTTGTCGTTTACGATGATGCATTTTCAAATCGTTGCTAAGAGAATGCAGCGATTTAGTCGTATAATTAAAAAATTTTTTAGTTTATATATGTTAAGCGATTTCTTCAATTTAATCCTATCACATGTTCTTATATCCATATCATTCATAAGATTCGCATACTATATCATGTATCCAACTCATATATTCTATAAATTTCATTAGTGATTAGTACTTGGTACTCTAATCTAAATTTCGAGAAATATATGGGTACCCAATGTATTAAATATATGGTCAGATTCTAAACTCAATGGGATTTGGATTCTAGACTCAAAAGGGCTTTCTATAAGAGTCTAATAACGCACCCAAATCCAAGTTCTAATGAAGGAGTTATGCATGTTTCAAATCATGAAGAAAATCGGCTTAACTACTGATAATTACAGCAGTAGGGCCACTGATTTTCTTCATTTTCAGATAGGATATGACCTCAATTTTTATCAAGCTATATATGGGTGGATTCTAGACTCAGGGCTTTCCATAGAGTCATAAGAGCACCCAAATCCAAGATTCTAATGAAGGAGTTATGCATGTTTCAAATCATGAAGAAAATCGACACACTGCAGTAATTGCATGACCGAGACCTTGATTTTCTTCATTTTCGAATAGGATATGACCTCAATTTTTATCAAGCTATATATGGGTGGATTCTAGACTAAAAGGGACTTCCATAGAGTCTAAGAACACCCAAATCCAAGTTCTAATGAAAGAGTTATGCATGTTTCAAATCATGAAGAAAATCAGCACATTGCAGTAATTGCGGCGAAGAGACCTTGATTTTCTTCATTTCCGGATAGGATATGACCTCAATTTTTATCAAGCTATATGGGTGGATTCTAGACTCAAGGGCTTTCTATAAGTCTAAGAACACCTATAACTGAGTCCTAACAAAGGAGTTATACGAAGTTGCAATCCTGCTGGAAAATAGGCAACTTGTAGTAATAGCGGCGGTCTTGATTTCATCATTTTGAGCCTTTTCCAGCATACCAATTACGGATCGAATTTGGTAGTGTATTATTGAGGCGTGAATAATAGGAATTGGGGCCAGCAATTCCAACCCAACCACCATATATGAATCTGGATATAACATAGATCTTTACATTATCTTACTAGCCCAAAACCAAATAAAAAATTTCATAACAAAGCAGGGTCTTCAAATAAAAATAAAATAAAATAAATCCACGCAAACAAGTAAACATCGAGAACCAAAGAGATAAAAATATTCATATTGTGCGAAATTGATCTGATCTACGGCACCATAGGATGTTACCGGGCTCGTGCGGATGCGGATTCATGTTTGGGTCTTTGAAGCGAGTATAATATGAAAGAAGAGAATAAGTTCTAGGTCGATAGTGATAAAGGGAGAAACATGAAGGTTCTAGAACATTCTAAGAGGACCTTGAAGAGGGGCACGAAGAGCGATCAAACTTTATATATGGTGGACATTGGAACAAACTTGATGTGAACCAATACGAGGCTAATGACAATGCGAAAAATAAAAATAAAAAAATAAAAAATACAAGATTTTCAAAATAGGCGAGGCCCGAACATGCACCCCCAATCATAAAATAGCACAAGGATGTCAGCAGTCCACCCCTCTGATAGAGGCTCGGAACAATATATAGACCGGGACCCAAAAAAGCGGTTTATAATTCACTACCGAGAACAGTATTTGAAATTGAAACTATTAGTGGCGAATGAGCGAAACCCGATAGGCCAATACCGGCCAATTTTTAAAGGGCAATCCCAGACAACATAGCGTATACATAGGGTATATGCCCGTCACCTCTCCCACAGCTGTATATACCAAATCCGATACCTGAAGCGACTTCTAAATGAGCCCAAGCAAAACAACAGCGGTGTATTAGAAAAAATAGTTTTCAATGATAAAACCAAAAAACAACAATCAAACGAAGCCGAGGCGGTATAATAAACCGGTGTCACAATGGCGCAGCAAACTGATTGATCGTCAAGCGGTGACGAAACACATTAGCACAGTTAAGCGACGGAGTTGCAACATCTAATCAAGGGAAAAACCTTAAATAAAACCGAGAAAACAAGGGAGGAACCAGGCAGCTTTGGCTAAATAACTAACCAAACATAAAATCAAAACACGGCATACCCGATAAAGAAGCTAGAAGTGAATTAGAACATGACGAAAAGGGTAGAAGACTTACCAATATGAAGGAAATAGGTTAGGTTAGCAAGAAAGCGAGTGCGAACTCAAGCCCTAGCCCGTGATTAGACGGTGGATGGACAAGGATCGAAAACTTACAGACAAATGCAAAGATTTAAGGGAGAAATTACCGACCATTTACCGACCAAATATTTGGTCGGTAATTAAAATTTTGATTTACCGACCATTTTTCATGTTAATTTATTTTTGGTCGTTAATTGGTCGGGAATTGGTCGGAAATTACCGACCATTTACCGACCAAATATTTGGTCGGTAATTACCAGGTTAAAAATTTTTTGGGTCGCCTATTTACCGACCATTTTTCATGTTAATTTATTTTTGGTCGTTAATTGGTCGGTAATTGGTCGGTAATTTTTGGCGCGATTCCGCCTAATTCTGAGACGATTCGACAAATTTATTTGGTGCGGTAAATATAGTCGATCTTTGGTCGGAAAATTTCTTTTTATTAATTACTTTGGTCTAAATGGTCGTGATTTGGTCGGTAATTACGACCCGATTTTAGGTGGTAATTTGGTCGATATCTGGTTATTTTTAGTAGTCTTTGCTGGTGCTGCGGCGGCTTCTGTACGTGGGCGAGCACGTGCCCGCGGCTAGTGCTTAGGCGCTCTGCTGGTCGACACTTCTATTACGTGAGCATGCACGTCTGTTAATCTTTGTGTGTACCTTCGGGTATATAATGTACCGAGTCTAACTCATTCTTTATCTCCGATCCAAGCAAGTAAATACTTATAGGTGTGTATTTGAATAAGAAAATATAAGAAAAGTAAATACTTCTGTTCTGAAGGGTACCTAAGGGTATCAAATAAGAAGTCTCTGTTCTGCACTCCTATGGGAGATAGGACAGTATGATAAAGTACAAGTAAAACATAAAAGTATAGAAATGTATAGGTATATGTCATAAGATAAAGTAGTCGATAAGTACATGAAGATATAAGTTAACAAGATATAAGATATTCTGAAGTAGATAGCCAGAGATATGATAAGATAAATTATATGCAAATGTTATATGTTAATATATGATAGAACATGATATGAATACAAGAGTGAATAGATGGAATATGAATAAGCTAAAACATGAAGACGAAATCACACGATATATAATGAGCATATATGAAATGATATACATGTATTGTAAAGAAAGAAATATGAGAATAGTGATATGAAGGAAGCTACAAATAGCAAGAAATTCAGATTCTAGAGTAATCATAGTAAAATCTCATATGATTCTTAGGATAACAATAATTATTCGGGAATATGAGATATATGCGAAAATGGAATAAAACCTTGGATTATGCACTTAGAACCTGGTAGAGAGGGATAGATGGGCATGCACAGTAGGGAAAAACAAATCTGTAACATCCTGATCAATTGGCCTGTTTGGGTCATTACAACCGGGCCCTTATAGATGTGGTCATTGTCTCGTACAATGATAACAGCAGCCTTCGGGCCCCTTATAAACCACTATTTAAATACCGGTGAAATCTGGCGCCTTGGACCCTTATAGTTTCCTTTATCCACTTCTAAGGTTTATCTGGACATGAAACATAAAACAAATGAAGTATATGCACATGATTCAAAATGATAAAGTACATGACATGATATTAGAAGCATAGCATTGCTATGTGATAATATATATACTTGATGACTAGTATATGTTGATAAAACAAGAAGAAAAAATATAGCGACACGAAATGAAACATGATATGATAAGAAAGTATAAAGATTGCATAAGTATGTGTAAATTATATGTATGAAAGCATATGAGAAGTCTGATGCATAGAAAAGTACGGATAAGCATACAAAAATGCGGTATGAAAAGTATAAGAATGTAGATAAAAGTATAGAATTGAGTATAAGATAGGTTATATGAAAGTATATGAGATATGAAAGTATATGATACATGCACAATTATACGAACATGAAGAAATGAACATGAAGTATAGAAAACTTGTAAAGAACATGAAATCTGAAATAATATAAAAATAGATCAAGTATACGATATAAGCAAATGACAAGAAATAGGCAAAGTATATGTGATAGATAAGGAATGATATGATATATGCACATGTTTTGAACCACATGAAAGGCATTAGACAAGATGATAAGTGTTAGAAGTCATAAGTATATGATCTGTATGAGTATAAGAATGTATTCGATTAAACTGCGGCGATGATGTTATGGAGTCGTCGTATATGTTCCGCTAAGCATAAAAACGCGCGGGTTTTAATCCGTGTAGATGCGAAGCAGAAGACAAGGATAGAGGACATGACATCCCACGTCAGCGAGACGGGCCAGCTCGAGAGATAGGTGCTCAGCGCCCAGCACTTCCATAAATCTGCGTATTTTTTGGAATAGGTATAAGTTTTGTATATTGAGGGCAATGGGACTCGATTAGTATAGGAACATGAATACCACTACGGGTGGCAGGTGCTCACTGCCTTTGATACTTGCAATCTACGATGTTCATTCGACAGGTATATGTATAGTTTTGTAATAGTGAAATTATAATAGTACAAGTAAAGGGACTCAAATATATGTATAGAATATAATGAATGCCACTATGGTGGTATGTATAATGTATATGTAAAAGATTTTTGTTATTACAGAAATTGTGCATATGAATGAGAAAACAGGTACAGAAAGAGTCCCAGTCCCGAAAGTGACACCCTCGCTTGACATTCTTATAGGAAGCAATGGTATTCAGGTTGGGGTGTCACACCTATGTTCTCAATGACCTTTCCCCATAAGTCTATGTGTAATTCTTTCATGATCTCCAACATATACCTCGGTTCCATTACCCCCAAACTTGAAGTCCACTCACCCATTTGAAAGATTCTAACCACAGAAGGATAACAACGCATCCCTTTTTATTTACATGCTACCTAAGCATGAAATAACTCTAGTGCCTATAAGTTTTATTGAGTGTCCCTGTAGCGGGGATTCATTGGTGACTCCCCACCAGTTAGTTAAGGGCACCGGGCATTTAGTTCCCCTCAAACTTCACCCCGAACACTTAACCCAGCGTAAGGCCCTAGGCGTAGAATGGTCCATCCAGCATCCCATGTAGCGGCGGTGAAGTCAATGGCTCCGGCCGGAGTTGGCTTAAGACATTAGGCTTTGAAGGCCGCTCGGAGCGTACGAGATTCCGGTGGACGATCTCATATTCTATTCACATGTCTTTTTTTTTTTTTTAGGTGGGTGGGGGGAAGGGGCTCGATGTGATCCTCTTCCAAAGGTATCCCATCAATTAGGTATTTAGAAGCCCTCAAGGCTCGTGGAATTCTTGTGAGTCAGGTTTAGAGCCTTGGTATACCCTAGAGATCACATGTGTGTGTGTGCGAAAGACTACTTTGGAAATGGCTTCTTGAAACCCATAAAGGGTGACTAAACTAAGTCACTGACAACTCCTATGCCTTCTTCAGATTGTATGTAACAACTTCAATGGGTCCTTTTCATTCTCTACTCGATCTTTTTGAAATTTTTTTACTCAAATTGATCTTCCATTCGCGAGCATGACATCCACTCACACACAATACCTAAAACACACCTAAAACAAACAAATGCTGCGAAAACAACCTAAAACACGTGAACAAGTAAAAACCGAATATAAGAACAAAAATATTTGCACCTTGAACACATAATACCTAAAACACCTTTAACACCGAGACAAACTAAAACAGGAAACCATAAATAAACAGGAAACACATAAAAAACACAAAAAGAAGCCGATCCCACCCAAACCCCACACAAGCAAAGTGGGGCGGTGTCCTCAATGACCCAATAAACGGCGGGAGAGGGTGGAGTGGGCACTCCGCAGTGATCGCTTCGGATCACTCAGTGGTGGTGGAGGTGGCATGTGAAAGGCGAGGAGCTGGGTAAGATGCCCTGAATGAATTGTTGGTTGCTGAGGATGGTCACTTGGTTGTGCATGATTATGTGCATGTCGGCCATGAGTGCATCCATGTCCTGGTTGATGGTGACTTGTTGCTCTTGGGTCTCATCCTAGTACTCATCAAATCGGGCGGTGAGGTCCTATGCACAATCCTCAGTATAGTGGAGCGTGTAGGAGTCCTCCGCTAAGATGTTTGTGGTGGTGGGGTTGGAGTGGATGTTGCTTCCGACTACTCCCTAGGCACCTATTGGGATCCCAAACCTAGGCTAGTATGCTCTAAGGTCATCCTCATCAGAGGGATCATTGCCCGAATCGTATACCTCCTTTGGCCTTGGTATACCTGATTAGTGCCCAAAAAGTGCTATTTTGAGCCCTATTCAAGATAGGTTTTGAGTGCTTTTTGCGCACTAATCATATGAATTGAGCCAATTGACATGTGCAGGTCCACTTAGTACTGCCAGTCCCATTTTGGGTTTGTTTGGTAATTTGCGGGTTTTGCAAGCCTCAACCAATAAATTCAAGTTTGATGTCGAGTTGGTGCTAAATGCTGAGGATTCGCAGTGATATCATCACCCAAAAATGAAGAAATGTGGAGTGGAATTGATGAAAAGAAGATGCAGTGGCAAAGCAGGAGCAGCAGTGGAAAACCAGGAATTTCGCTATGCATTGCGAAAATTTCGCAAGGATTGCGAAAATTTCGCAATCATACTTAATCTAGCGAATTTGGCTAAGCTAATGAGAGCCCCGGCTAGCTTAGCGAAAAGAATGCTGATAACATAAGCGAAAATTTGAATTTCGGCTATGCCTTATATTAAGCTATGCTAGGAATTTCGCTAACAAGCGAAATTTTAAGCTATGCTATCAATTCCACCATAAGCGAAATCCATCCTGTGTTTTTGATGTTTTTGACTCCAAAGCGACCACGTTTTTGATTAATTACCATTTTATCCTATTGTAATTTCATATTTTAGGCATTTTCATTTCACACATTTGGGTTGGCTATATAAGCCACCTTATAACTGTAACCCTAACTTTTCCATTTTATGCAAGTCTCCATGACTTTTCATTTTAGGTTTTATTTGCTCTTATCTCTCTTCTTTCTCTCATTTTCTTGTGGCTTGAACACCCCGCTTTGGGGATGACAACTCAAGGATGTTTAGCCTAAGCCTCATGAAGAGGAGGTCAGCGTGGAGGTTTAGAGGTGAAGTTTTCATGCCTCCTCATTTATCTACTTTGCATTTATGAGCATTTAAGCTCTGCATCTCACCTAGGTCAAACCTCACAGATCGGCCTCGCGATGTGTATTTGGCAAGCTTACCGTGGTTACGGTGGATGTAATCTTAGATCCTTGTCATCCATAGTTGTCTCATATTAGTTATTAAATTAGGTTGCCTCTTTGAAAGGCCATATACTGTATTAGGGACTTGAATGCTCCTTTGAATGCCATACCTCATGAGGAAGTAATTTAGGGTTTAGGTTTTAGTGCGAATCAAAGGAGTCCGGTTTGGGAAATGACTATATGTCATTATCTAAATCTTGACTCGCAGAGGCATAGATACACCTTAAAAATCGATCGATGACCCAAAACTTCAAGGAGTCTTCTTTTCTAAATTTTCCTTTAATTTATATGCGGTTACAACCATCCAACCTTGTTTTTGAACAAAACCCAAAATCAAACAGAAATACCATTTTAAACTCAAGTTTGCACTTCATTTCACGAAGAAAACCCATCCACATTGTTCGACCCTGAACCTTCTCTTTGCGGTAGCTTGACTCTACGGCGGTGGGAACAGGATATAAATTTTGTTGATTAGGATCACCCTACCGTGCTTACGAACTAAATGGCGCCGTTGCGTGATGGTGCCACTAGTGAGATAGAAGAGCATTGAACTTGGTCAGATGCAAGTTTTGGTAAAAATCTCGTTCCCTTTTGATTTTATAATTTTTTCCCACTTGCGAGTTCCTTTGTAGGGGATTTTAAATTTTCCGATTACATCCGATTTTCTTTGCTTTGAATTTTAGCTAACCTTAGCCCTTTAGTTAGTTTTGTTTTGGTTGTTTTTCCTATTGATTGTAAAAGTGTGCGAAAGGGGCTTGAGTTTATGCGGAGTGGGATAGGAACAGCTGCGGTGGAAGCTGAGAGGGTGAAGCTGCTTTGCACGAACGGGGGCTTCGAAATTGATCCTCATAGTGCTCAAATGGATCCTCCATAGGAGGAGCAGTAGCTTGTGATACCTAGGAGCCCGATGCATATCGATCCATGAGGATCACGCCACCCACCAGGTGAGTGCACCCTCATGCATAATTCCCCCTGGCGGGGAGGGGGGGGTGCGTGAAGAAGAAGCATACTTGGTGCCTCTCCCAACATTCCATGGCATAGGAATGAAAACCCTTCGCCCATCTGAGATTTTGAGGAGTATGCTGGCACTCAAGAAGGTCACGGGTGGACATCAGGCTCCTCCCGAGTTAAGCCTTTCCACGTACAAAGGATAAGGCAAAATTTGGCTAAATGCATTAAGGCCAAGAACCATAAGGAATTGGGGAGAGCTGTAGGCAGAATTTCTAAAAAAATTCTTTAGTGCTCCGCAGGCAACTGACTCCAGAGAGCAAATTTACACATTTGCGGCTCATGAAAATTGAGAGGTTCTAAGTCTTGGGAGAGATTTGTAAGGACTATCGATGCATGCTCACACCATGGAGTTTGATACATGGATCTTTGGTGAACCATTTTTATGATGGAATGTCCCCTTCCATGAAACAATTATTGGAAACTATGTGTGGAGGAGATTTCTTGAGTAAAAATCCTGATGAGGCAATGGACTTCCTCAAATATGTGGTCAAGACCTCTAAGGGCTAGGATGAGCCAAACCGAGAGAAGCGAGGCAGTTGAGCCACCCCGGTGAACCAAAGAGAGCATGTATGCCTCTCCGAGAAAGATATCAGGTTGAAGCTAAAGATATCTGCCTTGGCTCAGAAGGTTGGAGAATTAAGAAAAAAAGGGTCCATGAGGTCTTGACTGTTGGTAAAGCCATGCCTGGTGCGTTTCATTGCGAGTCCATGCGACCACCCGGAGAACCATGTTAAAACCCCATTCTGAGGATACAAATGGTGGGCCAAAACAAACATAAACAAATGCTCCCATATGGCGACACTTACAACTGTTGAAGGGAGTCACCTAACATTTCTGAAACCTCAGCCTCTGTATATGTACCCCGGGGCACAGCAATGACATTCTACCACCACTTCCACGGCATCGCTAAGCACCCACCTCCTCTCTGTTGAGCAAGCCATTTTGAATATGAAGCGAGGTGGTGGAAATTTTGTGGAGGAGCAAAAAGGCATCAATGATCAGTTGAACAAAAAATTGAAGAAAATGTAAAGCTCCTTGAACAAGAGAATAGATGGGCTGGAAAGGCATACTTAGAAGAATTGGCGAAACTTGCCAGTCATCCATAACAAGAATAGCAAATCAAGAACAAGAGGCGTGGAGGTTCCCTTCTCGCCCATCGCCAAACTAAGGAGTCCATGAACTGAGCTATTCCAGTGAACCTCCCCTAAAAATGGATGAAGTCAAAGCTGTCATTACCTTAAGAAGTGGAAAAGAGGTTGATCAGCCAATGCCCAAGCCTGTTGAGGAAACCATAAAAAGGGAAGAAATGGAGCCATAACACATTTTCTTGAAGGAGGACTCAATGAAGCACTGCATGCCACCTCCATTTCCCCAAGTACTAAGAAGCAAGAAGAAGGCATCCCAAAGAAGGGCATCCTAGGAAGTCCTAAGGCAGTGAAGGTCAACATGCACCCCTTTCGACATCATCAAACAAGTCCTTGCCTATGCAAAGCTTTTTAAAGATCTCCGTACAATCAAAAGGGGTCAGGGCATTGACAAAAGGCATTCTTAACTGAACAAGTTGGGGCTCCATCATCCAATGCAAGACAATGGTGAACATACAAGGATCCGGTGGACCCCAACTATCCCGCCTAACATCGAGGAACTCCCCGTGACGACAAAGTAATCAGACTAAGTTAAGAAATAACCCACGCCATACTGCATAGGCAGCCAGGCTCGGGAGAGTTGAAACCAACCAACACCCTATCCTAGCCGATCGCCGCTGAAAATACTCAAAAGTGATATGGAGGATGTGTTGCAAAAATAGATAGTTATACTATCCGGCGGGATTTCGGTTCTCGACACGTAACCGTGGCAAAGGGGCACTAACTGTTCCCATTATATTGGGAAGGCCATTTCTGGTCACATCAAATGCCATTATCACTGTTTCATCGGGTCATGCAAACTTCACATTCCAAGAACATGACACTGAGCTCAACATTTTCCACTTTGAGCAACAAGCAAACCAACCGAGGATTTATAGAGCAACTGGATGAAGTCTCCGCTCGAGTGGCACACGGTGAGAAGGAATGATACTAACAAACAACAAGAATTGATGGAGAACAACAGCGCTTAATGAAGAATCCACCATTCTCCCGCAACAACACCACCGCCACCGTGCAGACCGTGACGCTTCAAAACAATGGAGTCGAGCATGAAGGCACTAGCACACACCACCGCACGAGGAGCTTCTCCTCCGACCTCCTTGAGATCCAATAAATTTACATAATCGGGAGTGGTCTCAGAAACCGAGACCACTCCAAATTTTTGTTGAAATTTTTACTTTATATTATTTTTAAGTCTTAATTGGTTTTTAGTGGTGCCACTAATTCTACTCATTTTCTTTTTCAAATATTTTCGCATCTACAAGCTTGTTTTATCACAATTTTGGTTTTGAAATGTTGCAGAGTTTCCTGCAAAGTAGGGGAGAACTCATTTTCCTCCTCAGACATAAGGTGCTATAAAGGTAAAGTAATTATTCAACCATGCCATTCCTCCCCGTTCAAACCGTCGTTTATCTTTTATCGAGGTAAATTACGCCAGCTTTTTGAAAAGCTGATGATTTTGTGAAATATATCGACATAGAAATACACCAGCCGCATTTTTCTACAATTTTGGTAAATCATATTTTGTGCCTATATTTGTGTTTCTACTCGCTCTTGAGTTGAAGAATTTAAGCCCCGTATGCTACCTTAATATTAAACGCCCACACGATTAAGTTGGTCGACAGTTCCAACTTATTCAACCTATTACATTCCCCGCTAATTCACACACCGCACTCCGCATTAAAAATTAACAGGTTGAGAAGCTATACATTCCTTTCCACTTTAAAAGCCGGCCTTAGATTTTTTGACAACCCATAATAGGTTTGTGTTACTCCATGTATGAAGACCAATGTAGTCTTCCAAATGAAAAGAAAAGAAAGCAAAAGAAAAAGAAAGAAGAAAAGAATAAAAAGTTGTGACACTTTTGCCTTGAAACCCTAACACGTCCGAGGGGCATATTAAAGTTCTTTAAAGCCCGATGCCCTAAACCCACTGTCAGAGTCATCGACTTAGTGCTCGCTACACTCCGGTGGATCGTGATTTAGCGAGTCAGAGGTGCTTCACTCCCAAGTCATTCAAGTCCGGGGCGGCCTCGTAGAGTTTGTGGTCGGGGCTGATCCTTTGGCTTGATGCCCTAAACCTTAATTGCTTTCAGAGTCACCCAGGACCTGCTACACCTGACTTTGATGAAGTCAGTTTTCAGCATTGCACCCTACAATGTAATCAAAGGAAGAAATAAGAGTGTAGCTGGGCCATATTTAGGTTGGTCAACGGTTTAAGGCCATGGCGTATTCTAATGGGGAGGGAACAATTTTGCAATTTATTGCCTGCTCTGGTTACCTTTTATAACAATTAGATTTGCTCAGGCCGACTTCCTTGGAACCGATGTCAGCCCCTAAAACTTGTTCTTACATGGTCTTTGTTCTTTCATGCCTGATTTCGTCAAGGTCTAAATTGTTCATACTAGCGTAATCTTACTCCGTACACACACTTCTTTTTGAACAATATACACTTTTTTGTAAAAGCACAAAGATGCATACTCTTATTGTTTTTAGCATCGCTATGGACTAGCAACTCATTTGGTCAAAAGTAATTAGTGTCCAAAAGTGCTATTGTTCATTCGATAGGTTTTGAGTGCTTTTTGCTCACTAATCATATGAATTGAGCCTAATTGACATGTGCAGTCCACTTAGTACCACTCCATCCCATTTCAGTTTGTTCTTTTGGAACAGGTTTTTGCGAGCCTCAACCAATAAATTCAAGTTCGATGTCGTAGTCGTGCTAAATGCCGAGGATTCACAAGTGGATATCATCACCAAAATGAAGAAATGTGGAGGAATCACAAAGAAGATAAAGGGCAAAACAGAGTACAGTTGAAAACCGTGAATTTCGCTATGCATCGTTAAAATTCTCGCATGATCATAAAATTTCGCTATGCTCAGTTCTTCGCTGTTAGCTTAAATTTCGCCAGCTTAGCGAAATTACCGTAAGTTTCAATGAAAATTTTGAATTTCACTATGCCTTATAATTTCGCTATGCTAGCGAAATTTCGCTAGCTTAGCGAAATTTTCGCTATTCTATCGAAATTCTACATAATAAATCCCAAAATTTCCTCGTGTTTGATAAAGCACTCCAAAATCCAATTAATGCTTTGGATTAATTACCATTTGTCCCGTTGTAATTTCGTTTTAGGCATTTTTGCCATTTCACACATTCAGTTGGCTATATAAGCCACCTATAACTTTGTAACTCTAACTTTTCCTTTTAGCAAGTCTCACGCCATTTTAGGTTTTATTTTGCTCTCTTCTCTCTTCTTTCTCTCATTTTCTTGGCTTCCAAACACCCCCTTTGAGGATGACAACTCAAAGGATGTTTGGCTAAGCCCCCTTTCCTTGAAGAGGAGGGTCACTGGTGGAGGTTTGGAGGTAAGTTTTCATGCCCTCTCATTTATCACACTGCATTTATGAGAGCATTTAAGCTCCCGCATCTCACCCTAGGTTGAAACCTTGTATCCAAATTTCGCTAATGTGTATTTATAAGCCTGTGTTGCGTGGATGCTTAATCTTAGATCCACTGTCATCCACTTAGTTGTCTCCTATTAGTTGTCGTAGGTTGCCTCTGAGCCATATGCACACCGCAGGGGACTTGAATGCTCACTCGAATGCCATACCTCATGAGGGAGTAATTTAGGTTTAGGGTTTTAAAAAGAAATCAAGGTCCTGGGCTTGGGAAATGACTATATGTCATTATCCTCAACACGAGGAAACAAACCCGAGGGCATGAATACACCTTAAAAATCCAATCTAGTGACCCAAAACTTCAAGGAGTCTTCTTTTCTAAATTTTCCTTTAATTTATATGCAGTTTACAACCATCCAACCCACTGTTTTTGAACAAAACCCAAAAATCCAAAGAGAAATACCATTTTCAACTCAACTGCACTTCTCATTTCACGAAGAAAACCCATCCTCGTGTTCGACCCTGAGTCATTATATCAAGCAAGAGTTTGACTAATGCATAGAGGAACTTAGGATATAATTTTGTTGATTCCTGACATCTCACCGTGGGCACTAACCAATACCCTAGCTTGTCTTTCTAAACCATGATCGCCTTGATCGAGTGTATCCACGCCTCATTATCCTCTAAGGGAACCCCGGCTTGCTTGCATAGGCCGTTAATAAGGAAGGGGTGGTTGAGATTCATCTTCGCATCTTTGTTATAGAGGATGGCATCCTCTATAACTTGCCTGACATCAAATGGAATGTCCTGAATGATGGCATAGTTGAGCCTAGCTCTCATATCCATCACTTCACACACATTAATCGTCGAGATGAGACGCAATTTTATGAAGTGATGCCAAACTCCAGGAATATCACAATCACGCCGCTCAAGTGCACGACATGCCCTTCACTGCTAAGTTTCCACTCACTCTGCCCGTTAGTCAACAACCTAAGGACCTTGGGATAGTTGGGATGTTCATGGAGACTATCATAGGCCTCAGGATTAACCGGTTCTAGGTTATAGTATCGATTGGATAGATTCCCTACACCGAAATCTACCAACACCCGCATGCACCCTGCATCTCTTTAGTATGTGGATGCTGATTGCATGTAATCCTCGCACCACACTTATAGCAACTGGTCTCAGAGGTTGGCAAAGTGCCCTCCATCCCTTATTCGCAATGATTTTGCGAAAGAAATCATCAGGGTGGTTAAACCCCTTCTCCTTGATGAAGGACCTATTTTTCAAGATGAGGCTAAATTTCTCGGTTGTGCTCTCATTGACAAATTTCTCATGATCGTAATCATGAGTTGGCTCTTCACTTGCCCGGTTTCTTTCTAAGCTCAAATTTTACTTTTTGCTCAACATCGGGAACTTGATAGGGATAGGGATTGGATGATCTTCTAGGCTTGAATCACTCTCTAGTTGGTTTCCTAACACCTATTGTGATGCCACTCTACCGATTTACCTAATAGAGTCACCAAAAACTCACTTAGGCAAAAGGACAAACACCTAGTGTGCACTAAGGGAGATGGTGCTTGTGGCTGCAAAACCCGAAAAAATTCCAATTTCCTGAAAAAAGGTAAAATGGTAATTTCGATCGAAATTCGGAATTTTTCTAGATCTTGGATGACGAAATGAACTTCATCGTTGGAATCGTCTCGCGAAATCTAGATACCACGTCGAATTCATTAATTCCAAGACGCCGAAATTTCACGGCTCTTCAAGGCATCGTGCCTAAAGTCATATGACAGCTTGTGAGAGTGTGATGTGACAAAGTCACCGATTACATGTACCCATGTGACACATGTTGCATGATTAATGAGAGGATAAAGATAAATGGCTTAGATTAAGCCAAGTGTCAAAGAGCCCTTAAAAGTCAAATTAAAGGGACAAGGAGGGAATTAATTGAAAAGAAAAGAAAATAAGACAACTTCATCTTCTCCATTTTGCTGGAAACGTGCAGTGAGGGGGAAAATTTGGTTTTAGAGAGAGAAAGTCCAACTTCTCTCTGATTTCCCACTTTCGGGACCGCTGTTCTCATCTAGCAAAGTCACCCACGCCATGCGGCTACGTAGACAATGATTTGTGGAGTTTCAAAGAACCCAAGAGGTGTGGGTCTTCCTACTTGATTTATTCTTTGGCTAAGAGCCATTTTAATGGATGGGGATTTGTTAAGACTTGGATAGCCGTGTTTTTGGTCCCAAAATATTTGGACCAAGTGAAGAAAATCCCTAGTGTTGCCATGAACAGTGTCAAGACCTAGGGTTTCACTATTCACATGATTTGTGTGTTGCTTGGGTGATTCAAAATGAATTGGTTGAATTGGTTATTAGCCCATGTGAGCTAATTTTTGGTGTTATTGCTATAAATCAAATAAATGATGTCATAGAGTAAATTCCTTGTTAGTATATGCATGTTTTATATATATTAACATAAATCAAGCTGAAATGGCATAATGCATTCCATATGCACCGGGGCACCCTAGAATGGTAGGTATGAGTGCATGACAAATAAAATCGGAGGGTTATCCAAATGATAGTTCTTGTAAAATTATTAAAATAATAATTTTATCTAAAGTTATCCGAAGAATCGTGTTGGGAAATTGTCCAACAATTCACGCCTAAATTCCATGAATTGTTTCAAAGAGTTACCTAACAAGTTTACCTTGGAGGATTGTCCAACGTATTATATCGGAGGGTTGTCCTCAATTAAAACAAATATTTTTGTTTTGAAAAGAAATGATTTTCACACATGCTTAGGCATGTATGAGGGAGTCGGTGAAGACTTAAGACATGGGATTGGGCATGTATACATTCAAGTAGGATCATGCATTTGCTTGAATGTGCTCGGGTTGCCATTACACACAAGATTCAGCTGGGAGTAACCCATGCAGAGATTATCACTACTAGGCATTGCTTACCTTGTCGAGGGAACATTATTTCAGTAATGTGAGTGAACTGAAGACTCGCGCCACTAGAGGCCGCTTTAAGAAGAAAGTCGGATTGCGGGCTTTGATATTTTTGTATAACATGTATTAAATTCTAATTTTAATATCTGTATTTTATATTAAGTGAAGAAATTGACTCTTGAACCATTTGTAATATAAGATTTGGTTGGATATATTTAGGTGAGTATGGATACTTATGGAGCCACAATGTAGCCTTTACTCTTATATGATCTCACATATAGTGTAGAACCACGGGAGTATTGTCATGAGGGTTGACAGTGGTCAACCTAGGATGAGTTTTTAGGCGTCGGGCATTGTGGAGGCTTTAGGTTTGCAAATGCAAATTAATATTGCTATGATCACTAGAGTATGGCTTAGTATCGATAGAGTTAGGTATACAATTACACAGGACTTGTTATCAGGCATGGGTTAGATCTGCATTCATTGTGCATTTTGATGGTCATTGTGATGTGTTGTATGTATTGTATTGCTTGTCTTGTTGTTCTGTATGGAAATGGTGATTACTAGGTTGAAAATAAAACTACCAGGAGTTTGAGGAATTTTGGACTGAGTGGTCAAATATAACAAGAAAGAATATAATTTTAAAGGCGAGTTATCAATTTTGAATATAAAACATTTGGTGTTTTGGCCAGTCGAAGAATTATTCAGTTTGCAAGCGGTTCAGGTCAAGTTCACTTAAAAATTTTGAGTTGTATAAACTGCAGTTGTCTAGGCTACTGCATTTTAGGAGTAACAAGGAGGCTACTGAAGGAATAAAAAAAAATGTGTGTTGAGAAAAAAAAAATTCTAGGGCTTTCACAGTATGTAAAGCAGAATATATATATAAATAAATAAATAAATAAATAAACAAATAAATATATATATATATATATATATATATATATATATATATATATATATATATATATATATATATATATATATATATATATATATATATATATATATATATATATATATATATATATTATGGTCTTCCGTTAGGTGGAACAAAGAAAAAGAATCAATGGGAAAAATAGGCGTGCGTAGCAAACTGGGTGAGGCTGCACTGTTTGAGTGGAGTCTGCAATATAATATTTATGTCGTGACAGCGTGGCTTTGGGAGCGCATGGCCAGGCGCGGCACGGCCGAGGGGCGGGTGCGCTGGGCGTCACGGCGGTGTGCGACGGCCCCTGCGATATGAGCTAAACGAGGGGCTATGAGCCACTGCGGCTGTAGCGGGGCGAAGCGGCGAAGCGCCTGCGCGCGTATGGCCTGGCCAGGTGTGTCATGATGCAAGGTTTGTTGTATATTGTGGCGAGGGCGGCCAGCCATCGCGGTACTGGCTGCGCTGCGGCGCTGCTGCGATCGGCGGGGCCTTTGCCGATCTTGTATGGCGAAATTTGTGAATCAATCTAATTTGCCGCCGACGTGATCGAGAGCGACGACAAGGCGGCGACCGCGACTTGCGACGCGGCCGCCTGATCTGGCGCTTCCACGACACGGCGGGGAGGAGCCCGCGATCGGCAGTGCTGTTGCCTCTCGTAGCACACGGCGCGATGCGCCCGCGGCATGCGCGCGACCCGAAGTCGAGGTGTACTGCATGCACCAAACTCAGATTTCATTAATTCCACTATTACGCGGTCTCTTATTTGGATCAAAATAAAATAAAATGAAATAAAATAAAATAAAAATTTTGTTGCTTATGATTTAAAGTATGGAAAAATTTTCGGTATGTGAATAGTATCTCGGGGCTGTGTTTACACCTTAGAGATGCTGCATTAAAACTTAACTTGTCAATTGACATGTGTAGATGGCTAGTCACGGGAGAGGACGTAGAGGTCGTCCACGATGTGCTAGCCAAGCACCACCAGTATTTGACCAAAGAGGCACTACGAGGTCAGAGGATTGCAAGCCGCACCACGTATGCCAGTGCACAGGCCGTGGGAGGTCCGGTAACCCCAGAGGTTCAGGCACATCATCCGATATTCACAGGAGGGAGATCCCCATGGGTGGGGCGTACTCATTGGTTTATGTTGAGAGAAGATATTGAGGCGTATGGAAATTACCTCCGATACGATCAGATCGATTAGCCGTATTCCGGCCTAGAGGGCGAGGCCTTAAGTGTGGTAGAATTCCAGCAAGACTTAGGGACCTAGAGGCGAAGACCTCTGTGGACCCTAGAGGCAATGACATGCAGTTCCAGGAGTCGCTCATGGGCAAGTATTTTCCTGGACACCGCTAGACATGCAAAGCACCTCGTGGAGTCTTAGAGCTGAAGCAGGGACTATGACCGTGATTGAGTATGGCCGTGTGTTCACTGAGTTAGCTCGCTTTGCTGACGATTATGTGGCCACACACTTGGCCAAGGTCAGGAGGTTTGAGAATGGACTGAGATTGTCCATTTGGGGCAGGATTGTAGGACTTCGCCTACAAGACATGGACTCTATGATTGGGACTGCCATGACCATAGAAAGAGAGATCGAGGGATGCCTGCAGCACCGATGCCGGTGCTAGTGGCAAGAGGAAAGAGAGCGCCTCTTTCTGTTCGGGAAGAAGCCCAAGGCTCTAGTTCATGGGTTCCTGCCGCAGCCATCCGGGCTAGGGACCTAATAAGGGTTGCTAGGTCAAGTCGGGCAGATGTGCTACTACTGCTGCTGTTCTCGCATATGAGGAGGGATCATTTCAGACAGGGATCCTGTGGTTTCGGACAAAGACAGCCTTAGTCACTTGGGGGATGTGGACGGATACAAGTAGACAGACCCTCGAAATATACCCTAGTCGTTCGACATGTTTATGGTATTTTTGTTAGTGATAATTTAAATACTGTGGATTTAAATGCGAAACATGGAAACGAGACCCAAATCTCACAAGACACAAGGACAAATATGTAATTCTGGCTGCAAAAAGGGGCATACAGAAGTCATAAGATGAAAAGGCTATGGGTTAAACAAATAGAATTATGCGCCTAAATTGATTTGCAAAAAGAGAGGAAATTAAGGATTGAAATGAAATAAAATGAAACTTAACCCAAAAATGGGTTTTTGGGAGCCAAACATGGCCTAAGGATAGAGAGCTTGATTTAAGACTAAATTTGGTCTCATTTTGGGGGAGAAAAACCGTGAAGGCCAAGAAGAAGAGAAGGGAAGAGGAAGAAGAAGAGGGAAGAGCCAAGAAAGGTATGAAAACTAACCTTGAGTATGAATTCTAGTATGGATCATATGGATTTTGTATGGAATTGTATGGATCACATGGATTTTTGCATGATACTGCTCGTGGTTGTGGGTTGTAGAAACTCCAACCCTAGAATGAGTTCTGTGCTGAAATCACTGCAATTCCTTTGTTTTTCTAGGTTTTGCTATGAGAGCATCTAGGGAGGTCCCATTATATGCTTTGGCCCTAAGGGGTTATGGAAGCATGGATGTTTGTTCTCGGTTTAGGTTTTGATAAGAACCCTAGACTTTGAAGTTGGGTTGAGAAACCAGTGTCTGTATGGCATGAATAGAAACATGTTTGAGTTCAATAGAGTGCATAAGATAAGTATTTGAAAGATGATTTGAGTAAAATAGAGATTACAAGATGATTTTGGAGTGGTTTTGATGTGCATATGTAGTATCGAGCTGACTGGGTATCATATGTGGAAAATGGAAGAAAACACACATTCTGGGCAAAATTACCAAGGTGCACTGGTGATCACGTAGCGGCAATCGGTACTCAGTAGATGTTCCGCTTTTCTGCTTTGGACCAAACGCTCGTATTTCTCAGCTAACTCGCTTCATTTCCTGGATCCGATTTGAGTGATTCAAGTTTTTGATTAAAATAGACTTCAAGGAGAACGAAACATCCTGAAATAGATACCTTCAAATTCTGATTCTATGTGGCTCAAAAATTCACTCAAAGTGGGGCTATGTTCAAGCCACCCCGTCTCCACACCATAGAGTAGTCCCGGTTGTTTAGACATAACTTGAGTTCCTGAGTTCGACTGGTGATTCCATTTGGAGGAGAACCCTATCACCTTAGATTTAAAGGGGAGGCCAAAGAACCGTGTTGTCAAATATGGATTCAAGACATCAGAAAAATGAGTATTACAACCTGTTCCTTGGTGTGGTATCGGTAAATTGGACTTGTTTGGCATGAAAATGCCATAACTTTAGTTTGATGATCCAATTGGAATGATTCCACTCAAGTACAGAAGATTCATAGAGGAATAAGAATAAATGAATGAGGTGTGAATACATAAGTATCATACAGTACAAGTATATGAAATGCCATATGCAACAAGCATGAAACAGGAAAAATATAGGAAATGCAAAATGTATAGTTGTGTTCATGCAACATGAATATGATATGAAATATGAAAACGAACTGAAACATGAACATGAACGTGAAAAGCAATATGTCATGAACACAGAATGTGATTAAGATACATTATGTGTTCTGAAAGACATATGATCATATGACTACCTATGACCAAAGAATGAATGAAGCGGACATTCCTCGATCGGGTGCTTCTAAGACTTCGTTAAGCACAAGACTCGCTAAACGCTTACTTCAAGACTCGCTATGTGGGCAGCACGGCTCTGGCTCGCACTTCAAGATCTCGACTAGTGCCACAAAGACTCTTGTTCAAGACTCGGGTACTTTGATTGAAGTGCTACGGCACCTTGTTCAATACTGGCACTCGACAGCGCCACAAGACCCCGCTTAGTGCGCTCTAAGACTCCTTTGCTTCAGGCTACCAAGACCAAGACCAGATCAGACCTTCGGGTAATTTATTGTGCCATCCCACTAATTTAATTGATTGGTCTATAGTAGTCAAACGCTTATATGATAAGACTGGGTCAAAGAATAAGAGAAAGAAAACGTGAATAAGTATAAGTTCCCAGAAAATCTACGCAATTGTACGTTAAAAATAAGAATAAGTTCCGTAGTACCTACGGGTACTCCCAGATCAACGTAATATAAGTATGTCTCAGAGGTAATCGGAAAATTCTCTATATAAGGATAGGTTTTGCATACCCACGGTAACGTACCTCGAACAAGTGTAACTTAATATGATTATGATATAAACCGATAAACTGTTGGTTTTGATATGTTTTGAATCAGATGAATCCCAGATATGTATCCGTTGTGATCTATAATTCCGCTTATGGACCAATGTCTTATTTGATATGTATCTGCATAAGCCTGATCTGACCTTGTATGTATTATGACTCTGATATGTTCCAACTTATAGTACCTACGGGTACCTCCGTACACATAGAAGCTCTATAACTCCCATAAGAGGTTTGATAAGTATATGTCTGTAATAAGGACAAGTACGTGTACAAGTGTTCCTGTATAAGTATATGAATCTAATATAAGTACAAATATGTGCCCTTCGGGAGATATAAGTCCAGTAGTACCTACGGGTACCTCCGTATAATGAATATGTGTAGTACCTACGAGTACTTTTGTACCAGAATAAGTTCCGTATAAGATCCGTAATATAATTATAAGATTCGAAATACAAGAATAAGTTCTGTAACACAGTATAAGATCTGTAAGACAAGAATAAGCTCTGTAATACAAGTATTAGATCCGCAAAGCACGGATATGCTCCGTAGTACAAGTATAAGATAATGGCATAAGTATAAGTCTCCTCAAGTAGCACGGCGGGTACTTCGCAGCGTTCAAGCTATGAAACCTCTACCAAAGATCCTCGGATAAGTATCAAGATGACGTAGTTCATGATGTCCTTTGGGAGATTTGAATAAGTATACGTCTGATACAAGCATAAGTATGTGTCCTACGAGAGATTGGAATAAGAATAAGTCTGTCATAAGTGTAAGATCTTAGTAAGTATAAGTTTGTTATAAGTATAAGTTCAAGATCGCATACTAGATATCCGAATAAGCATAAGTTTGTTAAGGCGGATAATTGTGCCGTGCGTGTTATATGAATTCATGAAGATTTCGATATCTCTGTTGCTTATATGTTTATTCTTGATTCAAGATAAAATGCATGTGTACGGTGATAAGTTATAAGATATGTTTCCCACTAAGCATAAAGCTTAGCATAGGTTTTTAATCCATGTAGGTACAGGAGAAGACGTCCGAAAACTTCGTATATCGCTGGGCCAAAGACACCGGTAGGGGTTCACTGCGCAGGTCTCGCCTCGACCATGTAATTGAAAGCAAAGATTTGTTGTATATGTATATGTAAACCCGGACTCGTGATGTGTGTATAGATTCTCACGGACACCACTTCAAAGGGTAGTTCTTTTGTATATATATCTCAGAGAAAAAAGGTAAAGAGTCCCAAGATATAGTCTCGCGCCTCGAACAGTTCAATCCGCTTAATCGTCGGACTGATTCGGGCGTGATATACGCATGTTCTTCCATCTCCCAAGATGGGCCGTGGGAGCCAAGCTACCCCAGTGGTGCCGTACGGGCACCTTCTTTACTACAACCTAGAGGGTAGACCGTGGGCCGCGCGCAGGACGAGGCCCACAAGCAAGGACATCGTGGATACAGGTGTATCTATCAGCTGCTATACCACCGATCGAGCCAAGATATCAGCCATTATATGTGGTAATGCTCTTTTCTATCTCGCCTACGGGCAAGGTATTATTTGATTTCGCATCGATTCATTTATCGTTGCATCGGTTGTGGTAGAGTTGGGCTTAGAGGTTGAGGCCTTAGAGGAGCCCTTGTATGTGAGTTCTCCCCTAGGGATTAGGACGAGGATAGGGATGATATGTCATGGTTGCGAGCCAGGTGATCTCCCCGGATTTCGCTCTGGGCTGGACCCGAGGGTCAGTGGATACGTCAGTTCCGACGTCATTCCTCGGGATGGATTAGCTTGACAATTACAGTCAGCCATCGATTGTGAGCGTAGGGGGGTTACCGCCTACACGCAGGATTCCGGCACTGTTGTATTTGTGGGACAAGCATGATATTTTGCCCCGCATCTGCACGAGTGTAGTCATGGATGTGTCATGGTCACAATGAGCCCACTCCTAGAAGACGAGGCGAGGCTCGACCGGATCTACCTTGCAGTTTGCTAGTATGAGGACGCTTTCTGGATGAGTTATCGATTTCTCCGTTGCAGGGTTGTAGACTTCTCAGATTGAGTTACACCCTAGTACTTCGCTCATCTCTATGACTCCACATGGGATGGCCGCTACCGAGTCATAGAACTCGCAGGTCCAGCCTGACATGAGTTACTAGACAAGGGGTTCATTAGACCGAGCACTTCACCATGGGGAGCTCCAGTTCTATTTGCAAAGAAGAAAGACAAGACCCTTCAGCTGTGCATTGATTAAAAGTAGTTGAACAGGGTTACGGTCAAGAATCGGCACCCACTACCGAGGAGTGACGACTTGTTTGATCAGTTGAGAGGAGCGCAAGTTTACTCCAAGATAGACCTTCGCACTGGTTACCATCAACTGAGGGTTAGGGAGATGCATACCCCTACACAGCGTGAGGATGCGATGGGCACTTTGAGTTTACAGAGATGCCCTTTGGATTGACAAATGCTCTAGCAAAGATCATGGTTCCCACGCATAGGTATTCCAACCTCTATTTGATCACTTGTCGGGTTTCTAATGGATGACATTTTGATCTACTCCTGGCCGAAAGGAGCATGAGACTATTTGAGGATTTGACTATACACAAAGAGGGGTGATCCTAAATCAACAAAATTTGTATCCTAATTCCCTCCCATCGCGAGCAAAACCACTGCAGATAAAGGGTCTAGGTTCCGAACACAGTGGATGGGCTTCTTTCAGATAAACAGATTTAAGTGAAGTAAAAAATGGTGAATTTGGTTTGGATTTTAAGGTGGTGATAAAAACAGGGAGTTGGTGGTTTGCAAACTTAAAATAAAAACAAGTTAAAATGTAAAATATAACTCCTCATGTGGGGTCACTAGTGTTTAAGTTCCCACAGTCACTAAGTGTCCCTGGTTATTTCTCGCTGGGGAGGATGACATATAGTCATCTCCCGAACTGATCTTCATTTAGCTATAAACCTAACCCAAAATAATTATCCTTTTGAAGATGGTGTTTATTGAGTGCAAAGGGTCACCGATGCTGAAGAACAATTCTCTCCTCGACCACTTTACAATGATTACTGTGAAGGTAACTAATGAATCTCAAAGTGGATTCAGCAATAAGCATCTAACGAACCCTAAAAGACTACCAAATAAAGGTCATTCAAGGTGAATCTAGGGATTTAAACCTAGAGTTCAAAGGAAACACAACCGCCGTTGCATACCAAGGTGAGGTCAGTGGAACCTCCAAAGAGCCTCCGTGATCCTACCCGCACTTTTCCTTCAAGGAGGATGGGTTTAGTCATTTTATCCTCCAAGTTGTCATCCTTGGAGGGTGTTTGGCAACCAAGAAAATAGAAAAGAAAGGGAAAGAAAATGAAACAAATAAGAAGCGGGAACGGGAGAGCTGAAAGCTTCTAAAAAAAAAATTATTATGAAGTGATTGATGTTTACAAACCTTGACTCTAGCTTATATAGTGTGCAGAGCAAGGGAAATTACAAAAACAAACCAAACAAAGTTAAGCATATAATGGTAGAAAGCGAGAAAATCAAACGGAGTCGCTCAACACAAAATGCAGCGTAAATTTCGCTATGCACACGATTTTCGCTATCGCATAAAATTCGCTAAGATAGCTAAATTTCTCACATGATAGCGAAAAATTCCAGCCGTGCGAATTTTGCACCGTTCGACTGCCTCCCCTCGCTACCGTTCCATTGCTCCTCGCTCTATTTTTCTTCTCTATTTTATGCCTCTTTACTCTTAGTCTCTGATCTATGATGTTGAGTTTGACTCGAATTCTTCATGTTTGGATCGACTCAACAATGTTGGCATGATTACCTCGCAAAAACTGCAAAATTTGCCACAAAATGAGATTAGTAGAATAGTAGGGACCTTAATGTGTAAATCGGGTTAATTAGAATGATTAGTATACAAAAAGCATTCAAAATCTATAATAAATAGGGTTCAAAATAGCACTTTTTGGGCACTAATCAGGATTGTTTTGGCGCTTGTCGAGAGACTCATTGTACGCGCCAAGTTCGTGAATCATGAAGCCTACTCGAGGTGAGATTTTTGGGACACGTAGTGCCGCCAGATTGCTAGTAGATCTTGAGAAGGCTCGCGAGGCCGTGATGGAGCTGGGAAAGGCCGAAGTCACCTTCAAGATACGTAGCTTCGGGATTGCTGGCTGGTACTACAGAGATTCATCGAGAATTTCTCCCGACCGGGCAAAGACTTATGACGAGATCAATCTCTGCAATGAGGTCAAGTTTGATCGATGACCGACAAAGTGTAATAGCCCCAGAGCCGAGGAGGAGGCTCACTACGCCCTATCTTGATAGTACCCGATAAGCCGAAGCGTGGTGTGTATATATGTACGCCATGTGCGTAAGTGCATGCGTCGGTCATAATATAGTGTACCTAGGAACAATGTTCATCCACGTGAATAAGTGTGTTGAATAATAGATTGGCCTTTGAATATTATCTCGGATGTAGCTTGAGTGACAACTTACTAATGCTCCTGGATTAAACTAAACTAATCGTTCTTAATGAATTACTGTATTGTGGAGACTAGGGCTATGTCTCCCCCTACCACTTTTGATGGATTACATCCTTGATTCGTGCCACAGTAGGCTGAGCTAAAATCAACAAAATTTATATACACCTGTTTCCTACATCGTCGTAGTCAAGCTTACCGCAGATAGTGGTCTAGGTCGAACACTGGGATGGTTTTCATCCAAAAATGGTTTGCATCATAAAGGTAAGGCTTTACGCCTGACTTTGGAATTGTGTTTCAAAAACAGTGGGAATGGTTTAGAAACTGAGAATTGTAAAAAACTGAAAGTAAAGGGTGAAAAAGTTAACTTTGAAGATTTAGGTCACTAACTTGGTGTTAGGCAAACAAGGTCCTCTGTTTTATCCTCGCTATGATACAACCTATAGTCCATGGCATAACCTGGATCTATATTTAACTACTAGCAAACCTACCCATAGAAGCAACTCCTATTTGAGTCAATAGGTAGCATGCGCTATGGCCCCTTTAAAACCCTAACATTAAATTATCATTTTAGAGGCTCGTGAAGACCATCTAAAGAACAACAGCAGCATCTCACCTGTAATCGTATCCCAAAGCATGGAGAGAGACACAAAATAATAACAAAGAATGTTATTTAACCCTAAATTTGAAGAAACCCTAACATGTAAATATTATCTCGTAGGCTCGTGAAAAGACCATCTAAAGAATCACAAGATTTCTCTCACCGAATATGTAATTTCGATCCTAAAGCATGGAAAGTATTGGCCAAATCAATAACATTCCAATGTTATGCAACCATGTTTTGAGAATATATGTGGCCATAAATACACTCCACCAGAGTTTTTAGTACAAGAGGACAACATGCATATGCCCCACCACTCAAGCTAGCTCCCTTCCTCTTCAAAGAAAGGAGGCTTGTGGGGCTGGGCATCTCAAGGTCATCCTCAAGAGGGTACTGGGCGCCGAAAGTAAGAGAAAGAGGAGAGAGAAGAGAGGAAAGCAAAACCTAAAATAAAAGACTTTATTTACAAAAATGAAAACTTACAAAATATCTTCTCCTCGCCAAAATTGTTCCAAAAATATGTTACTTAGGTTACAAAACAAGAGGGGCTTATATAGGCCACCTCAAGGCATGAAAATACCAAAAAACCTATGAAATTGGCTAAGTTATAGGACAATTAAGTAATACACCAAGTTTGGAGGCGGTTTGGAATTAATTACAAAGCATGACGAGGCATCAATTTTCGCTAGGCTGAAGAATTTCGCTAATTAGCGAAATCAACAGGTCTAGCGAAAACAAGAAATTTCGCTAAGGGTGGGCAATTCGCTTATTAATAAATTCGCTAAGCTAGCGAAATTCTTGTGAGTAGTTTAAAGCAATTATTTTCGCTAAGGAACAAAGGTTAGGGAATTTGGAGTGGTCTAGCGAAATTTGCATTTTCTTCTAGGTTGCTAAATTTTGCTAAGGTTGCGAAATTTTCAATCTTAGCTTAAAATTTTCAAGAAGCTAGCGAAAAATTCCCGCATTGTTGATCCTTCACCGTTTCATCCCGCTTCAATCGCATCGAATTTTCTTCACTTTGCCTTGTTTTCATTGATTCGGTCAAGATGGTCGAGACTTGAATTCCAACTTCATGATTCATCCTTTGTATTGAGAGATTGAACTCCAAGAGTGCACAAATACCCGCAAACAACCAAAAAATACCCTAAATGGCATAAGTGATACTAAGAAGACTAGAACACTTCAATTGGTATAAATGACATGATTAATGCGCAAAAAGCACTCAAAACCTATCTAATATAGGATTCAAAATTGCACTTTTTGGGCATTAATCACACCCCCCAACCGAAACGTTGCTAGTCCCTTAGCAATGCAAAATAAAGAAAAAGGAGATGCATGTGGTGATTTGCAAAAAGGTTATGATTCAAAAAGGGTTTATATACATATAAACATTACCTTAAATCGAAAAAATTGAGCAAATTTGAAAACCGAAATGAAAGAATCAAACCATACAAGAACCATTTCAGTCAAAATTGGTTCCATGATTCTCACTTTGAATTTCCACCTAAGTCTAATGGTTCTTTTTGTAACCGTATTGCCAATAAATTGCAAAAATTTGGCTTTCCCCAACCTAGCACCGACATGGCCTTGTCGAACAACCCAGATAGGTTAGTTGCACTCTTCTTTCTTTATTCATCTACATCGAGGGTAATGCTTAAAATCCGACTTCACCAAAGTCCGCGGTAACGGGGTCCACCGATGACTCAACCACTAAGGTTTAGGCATCAAGCCAAAAGGATCACTTGACCACTAACTCAAAGGCTTCACCCCTAATTCGAATGACTTCGAAAATTAAGCACCCACAAGTCATTGAACCACCTATCCACCCATGTAACGAACACTAACCGATGACTCCCAACCAATTAAGGCTTAGGGCATCGGGTCAAAGGCTGCTTCGCCATATACCTCTCGAACCGTGCTCGGGTGTTTCAGAATAAACTTCATGACTTTTATTTTCTTTCTTCTTTTCTTTTTCTTTTCTTTGCTTTTCTTTTCTTTTCTATTTAGAAGACAACATTGGTCTTCAAGTATAGTCAGCTATGAAACTGTCCTAGGTTGCCAACATGCTTAAGGCCGGTTATCAAGCGAAAGGGGCGAACAAATTCCACGACCTATTGAAATAATACGGGTGCGTGTGTGAATTAGCATAAAGGGAAATTTTCAAGGTGAGGCGTCTTTGGAAGCGTAAGTGACCAAGGTATTTCAAGTATGGAATTTGTTCTAACATAGAGGTGACAAATAGTGATTCAGATTTTCAACATGAAGCCAATTCAATTGTCAATTGTAGCAATTCAATTGTTCAATTGAAAAGAAAAAGCTTGTTACATATGGTAAGGCACAAAACATGATATGTACAATTACCTTTGAGGTTTGGGGCAAGCGGAACTATAAAGGAAAACAAAATTTGAATATCCAGGACATGTGGAGCATGAAAATTACCTTTAACCATCTCCCCAAGTATGGTGAGGATTGTAGGGCTCAGGGAGGATCCAATGGGAAATTTCTTCCTTTCTTTGGCGCAACACCACATGAGTTTCACCCTCGTCCATTGACTTTAAACACCTGGTATCATGCAGTTGATTAAATCCTCTTGAACCGTTGGGGTAGTATGCTGTTGGACCATGAATGGACACATCCATCGTGACTTGAGCTGCACGAAATAGATGGAGTTTGAGTCGTATAAAGAACTTGATCTCCCTCTTTAAAAATTCTTCTGGTTATCATTTGATCATACAACTTTCGATTTTCTTTTAATCTTAATTCAAATAGGCATCATTCCGTATTCTTCGATTCATTGAGATCGAGGAGCCTCTTCAGGCCTTACTTAGGTCCATATTCAACTTCTTAATTGCCCACCATGCTTTGTACTCACGATCTCCAGGAAGGTGACATGCCTTACCATGAACCCGATCGATGGGGACATTCCGAGTTGTCTTGAAAAGGCGACGTCACGTAGGCGTAATGAATCGAGTAGTTTGATGAATAATCTTTCTGGTAGAACTTACCACCTTCATTAGAATGGTCTTGATCTCCCTGTTGGCAAGTTCTACTTGACCACTTGTTTGAGGATGGTAAGGGGTGGCCACTTTGTGTTTCACCATATTTAGCCATGAGGTTTTCAAATGGTTTATTACAGAAATGAGAACCTCCATCATTTAATAATGGTTTCGGTACCCCAGACACAGGAAAGATATTGGCTTTGAGAATTTAATTACCACCTACGTCATTGGTTTGCGAGTGCTTCAACCCCATTTGGAGACATAGTCTCTCCCACCAAAATATCACGTATGACCATATGACGAGGAAAAGGTCCATAAAATGATGCCTGCACACATGAATAGATTCAAATTGGGTTCAAAGGCATCATATGGCGAGACGGCTTCGAAACCTTTGGCATTTGTCACATACACGGCACATTTGGTGTGTGCTTCCTTGAATAAGGAAGGCCCGATGAAACTTATTGTAGCACCTTCATTGCTGTTTTTTGGGAAGCAAAATGACCACCACAGAACTCTCATAGCGATGGTTTAAAATTCCTTCTTTGTTCCTCGCCAGTACATTTCACGATGATTTGATGCGCCTGATGTTGAATAGGAAAGGCTCTTCCCGATAATAGGAATGAATTTTAGCAAAGAAATATTTCCTATCTGTCCTTTCCACTCAGTGAGTTTCTCTGTGGTGAGGAAATTGGCAATGTGAGCATACCCGGGGGCTTTCTCCAAGCGCATTAGGGTTCTTCGAAGTTCATCATTAATAGATTGAATTTGTAGTGTCGTGGGCTATAGTTAACCTTGACGGATGATGCATACCACATTTTCCACCCCTTTCTTATCTTTAATTTGCAAGTTGAACTCCTGAAGTAACAGAACCCAACGGATGAGTCTTGCTTTTGCATTTTGTTTGGTTAAGAGATATTTCAAAGCAGAATGATCTGTAAAAATGACTATATCGGCCCCAACCAAGTATGCTCGAAATTTATCTAAGGCATATACCACTGCCAGCAATTCTTTCTCTGTAGTGGTATAATTTCTCTATGCTTCATTCAGAGTTTTGCTTGCATAATACACCACGTGAGGTTTCCCATCTTCTCTTTGGCCAAGTACCGCTCCTATAGCAAGATCACTCGCATCACATCACCTCAAGCGGTAGCGCCAGATTAGGTGCTCGAACTATTGGGGCAGTAGTCAAATAAAATTTCAGTTCTTCGAAACTCTTTTGGCAATCTTTCTCCCGAAGCGAATTTGGCATCCTTCACCGAAGCTTGAGCAGGGGTTGGCGATTTTGGAAAAATCTTTAATGAGCCAGTCGGTAGAAGCTGCATGACCAAGGTGTCTAATTGTTTTCACATTTGTCGGGCGGGAATTTGGAAATAATGTCGATCTTTGCTTTATCAACTTCAGATTCCCCTGCTGAAATAATGTGCCCAAATACAATTCCTTGGTTTACCATAAAATGGCATTTCTCCCAGTTAAGCACCAAATTCTTCTCTATGCACCTCTGCAAGATGGCTTCCAAATTGGTTAAGCATTCTTCAAAATCACCCCCATATACTGTGATATCATCCATGTATACCTCCATTATACGCTCTACCATGTCACTGAACATACTGAGCATACATCGCTGAAAAGTGGCTGGGGCGTTACAAAGCCCAAAAGGCATCCTCCTATAAGCATACGTGCGAATGGACAGGCCAAGGTAGTCTTTTTCCTGATCTTAAGGGCAATTTCTATCTGGAAGTACCCTGAATACCCATCAAAAAAAGCAATGAAGGGTGTCCCGAAACTCTTTCGGGAGGCGATCGATGAGCGACGGTGGAAAGTGGTCTTTTCGTGTCGCCTCATTTAAACCTTCTATAATCTACTTACACACTCTCCAAGCGGTTGTAAGTCGGGTAGACAATTCTTCACCCTTCGTTTTTCACAGTTGTTACTCCGATTTCTTAGGCACCACGGAGTTGGACTAACCCGCTGTGCTATCGAAATGGGATAAATGATACCTGACTTGGGGCAATTTCAAGACCTACATACGAACTACTTCACGTAGATGGGGATTCAGCCTCCGTTAGGGCTACCCTACTTGACTTAGACTCCTCTTCTAAATAGAATATGATGAGTGCAAATGGGTGGGTTTATGCCTTCCGGATCAAATTGCCATCCCAATGCTTGCTTGTTCTTTTTGAGAAGGTGCGGGAGGTATGCTCTTGTCAGTGGTGTGATGAAGAAATCTGGCCAGGCCTTGCTCATTTACTTCCAAAAATGCATACTTTAAATCAGCGGGGAGGGGTTTGAGTTCTAGCTGTTGAGGTTCCTTAGGTTCATTACCGATTAATAGAAGGGCGAAATTTCTATTCTTCTTCTCCGGTACCCTGTACTAAACCATTTCAGAATTCGTGTTGCTCTGCAAGGCAATCGGAGGCCCTACGAAGTTAATATCTCTTGCACTTCTTTGTTGGTTACTTTACATTCTTTAGTAGGTATCTAAAATACAAACTTCTTCAAAGTCATCCTCCTCCCAGTGCATATGCCTTTTACCCCAGATAGAAAAATATTGAGTTCAGGTCATATTTCCAAATGTAAGGATTGCATGACTCCATTCAGGCAATTGATGATTGCATTTGAAGTAGCCAAAAGGTCTCCCTAATATGATGGGAACTTTGATTAGGTCCTAATAGCCAAGCGGATTACGTATCAAGAATTACAACAAAATCTTGGATAGTAAAATTTGTCCACTTGTATAAGAACGTCTTCAATGGTTCCCTTTTGGTATTTTAATAGACACATTCGACGGCGAAAGTGTGATGGAACACTCAATTCAAACCCGATTGCTTGTACATAGAATACTAAGCAGAACAGATTCACACTAGCTCCTGTGCTCCAATAAAGGCTTTCTCCACGATGCCTCCAATATTCACGAGATCGGGACATCCCTGGATCCTTATACTTCACTGAGTCTTCGCTTCTATAATAGCACTAACTGCGCTTAAAAAGGCCTTTTTATTTACATTAAGACCTCTTTACCGTGCACAAATCCTTTAAGAATTTTGTGTAAGTAGGAACCCTGCTTAATCATAATGAGGAGGAGAAATTATTGACTTTCACTTGTCGCAATATCTAACATCTGCTTGCTACCTGCATCGTTTCTTTCTTCGGAGAACCTACGGAACGGAGGGGATATTCTAATTCTACTTCTTCCTCGTCTAATCGATCGTTTTTCCTCAAGTGGCTCACCACTAATGGAGCCGACTGATCGGGCTTTGATAAGCATCGCTGCTTTAATTCTTTCCACTTCGTGAAAGTCATTAACCGTCTTAACTTACTGCTTCAGATTTAAGTCCCCGGTCACCCTGCTTCATTCACCACTTTCTCGATATTGTTGTGCCCGGAAAGGAGCCTTCCCTTTTTCCTCAACTCTCGCACCGCCGACAGACATTTTATAAATGCATATCATTCACTTCTCGTTGGAGTGAACTTTCTATCGGCTTCAATTTTCTCGACTAGTTTGACATTCAGCACCTTCTCGGTTTCTACAAATATGCCTACTACCTTACTTAAATTCACAGATCGCTTCGTTCAATAGAGAAGATAGTGGAGGCAAATTGTTGTATTGAAGTGGAACTCAAACCGCGATGTGCTCTCAAGGGGCGATACAAGGGTTTGATTTGCTGACAATTTGACAATTTCTCCACTGTGGTTATTAGTGTCACCATATGGAGCATCTATGGGTGGTTTATTTTGACTTATGGCATGGGCATGCTTGGCAAAGGCTCCTCGTGGTAATTATTTGAATCAAAATTGAAGCAAGAAAATTTGGGACAAAGATAACCTATTAATCGTTTGCATTTCATGATGATTTTTCATTTCCGCATCATCCAATCTTGAAGTTAAACCGTCAATTTCGCTTTCATCTCGTGTCTTCTCGTGAAATGCATACTGTTTCCCCTTGGTGGTTCAATGGCTTTAATCTTCTACTTCCCTAGGATCAGGTTCATCCAAGTTTTGGAGGTTTCTAAATTTACATAGTTCATAAAATCCATAGCTTTTATCGATGCTTACTCAAAAAGTACTCTACACATGGTTTCCAACAATTGTTTCATAGGCGTGGGACATTCCATCATAGAAGTGGGTTCACCAACATCCAAAACAAACTCATGATGTGGACATGCACCGATGGCTCTATAAATCTTTCCCAACACCGTGTAAAATCTCTCACCATCCCGAAATAAGTAAAGGTGTAAATTTGTCTTTTCAAATTATCGTCTTACGAAAGCAATCAAGCACTTCTTCGTGAATTCCCGCCTCGGCAGCTCTGCACCCCCAATTTAATGGTTCTAGGCCTCAATGAGTTGAGCCATATCTTGGCCTTGTCCTTTAGAGCTGTGCCTTTAGCTTCAGCAAATCCATGTCAATCATACCTTCCTTGAAGGTAGTGCAGACCTCCTCAAAATCCCTAATATGAGTGTATGGATTTATATTTTCCATACCATGATATGTGGGGAGTAAGGGTACCAAATAAGGCCTCACTGCTACATCTTTCAAACAGAGGTATGATGCAGGATGGCAATCGACCTAGGAGGGTGGATGTGGACCTCATGGTTCTATAAGCATTTGATTCATGGGGTTCCCGGTCGCCTGGTTGTTCCCGTGCATGGGATCCATGGTATCGCTGTACACTAACCTCACTAGTCGGGCCGGGTTGTGTACCTATCCTATGCAATCTACCCGATGTGTCTCTATCCCATCAAGCAGCATAAACACCTGTTACATAATTTTAGAGACAACAAAGAGCAACTACGAGCTTGCAAAAAGATTAAAAATTAAATAACAAAATTTAAAACTAATCGAATGAAAATCAAATGTGAAGATAGTTATCGCTAAGTGTCAAACCTGCAAGCCATCGCGAATCGGCTTGAAAAGAGGTGTGTTATTACCTTCACTTGTGATGTTGACTACAAGTACACTTCAACTTACCATTAGTGTTTGGCACCATCCCTAAGAATCTACGCCATTTGATTCGCGCTACAAAGAGTCGAGCTAAATCAACAAAATTTATATACACCTAGCCTTACTACCCGCCAGAGGTCAAGCTTACCGCAGATAGTGGTTCCAGGGTCGAACACTGGGATGGGTTTTCATCCTAAAATGGTTTGCATCAAAGGCATGAATGCAGGGGCTCTATTTGACTTTTGGAATTGTGTTTCAAACAAAGGGGGAATGGTTGTGAACCGAGAATTGTAAAAACCGAAGTAAAAGGAAAAAGTTAACTTTGAAGATTTAGGGTCACTAACTTGGCAAGTTAGGCAAACAAGTGTCCTCTTGTTTATCCTCGCGTTATGACATGCAACCTATAGTCCATGGCATAACCGGATCTATATTTAACTAGCAAACCTCACCCACGGCTAACCTTATTTGAGTCAATACGTAGCATGCGCTATATTCCTTTAAAACCCTAACATTAAATTATCATTTTAGAGGGCTCTAAAAAACATCTAAAGAACAACAAAGGCATCTCTCACCGCAGATCCTAAAGCATGGAGACGCTAAAATAATAACAGAATGTTATTTAACCCTAATTAAGAACCTAACATGTAATGCTATCTCGCCTGTGAAGACCATCTAAAGAATCACGCTTTTTCTCTCACTCGAATATGTACTTGATCCTAAAGCATGGAAAGTATTGGCCAAATCAATAACATTCAATGTTATGCAAACCATGTTTTGAGAATATAAGGGCCATAAATACACCACTGTGAGCTTTTAGCATGTAAGAGGACAAATATGCCATGCCCCACCACCAAGCTGGGCCTCCCTTCCTTCAAAGAAAGGAGGCTTAGCTACACTTTGGAGTTGTCATCCTCAAGAGGGGTGTTTGGCAGCCGAGAAAGTAAAAGAAAGAGGAGAGAGAAGAGAGGAAAGCAAAACCTAAATAAAATACGAGACTTTATTTACAAAATGAAAACTTACAAAATATCTTCTCCTCCTCCAAATTGTTCCCCAAAAATTGTTACTTAGGTTACAAAACAAGAGGGGCTTATATAGGCCACCTCAAGGCATGAAAATACCAAAAAACCTATGAAATCACAAGTTATGTGGTGGACAATTAAGTAATACACCAAGTTTTGGAGGCGGTTGAATAATTACAAAGCATGACGAGGCATCAATTTTCGCTAGTCAAGAATCTCAAGCACTAGCGAATCATCGTGTCTAGCTTAAACAAGAAATTTCATGAGTATGGGCAATTTCGCTATTAGCTAAATTTCGCTTAAGCTAGCGAAATTCAGGAGAAGCGAATCAATTATTTTCGCTTAAGGAACAGTTGCTAGCGAAATTTGGAGGGTCTAGCGAAATTTGGCATTGGCGGGTTATGGTTACAAGGTTGCAATTTTCAGTATCTAGCGAAAATTTTCGCAAGCTTAGCGAAACTCCTGCATTGTTGATCCTTCACTGCCATCCCGCACGAATTTTCTTCACTTTGCCTTTGTTTTCATTGATTCTCGGGTCAAGGAGGTCAGACTTGAATTCCAACTTCATGATTCATCCTTTGTATTGAGATTGAACTCCAAGAGTGCACAAATACTCCGCAAAACAACCAAAAATACCTCTAAAATGGCATAAGTGCTACTAAGAAGACTAGAACACTTCAATCAGAGAATGACATGATTTAATGCGCAAAGCACTCAAAACCTATCTAATATGTGGTTCAAAATTGCACTTTCGGGGCATTAATCAACTTCTAGAGAAATTACTATTCACTTTATTCATAACTTATTGATGACTAAGATCGTGTTTACAAGATACCCTCTCGAGAGGTGTATCCAATCTATCTCGCTAAGAGGTGGTCGAGTGTATCTCACCCCAACTCGACAATTAAACGCTTTAAATGTTCTACCCTTTAATCGCCAATTCCAGGATCGTAATATCTCTATCACCGAATTAACCGAGGGCTTCTCTATTCAGATCCCTGGGCATCTCATCTCTCAAATCTTAGATATCCAGCACAATCATGTCACGTCGCCGACATCACCATGTAAATAAATCATGTGACATGTATATATACTAACAAATAAGTAAAACAACTGAATAATATAAAATACGAATCTTTAATCCATGCAACCGTAACAACACCCTAGATATAAATCTAGAACATACTGAATGTGAGTACACAAATATTTAATCTATAAAACATCAGTACTTTTATCATAAAAGAAGAAAAAAAATACAAAAGTAGGTCTCTTCTTCAGGATCTAGGTCACATGATTTCTGTGTTCTCCTCCGGTATGATCTTCGATGCCCCACTCCGGGTCCCCTTTTGCTTTTAATGATGGAGAGGAAGAAATCGCGCTGACGTCGCAACGTTGCAACGCCAGAACGCTGAGACGCCAGTGACGCTGAGATCGCCGTGATCGCGCTAGTCATTGCTGACTTCTATCTTTGTCACCCAACGTCGCTGACATTAGACGCCACGACGCCAGACGTCGTGGACGCCCTCGCCAAATTCTTTGCACTTCCAACTCTCCGCCCCAAAATGCTCCCAATAACGCCCGCTCCACCCGCATTCACAAATTGTACAAATCGTGATATCGGGCCATAGAAATGCCTATTTTAAAATTATAAAATGAAACTAAAACCCCAGAAGATGCGTGACACGTATGACACGGAGCGTTGTTTAAAAGTAATTCATCACACCCCCAAACTTAGCTTCGTCATTCCCAAGCAAGAACCGACTCTTAAACTGACACACAATGCACATGCCGACAGACAGGATCAAATCGGGACCGACTCACACTTTTTCGCTTGTTCAAGTTCAAGGATTCGTAAGGGTGTCTGACTTTCAAAGAATTGGGGATTGAACTCGATGTGAGTCGACTGTGCGCCTCAACCTCCGAGGTATTCACACCTTCCTGCTGACCCTATGTGCGCGAATAAATGACTTAGTAGGTATCACCTAGGTTCCCAACACTTCAAACTTTTGAGTTCCAATCTCACCTAGCTGAGAATCTAACTACGTAAGGATAGAACGCACCGCCATTCCTAATACTCATACCGTAAAACAAAACTAGTGCCCGCTGATTCGTGCCACTATAGGTGAGCCAATCAACAAAAAATTTGTTTCCTATGTTCCTCCTAACGTCAGAGTCAAGCTACTGCAGTATAGCGGTCTAGGGTCGAACACGGGGATGAGTTTTCTTCATACAAATGATTTAAGTGAAGTCAAAAATGGTGAATTTGGTTTGGATTTGTAAGGTTTGGGTAAAAACAGGGGGGTGGTTGGGTGCAAACTGAAAATAAATAAAATAAAATGTAAAATAGAACTCCTTGAAGCATTGGGCCACTAGGTTTAAGATCCTAGGCTAACTGAGAGGTCCTCGTTCATTTCCTCGCGTTGGGGAGGATGACATATAGTCATCTCCCGAACCGGATCTTTCTTTAACTTTAAAAACTAAACCCTAATAATTTCCTTTGAGAAAGCATTTATTTAGCATTCATGGTTCCTACAAAGGAAAATCTAACCCTTTAACCTACCCTTTCGTTGGCTCGTAAATGGCAACTAATGGATATTAATGTATCTAAAGCTAAGAATACACTCAAACCCCTAAAAGCTTGCCAAGTATTGACCAAAGAAAGTACATCAAAAAAGCTTTAAACCTGGTGAGTTGAAAATTCGGGGAACCAAAATGACAAAACCCACAAGGTGAAAATGTGGAACCACCGCAAATCAGATCCATCCCCCCCAAATTTACCTCCACTCAAGGAGGAAAGGGTTTTAGCTTCGCTCATCCCCAAGTTGTCATCCTTGGAGAGGTTTGGCACCCAAGAAAGTGAGAGAGGAGAGAGAAGAGAGAAAACTGGAACAAAAGCTGCCGTGTACTGAAAGATTGAAAGTTAGGGTTACAAGTTTGTGGGGGTTTATATAGTACAAACCAAAGTGTGAAAATACTAAAACACCTAAAATATAAAATTACATAAGGGCTACAATGGTAATACACCAAAACGTGGTCGTTTAAGATCAAATATACAAAAATCACAGGCAAGAATTCTCGCTATGCATGAGGATTTCGCTAAGATAGCAAAAATTCGCTTAGCCTAGCTTAAATTCCATGCAGATAACCGAAATTCGAGAAATTTCGCTATCAACAGTGAATTTCGCTAGCTAGCGAAATTATTGTGAGATAGCGAAATTGGTTAATTTCAGCACTGATGATAATTTGCGTGAAGAGCTCTCACAGATTTGAAAATTTTCTTCCACCTCGCTAGGATTGCTAATTCTTCATTCTCGCTTAGACTGCGAAATTTTCGCCATGATTGCGAATTTCGCATCCCCAGCCGAAATCTCGCAATCATAGCTTCTAAAATCTCGATCGCCCTGCTTTGCCCACGCATCTCGCCATTCTCCTTCATCACTTTGCCTTCAAAACTAATTTCCAAATTCCTTTATTTTTTATGGTTGAAAACAATCGTGATTCTCGACCGCAACATCTTGTCATCAAACTTAAACACAGCTGGTCGAGGTAACGCAAAGACTCGTGAAATCACCAAAACAAGCATCGAAAATGACATTATGAATTAAGTGGACCCGCACACATCAATTGACTTAATTGATATGATTAGGTGCGCAAAAAGCACCCAAACCTATCTTGAATAGGGTCTGCAATAGCACTGCACTAATACCCCCAAACCGACACATTGTAAGTCCCTTTAGCAATGCTAAAATGTAAAGTGGTATGTATACAAAGGCTTTTTTTCAAAAGTACGATATTCAAAAAGTGTATATACAGATAAGCATTACCTTTAAAATGAACAATTTACGCCCTCTTATAAAACCGACAGGAGAGAGCAAAACCATATAAGGACTAGTTCCTTTGGCCAATATTTGGATCCCAATGGAACCAACCGAATTTCCACCAAAATCTAATTGTTCCTAAGGTAACCGCTCGAGCCAATAAATCAAGTAAAGCTATTCCTCCCCTGAATCAGCTACCGCCATGGCCTTTTAAACCGGCCGACTCAACCTAAATAGGACTAGTTGGTTGACTCTTTATTTCTTCCTTTGATTGGTTAGTGTGTGGGCGCAATGCTAAACTCGATCACCAAAGTCCGTGTAATCTGGGTTCACCGATGACTCAACCAATTAAGGTTTAGGGCATCAAGCCAAAAGGATCACTTGACCACTAAATCTACAGGCTTCACCCCGGACTAATGACTTCGAGAATTAAGCACCTACAACACGCTAAACTCTACCCATCCACCCGTGTAACGAACACTAAGTCGATGACTCCTTAACCAATCAAGGTTCTTAGGAGATCTGGCGAAAGGATTTCGCGCATATACTCCTCTGACCGTAATTCGGTTTCAAGGCAAAGTGTCACAACTTTTATTTTTCTTTTTCTTCTTTTCTTTTTCTTTTTGCTTTTTCTTTTCTTTTTTTGAAGACTTCATTGGTCTTCATACATGGGTAACAAAACCTATTATAGGTCAGCCAACAAGTCTAAGGTCGGCCTCGCAAAGTGAAAAGAGGCATAATTTCACAACTCCATTGGTACAACCCGGTGTGCAAAGTGTGTGAACCGCCTAAAGGGGGAATGTTCAAGATTGAATACTTCAAAATCTCACTGACCAAAAACCAAATCATGCATGGAATTGTTCTACAGTAACAAACAGTGGTTTCAATTCTCCAACTAAATAAGAAGAGCAGAAACACAACAAAAGACCGCCACTATCACACACTTACATCTTGGAAATCAATCCGATACAAAAATAAGCAGGGCAGCGACAAAGCTAAAACAAAACAAAATGTGATAGATGCCACTCCCAACTCTTACTTTAACCCCCAACCAAAGTATAACTGTGTCTCCTCTGGGGTGGGGGATTGAAAGGAAGTGAGGCACCACCTCACTCGTGGTGGCGTATACGCCGATCTTGAAGTCATTGCAGCCTACCAAAGATATCCAAGAGGTCAGCTGAACCATGGAGCTTAGAATGCAGGTCTGATGCTCCAAACCGAACCTATGACACGAATCCAACCAAGCAGCCATGCAATACAAGGCCGCCAGGTTTTCATGTAAAGGGCAAATTATGTAATGCAGGCTAATACCTCTTGCTCTCAGATGAAATTTAGTGACGGATCACGAGTTTTGGGAGCAGTGTGTTGCGTGCTTGACTTTACCGCAAGGCGATGTATACTAGCAAAGGCTATTTTGGGGTCAAGGGCATCAGATTCAACTTCACGGGATCGTCAAGGATGTGTCTGGGCTCTTCCTTGTTTCATGTCCACCGCTCTTCACTAATGGGAAGGTCATTTCCTTCTTCTCCCATAGGCGAGATAGCAAAAGACTTAACCAGGATTCAAAATTTTCCACCGCTTTCTCAGACGGGCCAGAAGACCCGCCCTACCATGGTGCCACTTCACACTCCTCCTCCGTGGACATTGTCACGTGATCAGGGTCTTCAATGGAATCTTGCAAAGTCATTCCGATCTCATGCTCTAAAATCATGCTCAAATTCCCATCTAATCTTCGTCCAGTGGAATTCTCCTCGCATGGATTTTTCACTCAATCGGGTATCAATTCCTTTGCTCTACCACAAACATCACCCACCGCCTTGGTAAGGTCTAGAATTGATTGCTCAATTGGGGAGATTACCGGTGGTCCGAGGCCAGGAAGGGGGGCATAATATGGAGGTTCATGAGGTGCATACAAGCTGAGGGAAATACTATAGGACTGGTGTACTCATCCATTGATCTCTATATCCCTCATGTTCATTTGATTCGGATTCTCCCCAAGGGTCACATTTTGCCATGCTAGGTTTCAAAGTCCCCATTGTCATATATGCTCTAGGGTTACTCTCCATTGAATAACGTGATTGCTTTCCTCTTCCATCGTCACAATTCAAACCCACTCGAACATTCAACCCGCAGAAATAAGCAACACAAAACAACACCAAAAACAGTCCTGCAGGAAATTTTTTATTTTTTATTTTTTATTTTTTTTATTTTTATATATATAAAATGAAAAAGCAAAATGACAAGCTAAATATAAAAAGAATTCACCGCACTTGTGATGAGGATCGCGGTTCATACCACAAATGCACTTATATCCCCGCAGAACGGCGCCATTTGATTCGTGGCTAAGGTGTGGTGAGCGGAATCAACAAAAATTTGTTTCTATGTTCCTCCCATCGCCGTGAAGCCAAGCCAATGCAAAGATAACCTGCCTGTGTGGTCGAACACTTCGGATGGGTTTTCTTCGTGATAAATGATTTATGAAGTCAAAATGGTGAATTTTGGCTCGATTTGTAAGGCCTGCAAAAACAGGGGTGGCTGTTGCAAACCGAAATAACAAATAAAATGTAAAATAGAACTCTTGAAACATTGGGCCACGATCCTAGGCTAACCGAGAGGTCCCCAGTCATTTCGCATTGGGAGATGACATATAGTCATCTCCCGAACCGGATCTCTTTTTTTAACTTTTAAAAACTAAACCCTAATAATTTCCCTTTTGATAGAAAGCATTTATTTAGCATTCATGGTTCCTACAGTGAAAATCTAACCCCTTAACCTACCTCAGTGGCTCGTAAATGGCAACTAATGGATATTATGTAGTCTAAAGCTAGAGCCATAAACCACACAAAGCTTGCCAAGTATTGACCAAAGAAAGTACATCAAAAGCTTTAAACCTAAGGAGTTGAAAATTTGGGAACCAAAATGACAAAACCTCTTTGCGTGAAAAAACGGGGGAACCACGGCCTCTGGATCCATCTGACTACCTTTCCGCTGAGAGGAAGTTTGCCGCTCATCCTCGAGTTGTCATCCTTGGAGGTGTTGCTTTTGAAAGTGAGAGAAAGAGGAGAGAGAAGAGAGAAAACTGGAACAAAAGCTGCCGTGAACTGAAAGATTAAAGTTAGGGTTACAAGTTTGTGGGGGTTTATATAGTAAAAACCAAAGTGTGAAAATACTAAAACACCTAAAATATGAAATTACATAAGGGCTACAATGGTAATACACCAAAACGTGGTGGGTTTAGATCAAATATACAAAATCACGGGGCGACAATTTCGCTATCGGGAGGTTCGCTTCTTTGCGAAAATTTAAGCCTTTAGCCCAATTCACGAGAGATAGCGAAATTGAAATTTAAGCTATCAACTGATGTTCGCTAGCTAGCGAGGCTCGTAACCTAGCGAGTATTCCCAATGAATAGCGAAATTGGTTAATTTCGCTAGGCACGATAAATTCGCTAGCTAAGCGAGAAATTTAGCCTTCTTGAAATTTTCCAATTTCGCTAGGATTCGCAAAATTTGCCAATCATAGCGAAAATCCTGGGATACTTTGTTTTGTATCTCTTGCATTCTCCTTCATCAACTTTTACCTTAAAATCACGCTAAATTCTTTATTTTTATGGTTGAAAGAGCCAGAACGATTCCCTCGGCATTTGGAAAATATCTTGTCATCAAACTTAAACACGATGGTGAAGTGCGCAAGACACGCAAAATCACAAAAACAAGCACGAAATGACATCGAGTGGACAGTGGACTGCGCATCAGTTGAAGCGGTGAGTATGATTAGTCACGCAAAAAGCACCCCGAAACCTATCTTGAATAGGGTTCAAAATAGCACTAAGACGCTAATCACGTAAGTTTATGTTAAGTGTTCATGTAAGCGGGGATTATTTGGTGACTCCACCCCTAGTTGGTTAGGGCACGGGCATTGATTCCCTCGAGCGTCACCGAACACTCAGCTAACCAGGGCGCCCTAAATTGCCCAGGAAACTTCCATCTTACATCCCTTGTAATGGCGGTGGAAGTCAATATTTCCGGCAGGGTTAGCTCGGGGCATTGGGCTGAAAGGCCCTCGGAGCCGTGCCAGTTTTCGATTCGGAAGATCACTTATTCTATATTTTTTTTTTTTTCATTTTGGGGCTCGAAGGCAATCCTCTTTTATTCACAGTGTCCCATCTCTTTGGTGTTTATAGACTCCCAGGGTTTGTTGAACCTTAGTAGCCGGGCTCGACATCTAGGCATACCCTAGAGGTCATCTGTCTGTGAGTGTAATAGGCTCATTAAGAAATAGTTTCTTGAATATCCGGAGGTGATTCACTACGCCTCCCCACTTATTCAACCTAATTCCCGAGCATCAAACACCCTACGAATCCTTTCTGGAGATATACTCTGTTTTCCATGATAATAGTGGACTCGACCAAAAGTGATCCTCGACTCTCAAACATGGCAGCACACACACAAACTACCTAAACACGAAACCACTAAACATAGAGATGATTTACCAAAAACAAAGAAAATGAATACTTGAAAATAAAAATAAAAATAACCCGGCCTGAAAACTATACTAATCTAAAAAAAATCCGATCACCACCCACACCCCCCAAACAAAAGTATCCAATGTCCCCACTGGCAATAAAAGAACAAGAGAGGGTTAAGGAAACTTCCCAGGTGATCGGACGTGTCACCTTGGGCGTTGGTGACGGTAGTGGAGGAAAGCGAAGTGGGTGTTTGAGCGAAGGACTCTGGCGATGGAGAATAGTGGCACAGTTAGCGAGCTCTCGCATGTCAGTAGCGAAGGGCCTCCATGTCACAGGTAAGGAGGACTCGATTGCTCCTGCATCTCATCGAGCGTCAAGCGGTCGGTGGAGAGAACGGATCTCCAGATTAGGTGGAGGACTAGATGGAGCCGCCCACGGCGAAGTGCAGCTGGTGGTGGAGGTGGCGGATGAGTGGAGAGCCTGTGTCACTAAGTTCGCCCGGGAGTCAGCGGGCTTGATAGTCATGGAGCTCCTCCTCGTCCGAGGGCTCATGGCCAGAGTCATATGTCCCCTCAGGTCGTGGTACACCCGGTTTGTCTCACTTTACTGATATAGCCTTAATTGGGTGTAGCCACGCCTCGTTGTCATCTAAAGAACGTGCATTCACGTAAATGTATATAAGGAAGGGTGCCCCGAGTTCATTTAAGCGTCCGGTTATGGAGGATGGCATCCTCACATAGCACATGACATCAAGAGGAACCATCTGGAATGGTGGCGTAGTTGAGCGGGCACGGCAGAAGTCACCTCCCGCGTTAGTCGTCGGAATGAGGCGAAGAGGCGTGATGAGTGATGCCGAGAATTTGGGGATATAGGACAAATGCTTGGCCTTGAAGTGGACGGCGTACCATCATTGTTGACTTCCTCCACCCCGCCCGGTTGTGGGGCCAGATGACCTCGGGGTAATCGGGCCGCTCGTGGAGCCGATCGAAAGGCTCCGGGGGGACAGGATCAAGATTATAAAACCGGTTGATAGACTCCGCGCTGAAGTCTATCAACACACCCCTCACCCGAACCTTCTTGACGACGTGGGAGAGCGAGTTGGCGTAAATTACCGCTGCCTCGCCAGCGGCTGGACAGGTGGTTTGGCAAGCGCTTCGCCATCCCTTAGTCGCAATAGTCTTTCTAAAGAAATCGTCGGAGTGGTGGAAGCCCTTTTCTTTGATAAAGGACCGGTTCTTACAGATGGTGCCAAACCGATTGGTAGCACCCTCGTTGACAAACCTCGTGACATTGAAATTCGGGGATGGGTCCTCACTGGCCCGACCCCGTTTAGTAGGCAACTTCTACCTCTTACCCAACATTGGTGCAAAAAGGAGAATCTAGGCTGCCTAAGGTCTAAGTGCCTGCTTGTGGCCAAATGATGACGCAAAGGGCCACACGGATGGTCCTAGACAATGTGAGCACCTAGGTGCACTATGAAAACTAAGACCCGAATTTTAAAGAAGGATGTAGACACAAACCCTAGGGCAGCTAAGAACATGCGGCTCAAACGAGACCTAATATGGAGGACTAGACCTAACAGGATCGAGGGCACCAATGCGTGGTGTGGAAAATGCGAGACAGGGACAGGGGAATGGTCGGTGTGGTGAAAGAATGGTGGTGGCATAGGCGGCGAGGTGGTCGGAGGGTGAAACAGTGGCCTCCGACGGGTGTGGGAGTGGATTCCAGCAAGGGTGTGTGTGTGTATGGTGATGACGACAATGGGGTGCAGTAGGGTTTAGGCAAGGAAGGAAGGGGGGTAGGACCAAAATGAGAATCAAATTTGGCCTTAAGCGGGAGCCTTTCGCGACGTGCGAGATCTGGCGATCACGACGTTCCAAAGAGTGAAGCAACGACGTCGACGTTAGGATCAACGTCGCGACGTTCTAGAAGATTTAATCCAGCGTCGCGACATTGAGATCAACGTCCACGACGTTCGGAAGGTGAAATCCAGCGTCGACGTTCGGGAGAAGGTGAAATCGACGTCGGCGGCGTTACAATCCAGCGTCGGCGGCGTTATAATCCAACTTGGCGATGTTCGAGAGAAGGTCACCAAGCGTGTGCGAGCATTTGGGGCGTCAGCGACATTGCAACGTCGCGACATTGAGAGCCAACGTCGCAACGTTACATAGAAGGCCTAGATGTAGAAATTTTCAATAAAATGTTGAGGTATGATATAACCCCCCTAGATCAATTGGTGACCCCTTTTAACTTCGGAAGTGAGTTTCTCGAGTGTATCATCCACGTTACTTTCGACCTCGGGCCCTGAAAACATACAGCCAAAAGAAAAACTCGATTATGGAAGAAAACATAAAACCAAACCAGAATTAACACAAACAATAAAAATTGGACTATGGAAAGAAAAAAGTTCAAGGAAAAACTTGGGTTGCCTCCCAAGAAGCGCTATGTTTAATGTCGTTAGCTCGATAGCCCGGAGTCTCAATGTGCCCGGGAACCCGAGCTCCTATGATCACTTACTATTCTTCGATGCGAGTGTTCAATGGAATGATATATCATGGAACTACCCCAAAATGCGGCTTCAACCGTTGTGTGTTAACTTTGATCGTCCTTTCTCACGGATGCGTAACCTGCAGCCTCCATTGGGAAAACTTTGAGTCAGCGTGAAGGTCGACCATCTAGACTTGATTTCGGAAAAAGTTTGAGACGGGAATTAAACAAGAGCACCTGTTACCCCGCCTCGAATTCCTTTTTGGTAATATGTTTATCGTGCCAGGCTTTTGTCCTTTCCTTGTAAATGAGAGCATTCTGCCAGCGTTCTGGTCGTCACAGTTCGAGTTGTAACACCGCTTCTCAGGCTAATGTCTTGTCCATGTTCAGCTATGAGTTGCCCTAGTAAATGCGATGCTCCAATTCCACTGGTAGGTGGCATGCTTTTCCATAAACAATTCGAAAGGGCGACATACCCAATGGTGTTTTAAATGCTGTTCGGTATGCCCAGAGTGCATCCTTAATCTTTTTAGACCAGTCCTTCCTGGAGCTGTTAACTGTTTTCTCTAGAATGGACTTAATATCTCGATTTGATACCTCTGCTTTCCCATTTGACTGTGGGTGATATGCAAGAGATGTACGATAGCGCACCCCATACTTTTGCAAGACTTTGTCAATCATCTTATTATGCCGGAAATGGTAGCCGTTATCGTGATAAGTGCTCGGGTGCAGAATCAGAATATGTGGGCTAGGCGGAGCCCCTTGCCTTCGGCTTCATTAGTGCGGTCGGAATTGCTTCGCCCGCCAGAGACATAATCGATTGCCAGCAAGATGTACAGGTTATTATAAGATGGGGGAAATGGTCCCATGAAATCCATCCCCCATAAATCAAACAGTTCTACTTCCAGAATTGTATGCATGGGCGATTCGTCCTTTACGAAATGCCCCCGTTGTTGACATTGTCACGTGTGAATCTGAAATGATGAGCATCCTTGAATAAGCTAGGCGATAGAAACTGATTAGAGCACCTTAGGTACATTGTTCTCACAGCCACGAAATGTCCTCCCACATGGTAAAGTGTGTGAGTGGTTTAAAATGTTTGTTCATTTCATCTTCGGGCACATCTCAGGATCACTTAATTAAACCTGATATGTATATAATTGGCTCATCCCAATAGTAGTGTTTCAAGTGTGCGAAAAACCTCTTTCTCTATTGATAGCTAAATTCCGGAGGGATTACCTTGGCTACCAAATAATTCACGTAGTCTACAAACCATGGAACCGCCCTTTTTTCTTCAATAGTTAAGAGTTGCTCATCAGGAAAGTCGTCATTCACTTGAACCTCATCACTTGCCCCTTCTAACCGTGAAAGATGATTTGCAACTAGGTTCTCCGTCCCTTTCTTGTCTTTGGCTCTATGAGTCGATTCTTGCGGTAAAGGACCTTTGGATTAGTTTGGGTTTGGCATCCTTTTAGTCATCAAGTATTTTATGGCGACCGTGGGTGTGGTCGACCTTGTTGCCAATCAAATAAGGCACAAATTTATCAAAAGCAAAACGATGGCCAATAGTTCTTTTTACTGTAGTGGCATAATTCAAGCGAGCATCATTCAAGTTACGCTCGCATAGTAGATTACGAAATATTCTTTCGTTTACTTTAACTTGCTTTGTCGCATAGTCACTTGGAGTCACATCATTTCAGAATGGAAAGGACCAATCAGACTCTTCTGATAGATCGATACCAATTTATCTTCGGCCTTGCGAAAATACACGTGCGCCACACTGTGCATCAAACTCAAATGGGGTCCCTTGGACTAGGAGATTAGACAACGGTTTTGCAATCTGAGAAAAGTCTTTGATGAATCGTCTATAGAATCCCGCGTGGCCTAAAAAACTTCTTATCCCTTTTACCGATGAGGGTGGAGGTAATTTTTCGGTGCTTGATCTTTGCTCTGTCTGCCTCACATTCCTCTTCTTTGAAATCCGATGCCCGAGTACAATGCCCTCTTGTACCATAAAATGGCACTTCTCCCAATTGAGTACAAGGTTGGTCTCCTCGCATCTTATCAACACCGATCTCAAATTCTCCATATAGTTGTCAAATGAACTACCTAAAACCGAAAAATCATCCATGAAGACCTTGATTGTCTTTTCAACCATATCTAAGAATATGGCCATCATGCATCGTTGGAAGGTGCAGAAGCATTACCTGGCCAAATGGCATCCGCTAAATGCGAATGTCCGCAGGGACATGTGAATGTAAATCTTCTCTAATCTTGGGGCTATAGCAATTTGATTGTAGTCGAAATATCCGTCAACAGTAGTATTTGTGCACGGCTGTCGATCCGACATCTTATAAGCAGTGATGGGAAATGATTTTTGGTGGCCTTATTCCGTTCCGATAATCAATACAAATTCTCCCACGTGCTTGTTCTAAAAGCTGATAATATGTTATTTTCGGTTCTTATGACAGTTGTTCCTCCCTTCTTAGGTACTACTTGTACTAGACTTACCCATGCACTGTCTGAGATAGGATAAATTACCTCGGTATCTAGCCACTTTAACACCTCCTTACGGACTACCTCTTTCATAGTTGGATTCAACCTCCTCTGTGCTTCCACTGAGGGTTTATGACCATCTTCTAGCAAAATACGATGCATGCACATGGAAGGGCGAATCCCTTTTAAATAAGCTAGAGACCATCCGAGCGCATTTTTGTGATCTCTAAGGACCCTCAATAAATTCTCTCTTCCTCACAGTGCATGGGAATGAAATAAATCCTTTAGTAGGTGACTACCATCTAAGATACATACTTCAAATGGCTAGGCAAGGCTTATATTCGTCTTGGTGGTTGTTCAACGAGATAGCGCGTTTGGCACTCACCTAGAGATTCAAAGTATTTCCTTCTATTGGGTTCGAAAGAATCCATCCATTTTACATATTCCTCTACCTCTTCGCCCATATTCTCGGAATCACTATGGCTAGCCTCCTGAGGATCAATGGTCCTTTGGCTAGACACTATAGCCTCACTATCTACCTTAACTGCATTATGCTGTATCCTCTCTGGGATGCCTCATGGCCGAACACGTTAGACAGCTATCCTCCTGCGCTCCTCGATTGCTCCCCCTCCCGAACATCAATCATTGCTCTTGCCCAGGTTGCAAAAAAAAAAGCATCTGCCCAAGATTATGGTGTTTCTTTATCCTCTTCCATATCTCTGTCTGATGAAATGCGGTGGGAAGATAAACTTGTCAACCTTTACTAAAGCGTCTTCTATCACCCCCTCTTGGATGCTTTGGACACAATGCGCTGGTGAGTGTATTGTAGTTGGACCGAGTTCACCCCTAGCTAGCGTTTAAATATGGACAGGGCATGATTAATCTTGGCTTGAATCCACCTGGCAGCTCTCCAGATAGCATTCCGATGGTGCGTGGGGTGAGTGGCTTGCACAGGTCTTTAGCTTTGCGGCAGCTTCCTCTGAAGGATGGCACTACACTCCTCAGTTAGGTTAACTGTTTTGAAATCTGCCAGTCTTCTCTTCTGAGACAAGATGTCCTTCATAAATTTGACATAACTTGGCATCTGTTCCAGAGCATCAGCAAACGGAATATTGATGTGCAGTTTCTTAAATACTTCCATGAACTTGGTGACGCATCCCGACTTATGCTTCTTTAGGCGGTGGGGATAGGTGGGCTATGGGTTGTGGGTTATCCTTTGCTTCAGTTGTGTTTCCCTCTGGTTGTTTCGTGGGGCTGTTTTTATGCGTATTATCATTAATGGGTGGATGACTTTCTCAAATCTCTACCTCCTGCATCCTTTGGGGATTGCTCATGTATCTCGATTCTTTACCACTTCTCGGCGTGGCCTTTGGCATGTTCATTCCCTCTTTTCTCGGGTTCACTTCGAGTTGTAGTAGGAACCCGGATTGCTCTAATAGATTGGCCATTTGACATCTATACCTACAAGAATTTCTCAATTGTCTTCCTTGATTGTTGGTGGGTGGCAGTGTTGCATATTCGCCTTTGTCTCATTCATAAAGGCGGTATGCGAGGTGAGAATTTGCGCAAGGGCTTGTTCCAAGTCACTTTTCAGGAGTGGATTTAACAGCTCAAGGGTGGTGGCATGTTATTTATGAGTTGTTTCTCAATCCATACCGCCGGTTGTTCATATTATTCAGTTCGATTATTACACCAACTTTGGCCTTGATTTTGGTTCTGATAGTTGTTTCCCCCATACCAACCCTGTTGCTGTGGCTGACTCTGATTAAACTGCGACACATCTTTGGGCTGCTTTCTTTGTTTGGTTTCAGGCGGCGTGCAATGGCTGTTGTGTTGTCTCGTAAATTCACCTGACTCCATGGGTTGGTGCGTATGGCATTATGGCCCTTCTTTGTCTAGTCGATTGTTTGTGGTATGCAACATGAGTAACGGATTATTTGAGAACCTCGTTATCACGTACCTTACCTATGGCCTTCAGTTAGTCTTCTCTAGGCCAGCGGTTGTTAGTAGCAGCGTCTTCCAAGATTTCATATGCTTGATCTGTGGTCTTTTTCATTAGCGACCCACCTGCTGAGGCATCAATCACTGTTCTAGTTGCATTTCTCATACCATTATAAAAAGTATGGACCTACATCCATCTGGTAAGTCTGTGATGTGGACACTTCCTCAACAGTTCGTGAAATCCTATCCAGTATACCTTGGGTTTCTCCCTCTAGTTGTCCAAAAGTATTGATCTCTTGCACCAATTGTGCAATATTCACAGGTGGGAAGAACTTGGTCAGGAACTTCTGCACTAAGTTGTTCCATGAAGTAATGGAATCCGGTGGCTGACTTGTCAACCAATGCTTGACTCTATCACCTAGTGAAAGTGGGAATAATCTCAACCTGAGTGCCTCTTCAGTGACTCCATTGTACTTGATCGTGTAGCAAACTTCAAGGAAGTTGGTCAGATGCATATTTGGATTTTCATTAGGCGTCCAGGTGGAGACGGGATGCGAGCATCTGTAAAGTTCTTGACTTCAGCACCAGTTGTTTGCCTAAATAGGTGGTCTTCGGATAGTTGTCTGAACAATTGTAGGCGGTAGGGCAAACTCCTCTAGCAACATGAATGGATCATCTGGCTGTATAAACGGCCTGGGTGCTTGATTCCTTCCATTATTCCCATTTCGGCCCCTTTATGGCACATTTTGCTCAAGGTTAAGATCCTGCTCTTCATTGTTCTCCATGATTGCTAAACTTCTATTATGTACTGCTCTCTATTCTCGGCGTAATCTGTGTAAAGTTCTTTCCGGTTCAGGATCAAACGGATGTAGGTCAACCTAATCCTGTCATTGCATGTGCTCAATGTAACCTTGACTGCAATCACACACGAAACAAAAAGACAAAATAACCAGTACTTGTAAAAACAAATAAAAACAAAAATTCCAGAGTAATATCTAATTGCTTTGTTCTCAATATCACACTAAACTTATTCAACAACAATAGCGAAAACTTGATAGACGAAGGCGTGGTTGTGTGTATATATGTAATGCCCTATGTCTTGAGTGCACAGCGTCGCCTCAAGTAATATAATTATTACCTAGAATTACGGATATTGATCCATGGGATAGTGTGTTGAATCGATTGGCCTTTGAATATTATGGATGTAAGCTCACGGTGACAGGTTACTAATCTGGATTTAAACTAAACTAATCGTTCTTAATGGTCTTGTATTGTGGAGACTAGGGCTATGTCTCCCCACATACATATGATGGATTACATCCTAGAAATTACTATTCGGTTTATTCATAACTTATTGATGTGGTGATCGTGCTTCACGAGATACCCTCTCTACTCGAAGATGTATCAGCCTATCTCGCTAGTAGGGTTGAGTGTATCTCTACCCGACTCGATACTACGAAATGCTTAAAATGTTCTCTACTTAATGCCCGCCTCGGGATGGAATATCTCTATTCTAGAATTGGCGAGGGCTACTCTATTGAGATCAGGCATCCTCATCTCTTGAATCTCGGATATCCAGAAGATTCATGCCAATGTTGGCGAGACAAATAAATCACGAGATATAGAGCATATACTATTGAGTCAGTAACAAGTTGAATAATATAAAATACGAATCTTTAATCCCATACCTTATGTGAGGTTCAGCCCAACACCTTAGATATAAATCTAGAACATACTGAATGTGAGTACACAAATATTTAATCTATAAAACATAATTACTTTTATTAGAAAAGAAGAAAAAATACAAAAGTGGAAATTATCTTCTTGGGATCTAGGTCGCTCTTTTGTTCTGATTTTCGTGCCTCTCCGTCACGATCTTTAGTACGCCAATTACGGTCCCCCTTTTTGCTTTTAATGATGGAGAGGTAGAAATCGCATTGACGTAGCGACGTTGAGACGTCGCGACGTTACCGCTTGTTGACTTCTATCTTTGTTAACCCAACGTCGCGACGTTGGGACGTCGCGACGTTCACGCCGACTCTTTGCATGACTCTGCGCTCCCCGAAAATGCTCCCAATAACTGCCCGTTCCACCTGCATTCACACAAATTGCACAAATCAGATATCGGGCTATAGAAATGCTCATTTAAATATAAAATGAAATTAAAACCATAAGACAGACGCGAGTATGACATGAGTGTTTTAGGCACTCATCAAGTACCGGACAGGAGACAAGGGTACACAGTGTATTGTGATGCCTCGAGGGCCGAACTGGGATGTGTTTTGATGTAGTCCAGGAGAGTGGTAGCTTATGGTTCCCGTCAGTTGAAGAATCATGACGAAATTACCCCCACACATATGATATGGAGTTAGCGTATAGTCTTAGCCTTGAAGATTTAGGCGCCTACTTATATGGCGGCTTGATTGAGGTGTACTCAGATTATAAAAGTCTAAAGTATATCTCCACGCAGCGAGACCTCAACATAAGGCAATGCAGATGGATGGAGTTCCTAAAGGACTATGACTTCACTTTGCTTTACCACCCTGGTAAGGCAAAAGTGGTGGCTGATGCACTCAGTCGGAAGTCACGGGGAGCATTGGCTAGTATAGCTTCCCGGGAGTGGCGGATGCTCGAGGTAATGGGACGGTTGGAGCTCTGATACAGCGAGTAGGCTCGAGAATTTTGTGGGGAGTTTAGTAGCTTCCCATCGTCTGCATTGGCTTGAGTGATCGAGTCGAGATGGGACGTGGGAGATGAGTGTCCATTAGGAATGGGTATAGTTGAGTATAGTGGTGGGCCAGATCCACCTTGAGATGTGATCTTTGGTATAGAGTACGGGTGATGGTTCCCCGATTGTAGGTTGAGAGAAGGAGATTCTCGGGGTTTCACTTCTCTTAATTTGTTGTCGTCGGTGTACGAAGATGTACCAGGATCTTCGTCGCTAGTACTATTAGAGCGGGATGAAGAGACACGTAGGGGACTTTGTTCGACGATGTCTCACATGTCGATAAGTTAGAAATTTGAGCACCAGAAGCCAGCAGTACGCCCGGCCGTTAGAGGTGGGCGAGTGGACGTGGGCAAATCACGATGGTTGACCCACTTGCGCGGACACCGCGAGGGCAGCCGTGCGGTATGGGTGATAGTGAACCCGACTCCACGAGTCGGCACATTTTCTAGCCGTGCGGATGACCTTCACATTGGAGAGATTACGCGGTGTATATTCAAGAGATCGTCCCGGTACATAGGTACCGGTATCCGTAGTGTCGGATAGAGACCGGGTTTGCGGCACTTTTGGAAGAGTTTCAAAATTTCATGGAGCCTGTGGTGACCATGGTCTGACACCGCAGGCGGATGGTCGACCCGAGAGAGGACCACGAGGTGTTAGAGGACATGCTGCGGCGCCGTCTGAATCATGGGAGTAAATTTGGAAGAGCACTTGCCCTTAGTGGAGATTCGCTGCAATGACGATTATCGGTAATTATACGGATAGGCGTCATAGAGGCATTGTATGGGAGGCCGTACGAGATCGCAGATATGTTGGGCCAGGGTGGAAGGCTCCATCACTTGGTCTGATGGGTGAAGACACCTCAGGAAGGTGAGCTTGATACGACGGCGTATTCTCACGGCTGAGGCGGTAGAAGAGCTATGCGTGTCTGACGTGACCCTTGGGTTCGAGGTTGGAATCACGTCTTCTTGAAGGTGATACTAAGAGAGGGCCCGGAGAGATTCGGGTTGGCCAGCGGCAAGCTATCGTTGAGGTTCATTGGGCCCTTAGATACTCGAAGGGTAGGCACTGGCGTACGGTTAACTGCCGCCCGGCATGTCGAGGTTTCCATGAGATTATTTCACGTCACCATGCTTTCGGGAGAGTACACTCAATCCAGCTCATGTAGTGGATTAGGGAGAGATTGAGGTGACCTGAGATGGGACCCGAGGAGGGACCCGGTGTGCATTATGGATAGCCGGGATCGGGTTTTGCGGCCTTAAGACCGTGAGAGGCTAATGAGTGCTAATAAGGCTTGCGAGTGGGTGGAGAAAGTCAATGTGGGAGCACGGGGACATGATGCGGGCCACTGTCCTTCTTGTTTAGGGATGAAGATCGTGGTTTAGTCATTTAATACTTAAATGACTGGATTTATGCATGGCATAGTAAGTATTTGCGTATGCATGTGATTTTTGTGATTGTCACAGATTTCGGGATGAAATTCAATAGCACCCAGGGGGAAGAATGTAAAACCCGAGAAAATTCTAATTACCTGAAAAAAGGTAAAATGGTAATTTCGGTAAAAATCCGGAATTTTTCTAGATCTACGATGGCCAAGCGGACTTCACCGTTAGGTCGATATCGAGAAATCTAGCTACCGCCGAGATTTCGAGACAATCGAGGAATTTCACGTCTTTGAGGCCTGCCGGTGTGGGGTGCCATATATTGACTGTGAGAGGCATGTGATGTGACAAAGTCCTCTTCACGTGTACCGTGTGACACGTGTTGCATGATTAGTGAGAGGATAGAATGTAATGGCTTGGATTAAGCCAAGTGTCAAGGAAGCCCTTAAAAGTCAAATTAAAGGGATAAAGAGGTGGTGAAAGAAAAGAAAATAAGACAAACACGTCTTCTCCATTCTTTGAGCGTGCGTGAGAGCTTGGTTTAGAGAGAAAGTCAGAAACACCTGCAAATTCGGCTTTCGGATCGTTGGTTCTTGTCGGGCCAAGAAGTAAAGTTTATCTACACTACAAGGGCTACGTGATTAGTGCCAAAAAAGTGCTATTTTGAGTCCTATTTAAGATAGGTTTTGAGATTTCTTGCGCTAATCATATCAGATAAACCGGTGTCATGTGCATGTCCACTTAGTGTTTTTGATTTGTTTTCGAGATTGTTTTGGATAGTTTTGCAGGTTTTGAGAACTTCAATCCAGCAAGCAGCTTCTTATTGGTGTTGAATCTGAGAATCTCGGTGAGTTTCAGGTAGGGTGATGAAATGTCAGATTCGAGGAGAGGATGCAAAGTGATGAATAAGAAGTGCAGAGGGGATCACCGTCAGGCAAAGCGAGGAGGCGAGGCAATCAGGGTTAGCTATGATTGCGAAAGTTTATTTGGGATGCGAAAGATTCGCAATCATAGCGAGAATTTTGCAATCCTAGCGAGTGGGAATTTTAAGCTAGGCTAAGTAAATTGGCCCAACTAAGCGAATTCTTGTGCCTAATGAGTATCAATTTAAATTTATTCTAAAAAATTTCGCTAGCTAAGGAATTCAACTGTTAACTAGCGAATTTCCATTTCGTACCTCACATCAGAATTTTGCTGAAATTTGTGAATTTCGCTAGCATAAGCGGAATTTCTTTGCATAAGCGAAATCTCGGCCCACTGTGTTTTGGTATACTTGTTTAAGCGACCACGTTTTGATGTATTACCATTTTGACCCTTATGTAATTTCATATTTTAGGTATTTTGTATTTTTCACACACTTTGGGTTGGAATTTATATAAACCCCGTCTCTTTGTAACCACAGCAACTTTTCACTTTATAAAGTTTTCATGGCTTTCATTTTAGGTCTCATTTGCTCTCTTCTCTCTTCTTTCTCTCATTTTCTCATTTGTAAACACCCTTGAGGATGACAACTCAAGGGATGCTTGGCTAAGCCTCATAGCCTTGAAGAGGAGGGTTGCTAGCTTGGTTTTGGGCTGCTGCAGGTTGTCCTCATGCTTTGAATGTTACAGGTACTGCATTTATGGTTCCCAGCTTTCCAAACTAGGGTTTAATGGCATTTAATGTCTTTCCTTTGGTCAATACTTGTCATGCTTTAGGGTTCAGTGCATTCTTAATGGTAGATCTGCCACGACATTCTTTGAATGTCATTCTGAGCCATGGGAATGAGGGTTAAATGCTAGGGTTTCAAACTGAATGGGACTTTAAATGCTTAGTACTTGGGTTGACTTCAATAAGGTGGTTCTAGGTTAGGTTTTTATAGCTAAACGAGATCAGGTTTGGCTTTGACTATATGTGATTTGCCCACTGTGCGAGGATATGACCCGAGGACACTTTAATAGCCCCATGTTATCAAGCTAGTGACCCCCGAGCCTTGAGGTGCCAATTCACACTTCACTTTAAGCCATTACAGGTTAGTCGGTGAACATACAACCCCATTTGTTTTTAACAAAATGCGAAATCCGAACAAAAGCCTCACCATTTTCAAACAACGTGCTAATGTTCATTAGGATGAAAACTCTGTCCGTCGTTAGATACCTAGACCGGCTATCTTTGCGCGGTAAGCGATACGGCGTTAGGAGAACAGGAATATAAATTTTGTTGATTCCGCATCACCCTACCGTGGCACGAATCACTACGCGTGGACACCGATTTTGTGGAGTTTCGGCAACTCTAAGAGGTAGGGGTCTTCTCCTACTTGATTTATTCTTTGGCTAAGAGCCATTTTAATGGATAGGGATTTGTTAAGGCTTGGATGGTCGTGTTTTCGGTCCCAAAATATTTGGACCAAGTGAAGAAAATCCCTAGTGTAGCCGTGAACAGTGTCAAGACCTAGGGTTTCATTGTTCATGTGATTTGTGTGTTGCTCGGGTGATTCAAAATGAATTGCTTGAATTGGTTATTAGCCCATGTGAGCTAATTTTTGGTTTTATTGCTATGAATTGAATAAGATGATGTTGTGAGTAAATTCTTGTTAGTATATGCATGTTTTATATATATTAACATGAATTGTTGGAAATGGCATAACGTATTCCATATGCACCGGGGCACCCTAGAATGGTAGGTGTGAGTGCATGACAAATAAAATCGGAGGGTTGTCCAAACGATAAATTCTTTTGTAAAATTATTTAAAATAGTAATTTTATCGGAAAGTTGTCCGAAGAATTGTGTTGGGAAAATTGTCCAACAATTCACGTCGGAGAACATAGTTGTTTGGAGAGATGCACAACAAGTTTACCTCAGTTATCCAACGTATTATATCGGAGGGTTGTCCTCAATTAAAACAAATATTTTTGTTTTGAAAATAAATGATTTTCATACATGGCTTAGGAATGTGTGAGGGAGTCGTTGAGGACTCGAGACATGGGATTGGGCATGTAGACATTCAAGTAGGATCATGCATTTGCTTGAATGTGTTTGGTTGCCATTACATGAGCACTTGGGTGGGGAGTAACCCATGTAGGAGATTATCACTACTGGACATTGCTCACCTTGTCAAGGGAAAGTTATTTCAGGTACAGGGAGTGTTCGGGAAGATGGCGCTCACTAGAGGCCGCTTTTAAGAAGAAAGCCAGATTGTGGCTTTGATATTTTTGTATAACATGTATTAGAATTCTTAATTTTAATATATGTTTGTATTAAGAGTGAAATTGATTCTTGAAACATTGTAATATAGTTGGTTGGATATATTTAGGTGATTATGGATGTATGGGCCAATGTGGCCATTTTACTCATGTATGGGTCTCATGATATGAGACACATGTATTCCGCAGGTTGACGGTGGTCAACGGGACCCCCGTGATTTGGGGCGTCACGGTGGCTCTATCCTATGGCTTCTATGATCACCAACCACTCCTAAAGGTCCTTCTACAACCTGAAGCAACCCAGCAGCAATACAAATTGGATCTGGGCCCGGAGTCACCCGAAAACAAGACCCGTGTAGAGTGTATCCAAATGAGAGTAGATCTTAGGGTTTTTGGACTTAGGAGCATTCTTTGGACTTTGGAGAGTGCTAAGGTTAGTTGGGATGAGGATGGGTGAAGGTTAGCTGGGGCATTTGCAAAAATCGGGGAGCATAGTTAGGGTTCTTCAAGTTTTTGGATGTGAGAATATGAACGTTCCTGTTCATAAAAACAGGGCAACGTCGCGACATTCGGGCCAACGTCATGATGTTCCCGAGAGTTAAAATTTACAACGTCACGATGTTCTAGAATGTCAAGCCTCTAACGTCGTGACGTTCCAGAGGCTACAATTTTCAATGTCGCGACGTTGGGATACAACATCGCGACGTTCTCGAGAGTAGATCAAATCTTAATTACCAATATTTAAACAATTTTTCCATCAAACAATAATCGAAGTAGCTTATTGTATCGAAGTGATCGACACACGATATAACGTCAACATATCGACAATATATCCTGATTTTTCAATCCATGATAAGAACACATAAACTTGTAGGGCATGCGATATTTCAGGTATTTCATGTCAATATGTTATATGTTCTTTAGTGCCTGATAAGCAAGAACGATGGACCAAATTTCAAGTTTCTATCACATTGATATGTATAGAGCACTTATCGATTTAAGATAATGCCATTGAGAAGCAAAAGGTTCTACAAAAAGGATTAGTATCTCCAAATTGAGCCACCTCATGTGGAAAAGAATAGAGGAAGACCAAAGACAAAGAGAATGAGAGAAGAGCATGAGCAAACACCTAAAAAAACTAGCACAAAACTTTCAAGAAAAGGGATACATGTTACATACCATCACCAAAACAACAAAGCCAGTTGTAAGGTTTTACATTAAGCATATCTCTTATTTCCTTAAATTGATTTTTAATTCATAATCTTGATTGTTTAATGTCTTTTGATGTTTAAGAGGCAGAAACGTCATAGTAGCAATATCTCACATGATCCAACTCAAACTCAATTAAGCCAAGCCCCTACTGTTCCCTCATGCTCAGAACCTACCCCTGCTCATGCACATTCCCCTGCTCATGTCCCTACCCTTGCTCATGTCCCTACCCCTACCCATGCCCATTCCCCTGCTCATGCCCCTCCTCTCGGCCATGCCCCTTCTTATGGCTCTATCCCTTCTCATACCCCTGCCCCTTCTCATATCTATGTCCCTTCTCATACCCCTTCCCCTACTCATGTCTCTACCCATACACATGCAAAATCAAGTTCAAGAGGCTAATTAAGTCATACCCCTTCCCTTCTCATACCCCTACTCATGGTATTTTATTTGTTGAAAGTATTGATTCTATCAAATATTGTGTAAGAGATGGTGATTTATAACACATGTTCATTTAGCTTTATATCGCATACACATTTATATTTATGTTTTTTTTTAATGAAATATAGAGTGGCACAACCTCAAAATTGTTCATCAAATTGAGCCCAGTAGTACTAGATACAACATTTGGATTTGAAATGCCTAATGAAACATAAAATAGATCGAGGCTTCGTAGAAGAAGCGACTTCAGTGCAAATAGAAGAATAACTGCTAGAGGTGATAATGGACCTGTTGACATGTCTAACATGCCTTTTCTACCACCTAGTTTGCAGTGGAGGGGCAAAAGCTCTATAACTTCAAGGCAATTTCTTGCAAAAAGGGATGCTAGAGTTGCAAGCAAGGGGAAGCATGGAGTCATCTACAACTAGGGATCAATTATCATTATGTATTGGGTTTTGTCTATTGGTTTAGACTATTTTGTAAACATTTTGGAGCTCACAACTTATCTCCCATTTTAAAGATTATGGTTTGAACAGTTTGTCCTTAATTTTATAAACATCTACTTCATATGGTTTATAACAAAAAGTTTGTAAACATTATGAAGGTTGAAATGCTTATGAGATATTTGGTAAAATGCTTGCTTGAAGTGTTGTACTTTAATTCAATAGCTTAGATATATTTTCCAGGTGTTGATTTAAATTCAAGCGTTGATTTACTTCATTCATGCAACATAATAGAACATAGCCAATTGAACTAAAATACATCAACCTTCATTGCATTATTATACAATAACAGAATTTCCATCTTTTATTCCCTCAACTGTTTTACATCCACATTAAAATGAATATGATAAAGGATACACATACACAAAATAGTGCACAAAACTTTAGAGCAAACTTATTCCATTTGAATGATGTCTTCAAATCATTCAACTCTTTCTTCAATTTGTTCATCTTTAAATCATTCATCTCATCGGTTCCTAACCAATCTTGGGCCTTCAATGAATTATGTTGGTCAAAATTGTTCACCTTATCATCTTCCTCACAATTTCTATAATTTTTGTCCCTTATTTTCTGCATTTCCTTAATCTCCGTTTGAAGCAGCTGCTTTTCCCACCTCAATTGGTTGATAACAACCTTTGCCCTTGGTGTTATCTCTAGATCATGCCACAAAAAAAAAAAAAAAAAAACCACATGTGCTTTCCCATGGCTAAAAGAAGGACAACTAACAAACACATAAATTAATCAATCTTCAGCAAAACAAAACAAACAACTTTTTTGATAAACATCTACTTACATAATTTTTTGGGCATGAGTAGAATCTCCTCCCTGGATTTGTCTCCTTCCAAGTGGGTCGATGTGGAAGCTTCAAAAACCCACTGATCACATAATCTGACATTGTGGTTGCATTTGGCGACCTATTCAAGTCGTTTTCTTGAGGAACTTGAAGAAAGGGTTTTAGCCATAGATGAAGGAAACAAAGGAAAGAAGGGTCGAAGCAAAACCTAGGAGGAAAGGATGGTTCGTTGAAGCAAAACCAAAGAGGGCTAAAGAATCGAAGCAAAACTTAAGGTTATCTTTGGCTCAAAGGTTGTATTTTGGAAGAAATTGGTAGATATGAATTAGGGCTTTAATTCCCTTTAATTAGGAAGCCTATCAGTTTAAATGTAATTAGGGAAAAAAATTGTCATATCAACTGCTTACATGGCTTGTTTAATACCCAATGAAACTTCGTTTTTTACCTTTAATGCCCAAAGTTACGACATGGGCTAATTTGAGCTATGGGCAAAAACATGTGGGGCTTATTTAGACGGAAAAAAAAATTTGAGTTATAAGTGAGATATTTGGGAAAACCTAAGGGGTTTTTTTTTTCACATTTAGCCAATAAATAAGATATTATAGTTTTTATAATTTTATCTTGTTAAAAAATATATTATTTTCATTATTATAAATTAAAATCTAAATTTCAAAATAAAAAAATATTTTTTAATATATAATTGGGTGGGGCAGGACTAATGTTACATGAATCTCAAACCTACTAACAAAATCTGATTATACAAATCTCATACTCACCTGTTTTCATATCCTCCATAACCATGGCTACTGCCTTCACCACCATCATAAGGGCATGGAATTGACAACCGAAACTTTATCTAAGATCTCAAAGCGAATGCCTGGTTTTAGATGAGAAATGGCAGGAAGCAACTGTTCTCAAATAGGGTTATGATGATCCATCCATCCCAATAAGGTTTACATCCCATTTGTTTTTACTTTAAGCAAGTGGGCCTTAGCTAATTTTGGATTAGGGTTTTAAGTGTTTTGAGTTATTTGAATAATGCATTTGAATAATCCCGCCAAAACCCCGATCACATAAATCTCAAATCTATAAAAAAAAAAAAACCCCCCCGATTATACAAATCTCATACCCATCCAATTGGGGATGAGGTAAGGCGTAGAGGCGGCAAGAAAAAATCAAAGCCCCCATTGCCATCCTTATCACTCCACAGCCATAGTTTGTTGCCTCCACCACCCACCACAAGGGAAAGAGCGAACAACAAACCTTTATCGAATGAGTGCACAGTTTTTGCAGAAATGGTGGAAGCGTTGGTTCTAAAATAGGGTTTTAAGATATTGATCCATCCATCCCGATGATTTACATCCCATTTGTTTTTACATGGGGTGGCTTACTTTAGGCAAAATTAGATTCGTAGTTTTCCTTTAGCTAATTTTGGATTTGGGTTTTTAGTGATTTGTATAATGCATGTACTAGGGTTTTGGATGTGTTTTTAATTTGAAGTTGTTTCTCTGTTCATGTCTCCTCCAATGTCGTCCGTTTGATTTACATTTATATTTTGTAGCCTTGATCAGGGGTGTCTGATTGCTCCGTCAATCTAGAATACCTATGTCTGTATTGTGAGACATATATAATCATGGCCACTTAGGGCTCATGCATCAATACTCACAAAATACATCAACTATACTCTGATAGTTTAAAGGTTATTACATTACTCTTGAACAAACATATATCAAAATTTAAAGTTTTTTGATACATGTTATACAAAAGCGAATACGAAGCCTGTCAGGCTTTCAGCTACAAAAGCAGCAGCCGACCTCTAGTGAGCGCCATCCTCTTGTACACTCCATGTACCTGAAATAATGATCCCTCTTAGGGTGAACAATGCCCAGTAGTGATAATTTCCTACATGGGTTACTCCCCACCTAAGTGCACATGTCATGGCAAGCAAACACACTTAAGCAAATACATGATCCTACCTGAATGTCTACATGCCCAATCCCGTGTCGAGTCTCGCGCTCCCTCACATACCTAAATATCTTGAGCAAAAACACAGTTTTCAAAACAAAAGGTTTTTGTTCTCGAAAACTTATCGAGTTTCGATAAATATATTGGACTAACCTCCGAGGCGAATTGCTGGATAATTTTTCCAAACAGTCATGGGTCCGCCTCCGAGATGAACTGTTGGACCACTCTCCAAGGCAATTCTTCGGAAAATCTTCCTTGAAATTCCTTTCACAATCATTTTCAATTTTCTTTCATTTTCGTGTCATGCACTCACACCTATTGTTCTAGGGTGCCCCGGTGCATATGGAATGCATTATGTCATTTCCAAACAATTGATGTTAATATATTTTACATGTATATATTAACAAAAATTAATTCACATACTAATCACATAATTCATGTTATTCAGTACAATCAATAACACCAAAAAATTAGCTCACATGGGCTAATAACAATCCAAGAAATTCATTTTGAATCCTGCCTGACCACCTGACAAATCACGTGAATGGAGTGGAACCACAGGCTCGACAGCTGTTTGCGACCACCTGAAATAGGGATTTCTTCACTTGGTTTAAAGATTTTGAGACCGATAACATGGCCATTCAGGCCTCAACAAATCCCCATCCATTAAAATGACTCTTAGCCAAAGAATAAACCAAGTAGGAAAATATCTTTACCTCTTGGAGTTGTCGAACCATGAAATCGGTGTCAGCATAGCCACTTACCGCGTGGGAACAACCTTGCTTCTTGGCGAAGCGAGACCAACGGTCCAGAAAGCGTCGGAAATCTAAGAGGAAGTCACACACTCTCTCTCTAAAATCTTAATCTCAACTTCACTAACACATCACGTTTTTCTCAAATTGGTGGAGAAGAGGACTATTCACTTTGTCTTATTCATTTAAACATTTCAATTAATTTCCATTTTGTGTCTTTCATTTAACTATTTGCCACATAAAAACCCAATCACAAGCCATTCATCTCCATCATCTCACTAATCGTACAACATGTGTCACATGGTTACATGTAGTAGGTGAATTTTTTCACATCACATGTCTTTCACGAGCTGTTTTACGGCACCCGACACCGGTGCCTCGAAAAATGTGAAATTCCGATTGTCTTAGAATTCGACGTGGTAACTAGATTTCGTGAGACGATTCCAACGGTGAAGTCCGTTTTGTCATCCAATATCTAGAAAAATTTCGGATTTTGACCGAAATTACCATTTTACCCTTTTTCAGAAAATTAGAATTTTCTCGAGTTTTACATTCTCCACTCCTTAAAAGATTTAGTCGAATTACGTACCTCCTTCTGAATCACATGCATATGCAACGCGTGCACTCATACCATGCATGTAAACTAGTAGACTAAATTATTAAGCGACTAAATCCACGTACCTTCGTCCTAAAAGCAGAGAGGGATGGGTGCGCATCATGTCCTTGCTCCCCAACGCGTTGACTCCTCCAAGCTCCACGCGGTCTTCGCCTATAGCACCCTCACTAGCCCTCCGCGGTCTTGCATCGCAAAAACCTGATCCAGGCTATCCATAATGCGCACGGTCCCTCCTGAAGGTCCCATCCGTGTCAACCTCAATCTCTACGATCCATTGTAATTTGGATCTGGAGTGTACCTCGAACATGGAGGCGTGAAATACCTCGTGGACACACAGCGTGCTGGGCGAGATAAAACCAGCCCCGGTGCATTTACGGTGCCTAACTCTGGGTATCTCGAAGGGCCCGATAAACCTCGACAATAACTTCCATAAACATCGAACGGCCGATCCTCTCTTAGGCATCACCTTGAAGACATGATCTCCCGACTCTCGAACTCCTAAGGGCCGACATCGTACATCGACGCAAGCTCTTCTCACAGGCTCCTAAGCCGCTGAGAAGACGTTGTCGTATCAGCTCCTTCTCGGTGCATCTCTAATCGAGATCGGGACAAGTGATGGAGCTCTCCCACCTCGGTCCAACATATTGGTGATCACGCATGGCCTCCCATCTGATGCCTCATATGGGCGCCATTTGTGTACTCACACAGTAGCTATTGTTGTAGGCGGAATTCCACTGGGGCAAATTACTCTTCCCATCTACATATGATCCGGGCGCGTAGCTGCGACATGTCATCCTTTGTATGGTCCTCTACATTGACCATACGTTTGTGGAGTGGAAAGTTGTACTCCATGGTCGACCATGCCCTTAGCCCTTTTGAGCTTTTTCAAAAAGTGCGTCGTAACCTCGGGTCTCTGCTCAGAGCCCACTATGGATACTAAGTACTCCATGTAGTCGGACCCCTATCTCTCGAATGTACAACCGGCGAGGAATCTCTCTAATGTCAAAGGTCGTCACTGCGGCTAGAAAATGTCTGGAGCCGTGGTCAGACCTTATCACCCATACTGCATCATGTCCCTGCGGTGTCCGTGGCAAGTGGGTCACAAAATCCATCGTGACGTGCTCCCACTTCTACTCAGCCACCTCAAATGGCTGAAGTAGCCCTGCTGACTTCTAGTGCTCAGCCTTAACCCGCTGATACGTGAGACATCATCGAACAAAGTGCCCTATGTGTCTCTTCATTTCCGCTCTGAAAGTAAAGCGTGACAAAAGATCACGGTACATTTGGTGCCACGGATGCTTTTCTGAATCGAGAGCAGTGAAACTCCCTACGAATCTCCTCTCTCAAATCGGTCAAGCGAGACCACTATCCGTCCTCTATACAGAAATTTACCATCTCAGTGAGTGATCTAGCCCTCGTCACATGCACATTGTACTGGAGTCCACTGATGGATACTATCTCCGCGTCCTGTCCCTGGGACTCGATCACTCTACTCAACAAAGACGGTATAGCTCACTAAAGCTCCCAGCGTACTGACTCTTTCATTTGTCTTTGTGGCAAAAAAATGTCCACAGTCCTGAGCATCCACACCATTCGGGGAAGTTTATACTAGCGATGCTCCCACATGACTTAAATGGGTGCATCAGCCATCACATTTGCCTTACCATGATGGTAATGCAAGTGAAGTCATAATCCTCTAGGAACTCCATCCGCTACGTTGCCTCATATTGAATTTCATTGCATGAATATACTTTGAGACTTTTATAGTGCAGGTACACCTGGCCCATTCACCATATAAGCGGTGGCAAATCTTCAAGTCGAGACTACGGCCGTAACTCCATGTCGTGTGTATGGTAATTCCTATTCATGATTCTTCAGCGACGGGAACCATAGCTACACTACCTACCGATTGCATCAAAACACATCGGTCAGGCCCTCGAACATCTGGCTACTTATGTACCCTTTTCCCCTGTCCGGGACTATCAAGATAGGAGCTGAGGTAAGCCTCCTCTTCAACTCCTGGAATGCCTTCTCGCATCGGTCATCCCAGTCAAACTTGACCTCCTTCCGGGTTAATCTCATCATAGGTGTCGCTAATCGGGAGAAATCCTCAATGAATCTCCTATAGTACCAAGCCGATCCCGAGAGCTCGTATCTGAGAAGGCCGACCGGCCTCTCGATTCATCATGGCCTTGACCTTCTCTGGGTCCTATTGACACGCCTGATGCTTTGACACCACGTGTCCCAAAAATCTCACCTCAATAAGCCAAAACTCCACTTCTTGAGACAATTGTAAAGTTGATGATCTCTCGGCAAGCTGTAAAATGATCCCTCATGCTCCCACTCACGGTAGGAGTATCAAAATGTCATCCGAGACTACGACCAGCAGTCTAGATAGGGTTGGAATACCCAATGCATGAGGTCCATGAATGATGTTGGCGCATTCGTCAATCCAAAGGGCATCACTGTAAACTCAAAGCGCCCATAATGCGTCCTAAACGCTGTCTTAGGGATATCTGTCTCCACAGCCTCGGTGATGGAAACCCCGGTACGAGGTCTATCTTGAAGTAGACTTGCGCTCCTCTCAAGCCCACAGTCAAATAAATCATCAATCCTCTAAACCAATGAGTGCAGATTCTTGATCGTAACCAATTATTATCTGTAGTCAATGCACGGTCGAAGTGCTTGTCCCTTCTTCTTCGCCAAAATAGAGCAGACCCCATGGTGAAGTGCTCGGTCTAATGAACCCTTGTCGGTGGCTCTCTCATTTGGACTCGAGTTCCTATGATTCATTTGGTGCCATCCTATGCGAGTCGTAGAGATGGGTGAAATCTTAGGGGTGTGACTTCGATAGAAGTCTACTGACCGTGCGGGAGGTAATCCCGGTAGCTTATCAGGAAAAACATCCTCATACTGAAGACTACTTTCGAGGTAGATCCTAAGTCTGGTCTCACCTCGTCCTCCCGAGTGGGCTTGTTGTGACGCGATTATCTAACACTGAACTCATTACCTTTGTCTAGGGTAAAATGCCATGTTTGTCCCTCGAAATACAAGCGAGTCTTGTCTTAGCGTGTAGGCGGTAACCTCCTACGCTCACAATCGATGTGACCTATAAGTTGTCGGTCGATCCATCCGGGATGGCGATCGAGACTCACGGCGTGTCCGACCCTCAGGTCACTTGTGAGTAGAATCCCCGAGATCTCTGGCTTCATGACCGACATATCATCCCTATCCTCATGCAATCCCTAAGGGAGGGAACTCATACAAAGAGAGAAGGGCTCCTCCAAGGCGCAACCTCTAAACCCAACTCTATCACGACCCGATGCGATAAATGAATACGATGCACGAAATCAAATAATCCTCTTGCCCGTAGGCGAGATAAGCAACATTACCACATGGTAGGCGATCTTGACTCATCCGGTGGTGTGATGGCGTAGACACGCCCCTAAACTCCTGATGTCCCTGCCTGTGGGCCTCGTCCTCTTCCTCGGCCCATAACTGGCCTCTCGTTTTTGTGTAGCGGGAGGTGCTCGTGCGGCTCACTTGAGCGTCTACTAGCTCCCTTTGGCACATGTTGAAATTTGTGGAGGAATGGCTTGTATCCTCTGTCCACTACAGCTACTTTGGGGCTGTGTTATCACGAAACCACAGGATCCATGTCTCTGGGGGCAATCGCTCCTCATGTGTCAGGATTTCTTTGTGATGGTAGCCTGTCCCCCTTGACCTATTTAGACGATCTGTCCTGCTTGGGATGGTGTGGCCCTAGAACCCACGTGAACTAGAAGCCCTCTGCTTCTTTCCCGAACTAGAAGAATACTTATTCTCCTTCCTCTTGATACTAACACCCGCATCCCGAGTGCTCTAAGCATCCTCGATCTCTCTCTGTATGGCCATGGCAGTCCCAACCATAGAGTCCATGTCATGTAGGCGAAGTCCTCTGATCACACTTGAATGGACAATCTGGAGTCCATTTCTCAAATCTCGACCTTGAATGTGTCGTGTGCGTGGTCATCAACAAAACAAGGCCCAGCTCAGTGAACCTAGTCACGTGCTCAATCCATGATTCATAGTCCTACTTGACTAGAACTCTGAGCCTTGGCGTATTGAGCAATGTCAGGAAAATATTTGCCCATGAAAGATCATAGACCTCTACCCAGGGTATTTACCTCACAGATCTCTAGGGTCTTCGCGATTCACCATGGGCCTCTTCCTCCATTTGGAATGCGAAATTTAGTTTGATCTGTCAGTATCGGAGGCAATCTCAGCAGCCTCATACCTTCTCGACCTGCATGAACCAATGGTCTACCACCATCGGATCTCCTCCCCCTGTGAATGTCGGAGGATGATGTGCCCTGAACCTCTGGAGGTTACTCGGACCTCCCTAGCTACCTGCTGCACTAGCATGTGCAATGGCGGCTGAAACCCTGATCCCTCCCCGGCCTCAACAAAGGTCTGCTGATCAAATACTGGTGGTGTTTGGCTAGCACCTCGTGGACGACCTCTACGTCCTCACCCTCGACTAGCCATCTACACATGTCAAATGGCAAGTTAAGTTTTAATGCAGTATCTCTAAGGTGTAAACACAACCCCTAGAAACTATTCACATACCGAAAATTATTTCTCCATACGCAATGTCAATGCATTCATAGGTAATGCAAGACAATAATTCCATATATTAAATCATATGTAACAAAAATTTTTATTTTATTATTTTTTTTAAACCTCGTGAACAGTTATTCAAATAGTGACTCGAAACGATTGGTCAAAACTGGGATTAGGTGCACGGGTTGCACACCGAGCACGTTGCAGCGCCTTGTGTTGCCCAGTGCGCGGGCCGCAGCGCACACAGCGTTAGGCGCCATGCAAATGTTAGTCTGCGGCGTCGTATCGTAGTGCGTGCCCGGCCGTGTCGCAACCTTGGCCGTGTTACGGTTTCGTGTCGTCTGCGCCTGGCTAGATGTCGTCGCCCCCTCGGTCTGATACAAAATTGTATCATGACCCAAACCTTGCGTGAGCGTGTCGCGTATTTCGCTGCGCTTGTCGCCGGGCGCTGTCGCCGTGTCGCGGCCCCTAGGCCCATTGTGTCCGCGGCGCCGGGCACGCCCTTACGTCGCGATACAAGCGATTGTATCGTGGCGCCTGGCGACCAGGCGTGGCGCGTGTCTGCCACGGCCATCGCGGCGCTGGTGTGCACCCTATGTCACGATACAGTCTGTTGTATCGTGACTCAAGGCATGGAAATGGGCAATAGCCCACCCAGCTGCCTGCAACTTTTTTTTTTTCCTCTCATTTTTTTTTTCCTTTTGTTCCAGCTACTATAAGACCACAAAAAAATATTATTTTTTTTCATGTCTCCAGTAGAACCAAATAAATTCAATAAAATTTATTTTATTTATTTATTTTTTTCAGTTTTACACATTATAAAACCTCAGAAAAAATTTCTTCCATAAATTTTTTTTTTCCTATGTGCTATCCACCAAGCACACAAATCACACAACATACACAACAATTCATATTATACACACATTCTATCAAAATGCATAATGAATGTGATCTAACGTGCCATAAGAATCCTAGGTAATCGTATTCTTATTGATACTAAAGCTATACTTTAGTATCCGGCATTCAAACTCACAGAGTATTTATAAACCTAAGCCTATGATGCAAGTTGTGATACTCTTACACCTTATGACCATGGCCTAAGCGAGTCTCAAGCCCTACGTATTAGTATACTGACTCTGATACCAAGGCGGCGCCCACGTCCTAGGGGTGTCGTTGGCCACAGTCGACCTCACCCAGAATACATACATGTCTCATATTATGAGACTTATACATAGTAAAAATGGCAGTGGGCCCGTACATCAATACTCTGAAAATACGCCAAACTATATTACAATAGTTCAAAAGTTATTATTACTCTTAACAAACATATATCAAAATTTAAAGTTTTTTGATACATGTTATACAAAACGAATACAAAATCCACAATCCGTTTCTTCTAAAGCGGCCTCTAGTAGGCGTCGTCCTCCTGTACACTCCTGTACACGAAATAATGATCCTAAAATAAGGTGAGCAATGCGGTAGTGATATTCTACATGGGTTACTTAAACTTTAAGTGCATGTGTGGCAGCCAAACGCCCTCAAGCAAATACATGGTCCTCTTGAATGTCACCACATGCCCAATCCAATATCTCGAGTCCTCTGACTCCCTCACATATACCTAAGCCATCTGAGCAAAAACCACGGTTTTCAAAACAAAGGTTTTTGTTCTGAAACACTAGCGAGTTTAGGTAAAATATTGGACTACCCTCAGGGGCGAATTCTTGGATAATTTTTCCGGCAAGTCATGGTTAGCCTCAGAGATGAGCTGTTAGACCACTCTTGAGGCAATTCTTGAAAATCTTCCTTGAGATTCTTTCACAATCATTGTCACTTTATTTCATTTTAGGTAATCATGCACTCACACCTATCGTTCTAGGTGCCCGGTGCATATGGAATGCATTATGCCATTTCAGGCAATTGATGTTAATATATTTTACATGTATATATTAACAAGAATTAATTCACATACTAATCACATAATTCATATTTATTCGATTCACAATCAATAACACAAAAATTAGCTCACATTCAAGCTAATAATCAAAAATTCATTTTGAATCTTTGACACACAGCAAATCACGTGAACGGTGGAACCCCAGGCTGGAAACCTTTGTTCACGGCCACCTAGTAGGGATTTCTTCACTTTCGGTTCAAAGATTTTGGGGCCAGATAACTGCGTATTCGGGCCTCAACAAATCCCCATCCATTAAAATGGCTCTTAGCCAAAAAATAAACCAAGTAGGAAAAGATCCCTACTTGTTGGAGTTGTCGGAACTCCACAAAATCGGTGTCCACACGTAGCCCTTGCCGCGTAGAACAGCTTTACTTCTTAGCTCGAAGCGAACCAACGGTCCGAACGCCAGAAAATCTAGAGAGAAGTCACACACTCTCTCTCTAAAATCTTAATCTCAACCCTTACTGTTTTCTCCAAATTGGTGGAGAAGAAGACTATTCCTTTGTCTTATTCATTTAAACATTTCAATTAATTCCATTTGTGTCCTTTCATTTAACTATTTGCCACATGGTTTAATTTAAGCCATTCATCTCCATCATCTCACTAATCCTTACAACATATCATGGTACATGTGTAGGTGACTTTTTCACATAACACATGTCTTTCATAAGTTGTTTCTGACACACGACACCGGTGCCTGAAAGCGGAAATATAACTATCTCGGGTCGAAGAAATTTGACGTGGTAGTTAGATTTTGTGAGACGATTCCAACAGTGAAGTCTGTTTCGTCATCCGAGATCTAGAAAAATTTCAGATTTTGACCGAAATTACCATTTTACCCTTTTTCATAAAATTAGAATTTTTTTGGGTTTTACAATTTTTATAGTTATTCATTATGTTTATGCTATGGTGTCGGTTTTTAAGGTATGAAAATCCTTATATTCCTTAAAACAGTAAATAATTAAAATAAGGGTAAAAATACAGTTATTTTTAACGAATGTATACCGTTTAGAAACCGTTATAATGTTGTAGTTTATAAACCTCGGCTTTCGTACAAATTATTGGATTGGAAGTTCAAGCCTCTTTTAAAAATCCGTTAGCGTTGCTAGGGAACTTACCGTTATTCAAACCTTTTGGTTGTATTTGATTTCAGAAGCTAATGATTATCAACTTTATTCTATTTTTTATTATAATTATTCTTCACTTTTTCTTGTCTTTCATTTTTTTCTCATCATATTTTTCTTTAAAATTCTTAGGAATCAAACAATCATTTTATAGAATCATCTTTTAAGTGGCTTATCTCGGGATCATGGGATGAAATTGTTGCATAGTTATAAGTTCCCGGGATAATTTTTAGAATTGGATCTCAAAACAACTTTGCAGATTCAACATGTTTTCTTTTTGTTTTGATAGATGAATATTGAACATGTTAGAGAATAATTATTTTTATGTTAGAACAAAGGTCTATGTAGGCCAAAGGGTAGGATGGGCATTTATGGGAGGATTAGAATCGAATCCGTAATATGCAAAAGTGATCAATAAAATTTTTTTTTAATATTTTATTTTTGTTTATTTTTATATGCATAATTATATTTCAAATAACTCTTTAAAAGATATAAAAACAATTAAAATAAAATTTTTTAGGAGGTATTTTCAATCCAAATTATTTGAAAAATAGCTTTCAATTATTTTTTTAAGAAGCACAAACCAATTGTCAAACAATCTCTTCTGCTTCCCACTAGGTTTGCTTAAACTTGGAACTAAACTGATTCGGATTGAGTGTAAAGTAGAACTAGTTGATATATAGTATTAAATATAGCCTTTCTTGTTTTCTATTTAGGACTTTAAATTAAACAAAATACTATGTCTTATATTCTTTTTTATTCACCTAATAATTTTCAAAACTAAGGTCGTTTTTGTTTATTTTAGTCGTTCCATTTAGCGAAAAAAAAATCAAAATAGTTAAAATATATTTATTATTAATAAATTTATTTTAATTATATTAATTGATATTAAGACGTTTTTTTTAATTGAATAAGAAAATTTAAAATATTTTATTTCAAGAAGCAATTCAATTAATATCATATTTTACTATATTAAATGGTTTTAAGAATACATTTTGCAACTTTTAGAAAGTCATACATGTAATAAAATATTTTGATTTATATACATATCCAAAAATATTAGTTGCACTCATTTTATAATTTATTTTTGAATAGAGTGATGTTATCAACCATTGTTATTTTCTAAAATATTATTTTTATTTAGTAAAATGCTTTATTAAATTTTTTCATTAGTAATAACTTTTTATTTATTAAATTAATTCGAATTTGTATAAATCTTAAAATATCTTTTAAATTTTTGTTATCTATTTTATTAAAATAAAATGATTTAAATACTAATTTTAAGAGGTTGGGGAGAAATTCTTATGAGTATGTTTCAACAAAAGAAAGAAAAAGAGTAGAGTTAGTAATGGGTTATTAGGTGGGAGACCAAGGGAGGTAGTACTTTTTGGCAAAATCCTGCACGGTAGAAAGCTGTTTTGAAGGGTAGTGGTATAATAGGAAAAGAAAAATTAGGATATTGCTTTGTTTAATATTTGTTAAAAGAGGCTTAAAAACATAACTTCTTCAAATTAAAAAAGAATAATAATCATTAATGAAGATGAAAATGGTAAGTTTTTCAAGCTTTTGCTTTCTTCAAATTCAAATATTTCCTAATAATTATAACCCTTGAGAAAAAAAAATCAAATATAGAGTAGAAAAATAAGTCAAGAGGCTAGTATTGCTAGTATTGTCTTTTCATATATGCATTATCTTTTTCTTTCTTTTTATATAATACCAGTCAGTAATTGTAAAAGACAAATGAAGGAAAAAAAGCTTACGCACCATACAACAGTCCGCTATCACTAATCCCACTGGATTTCAAGGGATTCTGTAATAATATCAACGCTACTCCAAATTTCACTATAAAAATCCCTCATTTCCATCCTCAGGTACTCACTCACCCATTTCTCTCTTTTCTTTGCATTTCATAGAATTTCTCGGTTCCGTATTAGTCATGGCTTCCGGATAAAGCTTCATCATCGTCGACCCTCATGCGAAAGGCATTACGGAGACATTTGTATTTTGATTGTCGATTTTGATCTAATTTGTCTGAGGGTGGCTTCGGGGATGTTGAGGGCGTTAACTTATGAAGGTGTGTTTAGTTAGTTTGTTTATGTTTGTTTCTCCATTTTTGGTCTTATAATTATGTGTTTCTGATTTCATATTAGTTGTGGGATTTTTCATTGGTTTTGATTTTAATGATCAGTTTTGACGGCTCATCGAGCTATAGAGGCTTTAGAGATGATTCGGGACAAAGATCTTGGGATTGATATGGTTTTAATGGAGCTACATATGCCTGATATGTATGGGCTCGATCTCCTCGACGAGATTAAAAGAATATCGGATCTGCCTGTTCTTGGTGGGTGGCATCCTTAGGGCTTGTTTCCTTACAATTTTCTAACTCATAGTACTTGTTTGGTTCCGATTTTCGAAAACTTTTTTTTTTTTTTTATAAAAAAAACAAGGAAAAAAGTGATTGTTTGGTTCATAATGGTTTTTAAAATTGATGTAGGAAATAGTTTTTGAAAACATACAAAGTACCATTTTGGTGTTTTTGAAAAATTATTCTTATTCTCTAAATTTTTGTGTGGTTATTCTGTTTTTTTCAAAACATAATACTGGAAAATCAACGAATTCTCTGTTTTTTTTTTATTCGTTTTGTTTCAGAACAAAAATTAGTTTTTAAAAACTATAAACAAACCAAAGACATTTGGTTCTTTTTTTTTTATGTGACAAAAAACACTAACAAGAATAAATTTCAGAAAATACTAGTCAATGTTTCATGTTTTTTCAAGAAAAGTTTTAAAAACATGAATCAAAACTGTATTAAATTATTTATCCTCTCCAATCACCATTTTTTTCAGGTTGGGTTGATGTCTTTACCCTGAAAGAGAATGTTAAATAGTCTTGAGGAAGGCAGATTTTTATTTCACAAAGCCGCTTAAATGGAGGATATACCTTAATAGATTTGGCGTATGTCCATACTAGAAGACATCAAAGAACAAAAAGGCTCGGTTGAGAAGATGGAGGCCTCTCGCTTCCGTGAATCATCATTCAAACGGCAAGAGAAATGCATGAAGATGAAGGTAGTTTTGTGAGTGATTGAACAATAGTTATGGAGGGATGATCAATCGACGGAAGAGGATCACTACAAAGATCCAAATAAGGAAGATACCTCACTTCACCCCATGCAAGGCAAAGTTCGACGATAAAAGAAGCCTTGGTTCAAGACCGCGGCGATTTCCGTCAGCCCTTCCCGTTCTATCGAAGGAGAACAACTCATATTTCGCCATCATCACCATTAAACTACTGGCGACGCCGCCACCACCGCCAAGCGTTGGCACCCTACGCGGCAGGGGCAATGCCGAGAGTAATTTGAGGCCAACCGCACATGATCGTGATGTTGGGTCCAATGTGACGGCAAAAGATGGTGACACCAACTAGGGTTCTGATCATCATTTATTGGAGAGTTCTTGTTGTAGGTTTATGAATAAATTTGATGAATACGACAAATAGTTGAAGTCTACGATTTTCATCTGATTTAGAGTATCTTTCATTTAGAATTTCTTTTTTAAAATATAAATGCTTCATAAAAAAAAACATTTTTTTAATGTTCAAAATAATTTACCATTCAACAATATTTTCTAAGAAATTAACATAAATCATCCACTAAAAATACTTAAAAGCAAAAAAACACAGCAGAACGAAATGACTAAATTCAAATAATTTCGGTAGTTTGGGATTAATAAAAAGGATCCTCGTGATTCCCTCTAGGATGTGATTTTTTATTACGTACTAATCACTGAAAATCTCTGCCAACTAAAACACCATAAAAATTCGGAAGATTTCTAGCGGTTTTAACAGATTTTATAAAGATTGTCCCCATTCAAGGCCAAAAACATAAAATTGATTCGACTTGGGCGTGCGGGTTTATAAAATAACGTCATCCAAACGAACTTGGGAAACAGCCAGGCGCCTGATATCAACCAAAAAAATAAAATAAAACGAACTAATTAACGGGTCGAACGTAACGAACATAACCGATTAACGGATTTTAATGTGTATACACGAAATTAACAAATTAACATAATCTAACGTCTAACGAAACTAACGAATCAACAAATTAACGTTATGTGGACTGCGCACTGCAACCGCTTAAGGTATGAAAACCTTACATTCCTCGAAACTCCGTAAAACAACTAAAATAGTCAGAAAAATAAGTTATATTTAAAGTGATCGAAATTGCCCGTGAATCACAATGGTGTAGTTTTAGAACCTCACTTTAATAATTAAAGAAATACTTCAGTCTTTGTATATGTGAAAAGTATATTACATACAAGGCTAAGGCTTATGTTTCGATGATGCTTTTTTGACCGAAATTACCGGAGCTTGGTGGGATTGCTTGGGTCACCACGACTCGATGTCCCATTCCCCGCGAAATAAGAAGCAAAAAGGATTAGCGAGGATCGTCCGTTGCCTCTCTGATGCCTAAGTCAGTTCTTTCCGGTGGAAGAGAAGATCAACTACTTAGGGAATGAATTTTTTGTGTGTACCCTTCACCAATGGGGTGGCCTGGTATTTATAATGGATGAGCATGATAACTTTCCTTGTTGGTTGATGATACGAATATTTCTCCCATTGGGTGAGGGATTTTTTTTCCTTATCATTAATCGATTAATAAGGGATAATTGATAACTATTATTAGGAAATATCCTACTTCCCTAATTGGTGGAGATTTAATTAGGGAGGTTGGGTACTTTCCTTTAATACGGGTTCTTTGGATGTTTACATTACCTGCTTCTCAAACTGGTGAATCAGTCACTGCTCTAGGCCTTCGTGTTTGGGCATATGGTGGGCTTGAGCTATTTTATGTCTTTTATCAGCCCGCTTCCTTTATCTATTTTGCTTGACATTCGCTTGTGTTCCTGCCTCGTGCGCCTATTATTTTAAACCCAATCAAGAATTCTGCCCTGGCTAAAGCAAAGGAGAGGCGGTCAGACGTTTCATGGACTCCGTGTGACTTCCATACGGCTACTCAGATGGTTTGATCAGCCATGTCACTGCTGAACCGCCTTGTGATAATGACGACTTTCGATTTTCGTCCAATTCAAACAGACGCTCTATCGCCTTTGGGGGTGGACATCCTCCCGCAAGCATCAGATTCCTTTGTTCTGAGTCCCTTCCTCTACGGGTTTGGATTTTCCCCCTTTCGAAACATCTTTGTCCGTCGTCACAGCCCGCCTTACCGCCTTGCCCCGAGGATCATTTTCTTGCTTCTTCCGATTCCTTCTTCCTCTTCTTAGCTTTCCCTATCTTGGCCTTCGGGCTGTTTGGATGTGTTTGGAGCCTCTTTTGTCATTCTTTCGCCTTTCTTTATCTTTGTCCAATCATGTGTGCTTCTTCCGGTCCAGCCGCCCACTCGGCCCGCATATGGTGAGGCAGCCCACCGAGGGGTCCGACCGAATGTAGGTGGTGGGTCCAAGTGGTCTCCCATTGCAGCCTTTAGAGCCCATCGGCTGGTCATCCCCTCCGCTCCGGCAAGGGTAAAGAGAAGATTAGTTAGGATCAAAAATTCTACCGAATGTATCTTAGGCTACCGTGGAAGGGGCTGATGCAGGGCCCTAGCCTGGGCCGCTTTTACATATTTGAAATTTTTGCCACTCGCTATAGACCTGACCGGTATTCATGTTCAAGGCCCGGGACTTTCACCTCTTACATCGCCTATGTTCCTAAGATGGTTTGTTTTTCGAGGGGTGGCCTTTGAAAATAGTCTCAAATTTCTCTTACACCTCTTCATCAAGTGCAGCCCTTCAAAGACTTCACGTATGTCTAACCCAAATTCTTCCCAAGCTTAAAGTTTGGTAGGCCTCCTTGTTGTTTCAGGATAAAGGTCGGGGGTTTCTAGCCTAGCTCTATTACTGCACCTTTCAAAGGTAAAAGAGTCTACTTCGAAGGTTTCTTATACCTTCTAAGCTCATTCAACTCTAGGATGATTATTTCCGGCGCCATCCTCCCATAAATTTCGAATGAACGCTTATTTTGTTAGTGGCCGTAATCGGGAATATAATCCGCCGATCGTGAAGACACGTCATGCTCCGACCTTCACCACCCCGAGAACGTATGTGAGTTCTCCGTTCATCGGTATAATTTTTCTTAAGTCCTGGGTGTCTCTAACTTTGGTTTACAGTTGAGCCAGTGTACGGCCCGGTCTTAAAATTTCGAGGATGAAGAGGAAGCGAGGTCAAGTTAGGTGCCACCCACGCATACTTTCAGTTCACAGTCGATATTCCTGCCGTCTCTAAGTATGGTTTACACGACTTCCTACTCTGAGGTCTTCCCCTCCTTCCGTCATGAAGCCTTCTCTACCCCCTATCTCCAAGTCTTCTTCGTCTTCTGCTTTGGAGCCTCTTATCGCGAAGCCCACTCGGGGAGAGCTTCGAGCCCTCCTGGAGGTGCTAGCAAAGAAGAAAAGGAGCATAAATCGAAAACTCAGCTTCCCGAGGGTCATTCGCTCTCGGTAAGACCTAAAGGTGGGGTCTCTTCGCCTCTTCTAAACAGTCTGGAGTTAGAGATTCCTCGAGAAGGGTGGCTTAGCCCCCCTTGGAGGTTCTTCCTATTTCGGTCTGGAGTCCTACGCCGCAGGGAACCAAGCCCCCTCCTTCAATGCCAGATGATGTGGGAAGGGGTCGCTTTAGTGATGTGGGGGATGAGGACTCTCTGCTTTCTCATGTGGAGCTCGTCGTTGGGACAGTTTCCTCTATCCTTCAAGATTTTGACCTCAAGAAGGTGGACGCCGGTCATTGGAGGAGGCCTCTCACCTCTTATGCTTCAGCAACACGACACGTCTGCGCCTCTCTCACGATCCATTTCATCGCTTCATTGTTAATTGATTCTTTCTGCTCTTTGGTAGGCTACTTATGCGAAGGGCCTGGCAAGGAGGGCCACCCACGAGGGCCTCCGCCGTGGCTAAGTGAAGTCTTATAAGGCTAAGGCCGCTCCCCGACCTTCGAGAGGGCTGCCAGCCTTGAGCCCGGGATAAGGGACTCACCGAGGAGCTTGTGAAGACACAGTCTCACCAAGCAGCTTCACTTCGCGAGGGCGAGGGTAGAGGAAAAGGAAAAGAAGGCCCGGAAGGACTTGAAGGTCATCGCACGAAGCCATGGCGGTACTAAAGAGGAGTTACAGCTGGGCCAAGGGTGACCCGTGCTTCCAAAGTGACGACAAGTGATCGGGTTCAAGAGGCTTGAGGCCGGAAGCCTGTAGCTCTGACGAGGAGCTCCCAAGCTTCGATGGACTCGAGAGGCGTGGGAGGCTTTGGCTAGCCAGAGGGGCGAAGTGATAGCAGAGCTCAGAGACGAGGTTTGCACCTAATGGGCCTCTGAGTGGCTCGCTTCCAAAGGCGGTGGCTTTCGTAGCTTTCCCGCACTCTAGAGTTCAACGCCTAGCCTATCTAATGGAGATGAGGTAGAAGAATCTCGCTCGAGGTCGAGGTCGACGCGGGCACTAAGGTGCTTTTCTAGGCCCTTGATCGTGCCCCTTGATGATCTTCGAGTTCGAAGGCCGCCTTCGCCCTACACCATTGCTCACACCCCTTTACTGAATCGTGGCCCGAGCTAAGCGCCTAGACTTTTTATTTAACCTTGCTATTTCCGGCGCTAAGCTTGGGATTTTTGTATTGCTTATGACATTGACTTTTCGTTGATATGTAGAGATTCATTGATTAATTTTATCGCACTTTTTATTGTTTTTCCAGATTGAGTTGCTTAGCTTCTGGTCTGTCTGAGATATTTAGCCTAGAAACTGAGCAATCTGGCCCTGCTGTTCCTCGCTAACCGAGATAAAATGGCTCCAAAGCTTCCGCCTTCTAAACCGGAAGCAAATGGCTCTGGCTACAAGGCCTTCCCTGGGCGCTAAGCTCAAAACTCGAGCTACTAGCTCCCGGCTATTGTGCCTCTTTAAACTGAAGAAAATGGCTTCAAAGCACAAGGTCTTCCTAAGGCCAAGCCGATATCAGCTACTGGGCTTCGGGCTATCAGGCTCTTGGCATGTTCAAAACCGAGCTACCGGGCCCGAGGCTATTCTCGTCAATCGAAAGCAAATGGCTCATGGGCTACAAGGCCTTCCTTATGCCACCAAAACCGAAGGCCGGGGCTCGCAAGCAAGGCCTCTCGCAGTTGCTTCTAAAACCGGAGCTACCGCCCGATATTGTGCCTTCTTGAACTGAATAAATGGCTCGCTACAAGGCCTTCCTTGAGCAAAGAAGCCCAAACCGAGCCATCGGGCTCCCGGGCTGCCTCCTTGAGCAAAGCACGAAAACCGAGCTATTGGGGCCTCACAGCGCCTTCCTTGAGTAGTTAAGCCTGAAAACTGAGTTGTTGGGGCCTTGGGCCATGCCTTCCTTTAGCAGTTGCTTCCCAAAAAATGAGCCACTTGACTCCCCGGGCTATTGCGCCTTCTGAATCTGAGCTAAATGGCCCCGCTGCTAAGGCCTCCCTTAGCAAGCAGCCCGCAACCGAGCTACTCGGGTTCTGCCAGCAAGGCCTCCTTGAGCAGTTAAGCTATGAAAAACTGAGCTATTGGGGCCCCTAGTTTCCCCCTTGTGGGGGTTGTGTCGTTCCCTAGCCTGCCCATTGAAGGAACTAGACTAGGGAAAGTATTCGAAGGGGCGGTATGCTTCAGAGGGAAACCTTTTAAGTCCCGCTTTCTCCATTATTCATGTCTTCCCCCCTTTTCTCCTTATCCCCCCTTTTCTCTTTCTCCTTCTCCTTCCTTTTCTCTTTCTCCTTTTCTTTCTCTTTCTCCTTTTCTTTCTCTTTCTCCACTTCTTTCTCTTTCCTTCCCTTCTTTCTCTTTCTCCTTGGTTTTTGCCTTGGTAGGTGTTGGCGTGTGAAGGCGACTTTGCTGATTGTAAATTTTTTTTTGAGATGTAAAGAAAGATTTTGTAACCCTCTGAGTTGATTGTAATTTTCCTGAAATGAAATTTTCTATTTGTGTTATGCGACTTTTCATAGCTTCTACCAACCGAGCTCCTTGCTTTCTCTTTTCTCCTCTTTTTCCTTGTGGGTTTTTCTTTTTGAGGAGTAGGGAGCTATTTGTGCCTCTTGTCTCTGCAAGGCCCTTGAAGGCATTTCAGTTAGTTTGTGATCCCTGTGTTAGCGTAGCTCCTTTGAAATAAAGAACAATCTTTTGTAAAACATATTGCTTTTTTCACGGACCTTCAAGGCGAGCTCCTTGCTTTATCATTATAACTATTTTTTGACCCCGTAATATTAGCGACTAGGAAATGAACATCGAAATTTGTTATTTAAAATCAAAACATTGGATACCTTGGCTACAAAGACTACATTCGAGTCTTATTAGGTAGAGCGGATTTGAGGTGTTTAACATTATAGTGGAGTAGGGTTTTCTTCTTTTGTTTGGGCTGTTGATTCTTGGTCGGACTATACGGGATCGATATAGGGCCCTTCCCGATTGAATTCCTGGCGCCCATGTGTGGGGTCTTTCCTCGTTGGCAGAAGTTTTTTTAGAACTAGGTCACCAGGCTTATAATTCCTAAGTTTGACCCTTCTGTCATAGTATCTTGTTGTCTTTCTGTGATAGTCCTCAATACGTTTTAGGACCTGCTCCCGCTTTTCTTCTAAGAGATCTAGGTTTAGGCATAGAACCTCTTCGTTGTGTTCGGGACTTGCAATTCAAGTCATAACGTCTTTGTCAGGCCTCGACATGAGCTCACCGTGGTGCAAGGCGGGCCAGATCGGTTCCTCTTGAGTTGCGACTTGTGCGTAGTTAATTTTGTAACACCCCTCGGGAGGTATTCTGCCCATTTTCCCTTTAGATGTTCCTAATTCGAGTCTTCGCGCTTGTGAGAGTCCTTATAAAGTGACCTGCAGCACCCGTTGGTACGTGGATGAAGTACAAGGGGGATGAGTAAGTAGTTCTTGATTCCAGCTAGAGCAAAATCTGATTTAGTATTGTTGTTTGTTTTCATTATAGGACGTGAGAGGGACCTCGAGATCTGAGCTGCGTGTCATAGAATGCGGATGAAGTTACGTACCATACAGTCTGTGATTGTTGCTAAGGAGTTCGGCCTCTGACCCACATGAGTAAAGTAGTCAGCTCTGATGATGATTGCTCGCCTTCAATGGTGGGGTCCCGATATCATCTATTCATTCTTGAAGGCGGGGCTTGTGATTGGCGTCGGTGAAACGATGGGAGATAGAATCTTGGCATGTCTGGCGAAGCTTTTTCCTTTTGTGACTCTTCTTCGCTGCGACTGCGTCTTTTTAGGCATTGTGGGCTTTAAATAATACCTTGCCTCCCGAGTTTTTTCCGCTGAGTCAAACTAGATGTGAGGTTCTGCTCGCGCCGTGCTGCCTCCTGATGTGTAGTGGCGTCTTCTTTCCCTACACACCAAATGGAGTGAGTTGTTTATAAAGGTCACATTAGGCTGGTGAATCTTACAGGCCTTGCTCTGAGTTTGGATGCTCCTTGGTCTAGCAGCGATGTTCCGCTACTAAGTAATCCCATAGCCAAGAGGTCCGTCCGGCTCGGTCGGACATCCTGGAGACTTCTCAGTTCTTGATGCTAAGGGTTAAAGGAGGTGCTCCATAAAGTATTAATGCATACGGTCACTACCTTTGAAATTTATTTGATTTTATAGGCATCGACTGAAATCTACATTCTGGTACATGTTTGGCTGAACTCATACTGAACTTTTTAGTAAATCGCACCTTCGCGAGTCTGAGGATCATCTTCTCCACCTCATGCCATGAGTCCTTCTATCTAATTTTACTATAGTTTAAGTCCTTATACTTCCGGTGATCATTTCCATGGAGTGGGCGAGGTTAAGACCGACCATGGCTGACCTCATCTATCCGGAGTCTGGAGAGGTCGGGATCAGGACAGAAAGCTGCGAGCATTGTGGCTGCATCTATGGATAACCCCTCCCATTATGGGAGGTCGAGCATTAGTTGGGTAGCTTCGGTAGGCTCTGTTGGGGTGAATTCCATGATGAAATCTACCAAGATCTGCCCTTTTGTTGCTGTCTTTGGCTTGTATCTGATGTCGAACTCACCGTGGCTCTTTGTGCCTTTATCGAGTCTTCGGAGGTTTCTAGTTTGTAGTATTTGTATTGAGATATTCGAGTTGGGACCTCGATGGTATGACCGATAAGGTCGGGTTTGGATGTAGTTTTCTTGGATCAGCTTCTCCATCTTTCGATACCTCTTCTCTACTCCTCTCAAACCATGGATGCAATAGTAAATTAGTTGTTGCACCTTTATCCGGATTATGCGGCGGTAGCCTGTAGTGGAGAAGTGCGAAGCGGCCCGGGTAGAGGGTGAGGAGTTCCCCCCCAGGAAGGGCTTACTGACGGGAGGCTCAAGTAGTTTTGAGCAGGTAGTGCCTCCTTGCGGTGTGCATCCGGTTCTGGAAGGCGCTTTCGAGGAACCACGAAAGAAGGCTGACATTTATCGTGGCCTTGGACAGAGTGCTCGATATTATTCTTCAGTCGGGCGTTGAATGTCGCTTGTGTTTGAAGGTGGAAGCATGTCGAGCCTGTACTATCTTGTGCGGGTTGCTTCTGTTCCTTGGGCTGCTGACTATAGAGCAGAACTTCCGTGAACTCAGAAGCGCATTTAAGGCTAAGGTTTAACCATATTAGCTCTTTAGGACTTTGAACGCCTCGGCTAGGTGGGTTATCTGAAGCTCGGCCTTAACTGATTTTACTAGCATGTCGTCTATAAATACTTCCATAGATGCTCCAATTTGCTTCTGGAACATCTTGTTCACCAACCTTTAGTAGGTGGCTCCTGCGTTCTTCGATCAGAAGAAATGTCCTTTAGATAGCGATAAGTTCCTTGCCTAATGCTGAATGGGAGTCTTCTCTTGGTCGCTAGGATCCGTGATCGGTTGTAGCCCAGGAAGGCATCCACATGAAGTTGAAATTCATGAGCCGGCGTCAATCCTTATGAAATTCGATCCCAGGGTCATGGGAAGCTATCTTTTGGGCAAGCCCTATTGATATTTGTGAAATCGATGCAAAGTCGCCATTTACCGTTTGATTTTTTAAAGAGAAAAACGTTGGACAACCACTCAAATATTCTACCTCCCTGATTGCATCTTCTTGGAGGAGCTTGTCGACCTCTTCATTAATATTCTTTGCCGATGCGAGGTGAAGCTCATATATGCTTTTGCTTGGCCCAGGCGGAGACTGGTGACGTTTAACATGGTGATCCTTCTTAGGGTCGAATCGCCAGTGTCTTTCTCTTTCGAATGGTACCTCCGTGTTCTGCTTTAAGAAGTGGATGAGAAGGCTTCTGATGTCTTTAGCTTGCTTAAACCCTATGTAGACGAGGTGTTTAAATTTGGTCATGTTGTACATGCTCTTAGTTCTTACGGCGCGGTCAGGTGCTTATCTGTCTCGCGTGTGAGCTCATCCATATAGATGTTGTCATGAGTTTTGTTTCATTGATCTTTGAGTAACACTCCTGACTCTGTATTTGGTTTCCTTAGACCATTCCTGTCCATTTCGCGGTTGGAATTTCATTACATGTAGTAGAGCGGAGGATGGCCCTATGGTATTGAGAGAGAGCCTGCCCAGTAACATGTTGTAAGTTGATGAGGCATACACCTTGAAATCTTCGCATTGTTGTGGCACGGCATGGGGGATTCTTAAAGTGACACTAAGTTGTATCGACCCCGGAGGAGTGGTATCTTCGTAGAGAGATTCACGTGGGTATGTTGTGCGAGCTCCTTCTCATAATGCCCATTTGTCAAGGCGTGCAAGATGATGTCGGTCGAGCTTCCGTTGTCGTAAGGGACCACAGTTGTTTTGTGGCTCGATGGCCCTTATCCATTGGATCGTCATGGGAGGTAGCGGCCTTCCATGTCAGTCAGAAAAGGTTATGGTAGTATCCGTGAAGTTTCGGATCGACTTGTATTTCTAATGTTTCCCACGATCGATGCTACCTGGATGGGCCTTCACAGTTGGCTGGACTCGACCCACTGCCAAATCTCCAGGAGATCACGTCTGGTTTCTCCCGAGGCGGCTAGTGTTGAGGCGGGATTGGGCAGCGAGGTGGTGGTAAGTACACTTTTTGCTCTGACCTTACGAAGCCACGCGTAGCAGCGAAATGCCTGTCGGATCAAGTACTCCAGTTTCTTTCCTTAGTTTGGATCACGATCCTTCGGTTCGGTGTCCATGATCTATCTGGAACTCACGATGTTGGTATTGTCTCTTTTCATTAGGTCTGACTTCATCTGAGATGGCCATCTCGAAATTTTTCAATGTTGTACTTCCACGTGGGGACACGACTGCGGGGAGTGTCGGGGTGATTCAGAGTGAATCTTGCTCACTAGCATTTCAGTGAGGTGATCAATGTGGTCTTCAACGTTCCTCCACCTCTTTAGGATCGCTCTCACATTTTAGTTGTTTCTCCTCGGATGTCACCTCTCCCTACCCACTTGCAGGGCAGTTTCCTGGATTCTTATGTTGGCTCTTCTCCTTTTGAGTAAAGAGATCGCTACTTGGATAAGAGGGGCTCTTCACTGGATTGATATACTTCTCTGTTTTGTGAGCATAAACTGTTGCTTGCTTGAGGGTTCTTAGAGATAGAAACGTGGTCTTTATTGTACCCACACAGCCTGCGATGAAAGCGGTGATGGCGAACTTCTCATCTGGAATATCTACCTTTAATGACTCAACGTTGAATCTCTAAACATATGACCTCAGGCTCTCTTGCGAATTCTGTTTTATGGTCAGAAGGTGATAACTTGGCTTCTTGTACGTCCTATCTCCGATAAAGTGGGAGACGAATGCGATGGGAGCTCACATGAATGGTGAGATTGGAGATAAGCGGGCTTGTTGACGGAGGCCCAATGCTAGGCCCTTTAAGCGTGATAAGCGAAGGCTGCATCGTATGGGGTCACCGCTATCCCCATGCGACTCCATCTAGTTCTTATATGTATTGAGGTGATCTATGGGGTCTTTCAGTTCCGTTGAATGTCCCTGAACCTCTGTTCCCACGACCGCTCCCCTGTCTCCTACAGATAAAGGATGGGCACATCGCCTCTATTGTCCCTACCATGCCTTTCCTCATTGCGATTCTCTCCAGGGGATTTGTAAGGGTCCACCTCCTTAGCAGCTTAGTTTCTCCTTCTCCATGCAGCTACCTCGGGAGGGTCGAGGTGTTTCTATTGTTCTTGGGTAATGGTGTTTTGGCCTTCTTGGGCCTGTAGCACCTCCTAGGGGAGTTGTATTGGCCTGGTGAGATGCTCCAACTCTCTCAGCAAAGTTGGTTGGTGAGACGAAGCGCCTCCATCTCGTCGGTATTAGCGTGTAGAGTTTCTAGTGTGCCTCCGGGAGGTCGGTTATCTACGTTGCCTTGTTGGTCTTGCGTAGCCGAGATTGGCATGGCTCTTGTGTTGAGTTGATCTTATCGGTCATTGAAGTCGGCTTTATTTGTAAAGGAGCTGTGGCTCCACAATGACGTGGCTGATGATGCTTTTGGCCAAAGCAGTGGAGCTTAGCGGATGTCTTTGGCCGTCTCGTGACCTCTGAATCATCCGACTCCCTAGAAATAAGAAGCAAAAAGGATAAGCGGGGATCGCAGATTTACTCTCGATGCTAAGTCATTTTCTTTTTGGTGGAAAGAAGATCAAGCTGCCTTAGGAATGAATTTTTGTGCGTACCTTTCAGCGATGAGTGCTTTGGTATTTATAATGGATGATCATGATAACTTTCCTAATTGGATGATGATACGGATATTTCTCCCATTGGGTGAGGGATTTTTTTTCCTTATCGTTTACCGATTAATAAGGGATAATTGATAACTATTATTAGGAAATATCCTAGATCCCTAATTGGTGGAGATTTAATTAGGGAGGTTGGGTACTTTCCTTTAATACATGTTCTTTGGATGTTTCGTCACGCTACTCGAGGCCAGGGTTAATTAGGTCCCAGGCCTGGTATCGATGTTTAGGCATATGTAGTGGTAGAGCTATTTTATGTCTTTTATTGGGCCTGCTCCTTTATCTCTTTTCAAGCTTGACGGTACCCAGGCTTGTGTTCTAGGCCTGCGCTGTGTACAAACCCGATCATAAGCTAAGCTATCTGAAATCCTTAAAAGGAAAATATATAATTTCCATATACATATAATCTAGCATCCCCCTCGAGCTCATGGTGGTTTAAGAGAAACCATTTTGAGTTTAAGAAGCTAAAAACTCGAAAAGTTCTAGAGGGAAGGGTTTGGTGAGATATTAGCTAAGCGATCACGAGAGGAACAAAGCGAAGTGTGAGTGTACCACTGAAGCGGATGATGGCAGAATGAAGTGTGATCGATCTGATATATTTAATCACGTTCATGGGAGACATCATTATGATGAATTTGAATAGCATTTGATTATCACGGTGAAGTTTTAGTTGCGTGGAACCGATTAACATGAATCCTGATAGCAACGTAACTAAATAAGTTCGGTTTGTAGTAGTTGCTGAGTGCTCTATATTGCAGCCGGTCTTGGAATGAAGCTGACGGTATTTGTTTCTTCCTTTTGAGATAAGATAATCCAACTAGAGAGAAAACAATATCCACGTAGTAGATCGACGTCGGTGGGATCCCACTTGATACGCATGCAGGATATGCACGAAGGATTAGTGAGGAATAGGAAGAAAAATGAAGACCATCAAATATGGTGCCTTTCGGATGTGAAGAATCCACAAACGATAGCATAATGAGAGATCTAGGAGGCGACCATAAAATGACTTACTCGTAGGCGCATAGGAAATAACATGGCGAGTAATAGTGAGATAGATTAGACTCCCGACAAGCTGTCTGTAGAGAGTAGCATCAAATAGTGATTCGTCATCATGAGAATTGAGACAACGGTTATACTCAATAGGTGTGTCGACTATCTTGCTATCAGTGATACTACCTCAAGAAATCAAATCGGAAGTATACTTGGCACAGGTAAGATAATAACCATGCGGAAGAAAATTACTAGACCCAGAAAGTAATTAAGAGGGCTGAGATCTTTCATTTCAAATTGTGACCAAGAAAGTGCTAGATCTTGAATATCCTTCTTATCATCACTGTAATAATCCTTATCATCGACATACAGTAGAATGCTATCACGAGTGATCAAAGCGGAGTCACCGAGAAAGAGTTGTATCAAAAGAATTGCCTGAAAAACCATGTTGAGAGATAGTAGAACTGAACTTTGCAAACCATGCTCGAGGAGCTTATTTAAGACCATAGAGTGCCTCACAGTAATCGACGGGGACTTCTGTGAGGAACCCGGCGATTGAGAATAACTAGGAAGCATATATAGACTTCCTGCGAGGAGTTCACCATTAAAAACATTTTGACATCTATCGAAAGAGTGGCCATTCTCGGCCAGCGAGAAATGGAAATAAGAGTCTTGATAGAAGAAAGTCGAGCCCTTTAGAGCAAAATCTCCTCATAATCAATCCCGTACTCACGAGTAAAACCCACAGCGACAAAGCGAGCCTTGTATACGATCCAATAGTGCCATTTGGCCGTAGTCTTGATCTTATAAACCCATTTCTGGCCCAGATGCTTGATTTTCGGATGAAATCAGTAGATATCCGTCATTCGATCTTATGTAGTGCATCCGACTCTTCTTTTCCATAGCTTCTTGCCATAAGGGTTAGAGGAAGCCTCATGAAAAGTCTGAGGTTCCTGGAGAGAGGCAAGAGCAAAAAAGCAATGGAAGTCACGAAGATGAGAGGGAAGAGTAGTTACCCGATGGGAATGGCAAAGTGCATGGGAGTCAGAAGGACCAGAAGGATCCACGACTGGAGTAGTATCAGTGGGCACGTCGATGATCGGTGCGGGAGGCCCATCAAATGCTTGAGAAGGGACATCAGAAATAGAAGGGGGAAACTCAAATACTAAGGGGGGATGCTCAGATATAGAAGTAGGAGACTCCTCAGTGAGCACAAGGGAGAGGGATCGATGGGGAAATAGGTGAAACGAGGAACATGAGGTGGTTGGTAAAATATTTTGTGTTCCCCGAAAGAGACCCACATGCGAAACACAAAGGCCACGTTTTCTAATGGGATCATAACACATAACTTTTTACCAATTCCATACCCCGAAAACAACACAATGAAACGAGGCGAAGTTTGTTTCTTTCATGATCTTGAAGAAACAGAAAACAGGACACATCAAGACTCTAGAAGTAAGTCATAGGAGGGAAGGCGAAAACATATCATAAGGAGTTTGATTCGAACGATGGGAGAAGGACAGATTGATGGTGTAAGCGGCGGTAAGAGTAAGCTTCCCCCCAGCGAGAAGGAGTAGAGGCGGCAATAGTAGTAGCACTGAGCGACATCGAGAATATGTGAAGTTTGCGCTCTGACCCTTCAGTTTTGTTGAGGAAGTGCCAACCTGAGAGGAATGAGGAACAATTACCAAATTGATGTAGAGATAGAAGTAAATTCATGAGGCTTTATATTCTTGGGCATTGTAATTGAAAACTTTGATAGGTTTTAGAAAAGCGTGTTTGATCATTTTGGTAAAGTCACGATATATTTGATAAAGTTCGGAGGCGATTTTTGAAGAATAAATCCATGTATATCGGGAAAATCATCCACAAAAATAACAAAATAACGTGACCCTTTTTGAGTAAGTAATGGGAGAAGGGCCCCATACATCAGAATGAATAAGATCAAAAGGAGAAGGCATAGCTCAAGTTATAAAATGGTAAGCAGTTTGTTTGCCAAATTGACAAAGGCACTCTGATCAAAACTCTTGTTTAAAAAGCTGAACCTAACAAAACCCACGAGAAACTAGTTGTTTAACTTTATAGATAGATGCATGACGGCGAAATTCCATAAAGCAAGAGAAAGGTGCTTTGTCTAAGACAGTAGAAACGAGGGCGGTAGATAAAAGAAGATTAGCTCAAACTGACCTTGAGCCTTCACGGCGGTCCCGGTGATAATCGGTACAGATCACGCCTGACCACACGATTGGAAGAAAAGGTTAAAGCAAAACCAAGTTCAATGAGTTGCCCAACATATAGAAGATTATGAGTGAGTTGGGGAATCTGATAAACATTGGAAACAAACAAGGCTGGTGTAGAGACATTACCAAGATGAGAGACATGCATAGGAGAACCATTTGCAGTATATATAGTAGGGAGAGAAGTGGAAGTGTGTGAAGAGATAACAATAGGAGAAGAAGTCATATGATTGCAGCAAGCAGAACCAAGAAGCCATGTCGGAGAAGTACCTGATATGGTAGAAAGAGCAGTGTTGGATGCATTGGAAGATGGAAGATGAACCTGATTAACCATATCCTATAGATCCGCCATGGAGAGAGATGAGGTAGGACCGGACTTGGAATGATATTCCACAGTTGATAATTCAGACTGAGTCAAGGCAATAGTGTTCTAAAGAATACGTGACGAGGTGTAGCGACTGATAGAATGACCTTTGTTCTTACGAAGCTGCCGATGAAGAGGCTTCTTATTGTTATGTCATTGACATTGTATTCCCTTTGCATTTGACATAGGTAGATAAACCTACGAGGAGGAAAAATTAGAGTAGCGATGCAGTAGAGCAGTGAATGCCAGAACCGTAGTGCATGAGTAGAAATGGGATCAGTCTGAAGACGGGTCTCATCATCAACTAACTTATGAATAACTTGTGAGACTGTTGGTAAAGGATTACGATGTAGAATATGACTTCTAGCTTATTCAAACTCATCACGAAGCCCCATTAGAAACTGGAATAGTCGTCCTTGTTCACGGTGAACATAGACTAATTTGATGTCATCATAATTGGAGAGAACTGGTTCAGATGCAGTTAATTGATCCCAAATGGATTTCAATCGGTTGTGATACATAGTAATCCGCTCACCTGGTTCCTGATGGATCTGATAAAGTTTGCATGTGAACTTGAAGTTGCGAGCGCCACTCGGTCCAACATACCAAGTAACAAGTAAGTCCCAAACTTCTTTGGCAATATCAAGGTTGCCAAACTCATCAACAATGGATGGAATAGATGTATTATGAAACCAAGTGATGATATGATGATTAGCACTTTCCAGTCATAATCCAAATGGCATAGGCGAGGGAATCGAGTTTCTTTGTCCACTTTTTCTTGAATAGGATGGTCACCAGAGACATAAAGCGCGATTTGACCTTTGAGATATTGCGCATGGCTTGAGACCCTTAGAAAAGTATCTCCCGCTAAAAATAACATAGATCGGACTATAAATCTCATAACCCTAGCATATCTAAATTCGAATTGAAAACAACGGCAAAAATATATTCGGGACACGAAAATGATCAAAATGCACGGTGAAATTTTGATCAGCGATCGATAGTTAGCGGTTAGCGATTGACGGGCGCAGGGTGCGGGTCAGGAGTTGGCGTGGCAGCGGCGTAAGCCATACAGGTTGAAGAAGTGTGAAGTTCATGCGCACGCATGGATCTGACGCACTATGGAACAAGCGGTGTGTAGGAAAAATCGGGGACTTCTGGCGGCGCATTGACAGGCTGAAAGTGAGTGTGTAAGAATTGGTAGAAATGCAGACTTGTGCGCACAAGTATACGCATCGAGTTTACGTAGTGTAATGGCTAGTCAAGTGTCGTTCCCACGAAGAGAAGCATGTTGAATACTGGCTTTATGACAATATTTGGATCTAGTCCTATAGCGAATTATGACTAAATTAACTGAATTAAAGAAAGCCCTATGCCAAGAAGGTCGATTTAAGGTAATGATATGAAAACTAGGGTTTCGCCTTGGCACCACCACACACGATGGGTTTTTAACCTAGATATAGTTTGCCTGCTCTCGCTAGTGGTGTGTATTGCATCTTTCTGCACGACCCGCTTGACTGAGATGCATGAATGTACAAACCACAGTGCTACACTTGGAATGTGGGATATCTACATTCACGATTGACCAAGCGTTGCTTTACCCGTCCTATAAGTCATCTTATATGATGTCGGACTCTAGCACTACCGCACTACAATTGGCCAAATAATAACATGTAATTAGAATTCGAGTATGACCATAGAAATTCATATTGATATTAAATAAACCACAATTTAAGTATTAATCCATAATGGTGCGGTTAGGGTTGACAAAACCACAGAAAAGTAGTTCATAGTGATTTTCATTTACAAGGCGTGGATTTTCAACATCGAAGCAATTAGGAAAGAAATACAAAAGAAGTCGTCTTCATGATCTCTCGGAATCCATCTTCACCAATCTCTCTCTATCAGCCTCTCCGCATGTTCGATGCCTCCCAATCCCTCCTCTTGCCTCGAATTGCTTACTTTTATATCTTGGGATCAGGCCATCGATGGCCGAGGAAAATCGAGTTTTTAATGCTCCGGATTACGGAAAATGAGACTTGCTACGTCGTGGCGTACCCAGGCTTTAGAATCGGCATTCGGGTTCGCTGGCGTGGCTCCACCCATTTGCTAAAAAGCGGCTACGTCGTAGCGTGGAGTGCTCGCTCTTGTGTGCAGGGGGCTCCCTCACTACACTTCTTTATGCTTCTCCACAACCGGTTCTTTTATTCTATTGTTTAGCTTCCTTTTTTATTCTAATATCGACATGTCCTGTAAAACATTATATTATGGGGTATTAGCGCAATATTAGTGAATATGAATGTGAATCATGCAATTTAAGCTATAAAAACACATAGAAATTGTCTTGGAATGCATCGCCGTTCACTCACGATCAACGCACCCCCAGGCTTAGCTGCCTTATCCACCCCAGCAAGAGCAGATAACCCGGGGCATGCATGAATAAAGCATAACTAACAGCAGCGATATGGGTCTAGTACACACATGATACGGCAGAAGGGGTTAACATGAACCGGTTCGATCGAGGACTACCTAGGTTGTTGACATTCAAATTTGCACTAGGTCGGTCTCGGTTGACAAAGCGGTGAACCCCCTTTTGGTGCTCAATAATCTTTCCCGAGGAGTCTAAGTGCGGTTGAGTGTGATCTCAATGTATAGCTCGACTGACACTGAGCTTGAATTTAACTTGCCTATTTGGAATAGCTTAACACAGAAGAATAGGAACGCACCAATTTAGTCACTTCAACTACTCCTAAGGGGATTAACTCTAAGACAAACTTGGAAGAGTACTAGTACCATAAAGTTTTAGGCGAGGGTTCCTATAGCGGAGAATCCATTTGTGACTCACCACCAGTTGGTTAAGGGCACCGGGCATTCAGTTCCCCTAAATCTTCACCCCGAACACTCAACCAAACCTCGAGGCCTAAACTGCAAAATCATGCATCCTCGTCCCATGTGTGACGATTAAGTCAATGGCTCCACGGCCGGTTGGCTCGAGGCATTAGGCTTTGAAAAGCCCCTGGTGTGCCCGGAGTTTTGATTGGAAGATCATATCTTAGAGATATAGCTTTTTTTTTTTTTGTTATATAATTGGGGCTCAAAGGCGATACTCTTTTTTTTCTAAGGTGTCCCATCACTTAGGTGTTTAAACTTTCCAAGGTTCGTAGAACTCTTGCATGGTGGGTCCGGAGTTAAGGCATGCCCCGAATATCACGTGTGTGTGTGCACAATAGCTTACTTCGGGAAATGATTTCTTGAGATCTAAAAGGGGTGGCCATACATGGTTATTCTCAACTTTGTACACTGTAGTCCTAATTGTCAAACAATCTTGGAGTTCCCTATTTCATCGAAACACAGGCTTTCTGTGATTACTATGACTCCCCTTTTTGCAATCATGGTCAACTAAGGCTGAGAACAATTAATACGACTCTACGGAAACTACCGTATCATAATATTGCCAAATCTGAATATGTTTTGTACATAGGGAACACAAGGCTCAGTCTTCGTATGCTAAAAACAAAACAAAACACACTAAAGCGATGAAAAGTAGACTAAAAATACCTTCAAAACATGCAAAGATAAAAATAAATAAAAGTAACAACGAGGCAGCCCATTATGCCCACACATACACCCCAGACTTAAGAGTGTGGTGTCCTCGATGACAAAATAAAGGTAGAGAATCGATCTGAGAATAAGCTGCAATGGTAGGTGGCAATGTGAAGCGAGAGGGTGAGCCAGCTAGCACGTGATGCGGTCTTGGCTTCAGCGCGAATAATGGTGGCGTCTTAACCACAATAGCGTCCCGTGTCTGACTTGAAACCGTGCTCTTGAGACTCATCCCAATATTCGTCAAACCATGTGGTGAGTGCATGAATCTGGTTTGCCAGGGACTAAGTCGAATTGGAGGGGACCTCAAGGTCGCCTTCCTTGGGGTTGCCCACACCGGGTGTGGCTACTGGGGCATCATCATCGGTCTCCTCATCTGAATCGCCCGAGCTCTTGAACTTTGCCTTGGGCAGTGGTATGGGTAGGCGCTACACTGCTCTCGAGTCCCGAGCATCGGGACCTCGACGAGTGGTACAGCGAGTAATGGGTGAGGGTGGATCGGGGCAGCGGTGCTGCATCTCTCTTGGGTGACTCAATTGGCAGCACCGATGATGGACGATGTGGCCAAGGAAACCCTTGGTCGTAGACGTATGGGAGGATCGTCTTGTCGCCGTGGTGTGCTAAGATGTAGGTTAGGCTTAATTTTAACACATAAGAAATTATACGAGCCTTAGTACGGGCGTGAGGAGTGCATCGAAAAGTGGTGAAATCGCCCCCATCGATGGTTGCGGCTACATGCCACGGTCGTGAAGTGAGCTCTAGTCGGCGCTTATAATCATGTTGCAAATAGCGCCTGTACTTTCTGCCTTGTCGTCATCAGGCGGTAGATCACATTGATGGCACAGGGCTTAAACTCGACCCACTTGCCCAGACGAAGGCCGCCCGGCCTTGAAAGCAGGTGGAGTGGAACTCCCACACGGCAGAGAGCCGCCGGGGAACAGGGGTGCATAGAGTACGCGGTCGCGGTTCTAGATAATGAAGTTGAAGAACACATTGGAGGTGGGGAACCTGCATTCCGGGATGAACGAGCAGTTGAACAGGGACTCGTGGTAGATCCGCTCGGCCTCCTGAGAAATGAATCGGTGTGGATCTTCGGAGAATTGGTGCCACGAGTGAGGTGGAGGCAGTCTTTGTCTTTTGAGGTGGAATTGGAGCTTCACAGGAGCCTTAGTGGTCAATTTCGGCTAGAGATCTGCAAACACTGCAAAAAAAAAGGAAAAATGGAGAGGAAGAGTGTCACGCCCGGATCCCGACCCGACCCGATTGGCGGATCCGAACCGAGAAGTCAGGGCGCGTTTTCTCCCATACTATATATTATACTCTCTTGTCTTCAGGACTCTGCGACTGTTCTTTCTCGGGTATGCACAGTACCTATTAGTTCTATGAAACAATTTCGATAATAACAAAATCATTTATTTTTATATGAAGAACTACCAGGAGTGGTGTCCAGTCACAATCTATACACATATAAGTCCATCCCCCTTATACATGTCTGATTTCTATTACAAACATCGGAGATTGCGGAGCTGTGTGGTGAGCACTATCTACGGTCGGCTGCTTTGTGTGTGGAATGTTACATCTTATCCTTGTCTTAAACACGTACCTACGGATTGAACACGAGTGCTAAGTTTACACTGCAGCTTAGTGGGAACAAGCATGAATGACCACCCGATAGCGTATCACGATCTTATACGTATGCATTATATATCTAAACATTTTCTATAACGTAATTCCTTATCATCCCGATATTCCTATTGCATGTCAATCTTTTTCTATTACATGTTCTATGTCTTTAGCATCTCCTTTATTTATACTTTTACGTATTCTATTTGAGTACCTTACATATTCTATACTTATCTGTGTTCATCTTTCACGCTTGTTATATGTCTTTTCAATGTTCCTATTCTTTGTCAAGTTACATAGCATGTCTTTAAATCTCATATCTTTTTCATCTTCGGTTTATGATTTGTGCATTTTCACTTTCATCCTTGTACTATTGTATACTTTCCTATTATAGGTGATCATCTTGTACTTTTCATATCCTGTTATCTGTCTTATTCACATATTTCATATACATTTGTACGTTCTTATTCTATCTATCCTATACTTTGTGCTTTTGTATACTTTTATTACTTTTCTTGTGTTAATATACTTATTTTCATATCAATTTATACTATACTACTTGTTCTTGTAATTGTTTGTACTTTCATTGCATAGAAGTGCTATGCTTCTCATATCAGGTCATATCTTCTATACATATCATTTTCTTTTGGTTCGTAATACACCAAATACCTTAGAAGCGGATACGGGAAACTATGTGTACCCAGGTACTATCCTTTATCTGAAACATTCGTAACCATACCCGAAGGTATCATCCTTTGTCTGAGGCGGTGACCTATGTCATATGCTATGGTACGAAAGGTACTATCAGCATGCGAGGCGTGATCATCTATTAGTGACCGCGCGGGGCCACGATCAACGGGATCTATATCATCGACCGAATGGAGCCTCGATATCAAATACGCTGAATATCGCTGCGATATTGCCATCTTCCCTATAGGCATACCTATCTTATCCCTACAGGTCCCTAAGCGGACAATGTGACTTTATTACATTTGTTACATATTTCATAAGCATGAATAACTATTGTTATCATAATTGCTTATGCATATATACTATCATTACTTCTTCTGTGTATTAATTCTCTCATATCTGCGAGTTTCATATTACGGTTCTCATATATCTATATAGCCCTTTCTAGTCATATCTTTTTCTATTATTTAGTTTGTATATCATATATCATGAATGCATCTATGCACTTTTGTATTCCTACTCTTTGTATATAGCTTTACATATTCATATCTCTTTATATGAGTTATACATTTCTATCATGGTTAGCTATTCTTGTACTTTCTATATTCCTATCATGTAGGCTTTTACTCATTCACATTTTCATATATGTACCTATCATTTATGCAAATGTTCTCATTCCTATGCTTTGTCATCTTTTACTTATCTCTATCGTTCTCATCATTTATGTCTTTCTATCATATGTTCCTAGCGTGTTCCATCTTATTCCTTTCGGTATGTCTATCATATAGTCATATCATATAATCCTATATTCATATCATTTACGTATTCCTATCATTTGTTCTTAGCATGTTCTATCCATTCATTTAAGTATATCTCTTCATAATCCTATATTCATATCATATTCATGTTTTATGAACATATCTATATATATTACATTTTCTATATTTTCCTTTGTTTCACTTGGCTATTACATATAGCACTTCATACTTGTAAAGTATGATCTGTCTATGAAATCACACCTTATTCCTATATTCTTATTCCTCTATGAATCCTATTTTGCTTAGGAATTGGAATCAATCAATCGGATCATCAAAAATAAAGTTACGGCATTTTCATGCCAACTAGTCATTACGATTTTTCTAGTGACAGTTTGTATTTTACTTATTTTTAAGGGTCTTAACTTCATATTTTGGACACTATGTCCTTGTCTCATTTAAATCTAAGGTGCTAAGGGGTTCTATTCCAACTGGAGATACCCAATTCGAGCAAAACTCAAGTAAATCGAGAAACAACCGGACTTCTGTAATTTCAGCTACTTGAGAAACCAGAATTTGAACACATGGTCCCACTTCTAGTAGTTTTGACACTTAGAGTCATAATTTGAAGATGTCTATTTCTATATAGATGGTTCTTCTTGAAGTCTATTTTAATTGGCCACTTGAATCACTCAAATCGGATAAGAAATGAGTAAGTTATGGCCAAAATAAAAAAACTGGTCAAAACTGGAAAACTGAACAGGGGTGTACCGGTACATGTCTAACATGTACCAGTACATGTTGGCCAAAAATGACCAGAACACAAGATGTACCGGTACATGTTCAAGGTGTACCGGTACATGTCATGAAAATTGCCCAGAATGTGTGTTTTTCACCCATTTTTCCATATGTTTCAACCCCAATCAACTCTATACCTCATAAATACTTCAAAACCATTTCTATGTCATCTTATAATCACTTTTCTACTCAAATCCTCTTTCAATTACATATATTTATTCAAAAATCTTCCATGAATTTCCCCCAACACAACTCTAATATGGGTTATGACCCATACACAACCAAACATGATGATTAGTTAGGGTTTGTTCTAAACCTAACTCATTCTACTATTAACCATGAATTCATCCTTAGCAGAGGATTCTATACTTTGCTTGTGGTTAGGTTTTTTACCAACAATTTCATTATATCTTTGGTTAGGATGAAATCCTAACAAACCCTAGGTTTGGAAATCCTAAACTTTTCTTGAATGCCATACAAACTCCATATGATCTATACCAAGATTAGTTCCATACCTTAATTTGGCTTTGCTTGCTCTTCTTCTCCTCTTCCTCTTCTTCTTCTTCTCTCCTTTTGCTCTTCCCCTCTCTCTCTACGTTTTTCTCTCCCTCAATTGAGACCAAATTTGGTCTTAAATCAATTGTTTAGTTAAGGCCGTGTTTGGCCTTCAAATAAAACTCATTTTTGCTTTTAAGTTTTCATAGTACATTTTAGTCCCCATTTCTCTTTATCTCTATTCCATCTTTTCTATATTTGCATCAATCCCATCTCTTCATCTTATAACACTTAAGTCCTCAAGTGGTAAATTACATGTTACCCTTGGCTTTATTATAAATTCAGGTCTTTGTTTATTTTCGAAATTATATTTATGCTTTTAATATACCTATAACCAGTCAGCTTCATGGTATATTGGAGTGTTCTAAGGCGGCCAAATCTAACATGGAGGGGAAAAATAAACAATCAGACGGGTATTTATAAGGATCAAAATTGGCGTCGCTACGCCGCGACATAGGGCTCTACGCGGTGGTGAAGCATTACCATGCGGCGTGAGAATTCTGCATGGCTGCAAAAGGTATGCTTTCGGGGCTTCACGCGGCGTAGGGCTCTCTGGCTGGCTGCGTTCAGGCTGGATACAAAAAATAAATAAAATCGTTTCCTGGCGGCGTAGAGAGCTACGTGGTGGTGTACGAAAAGTATGGTCACACAGTTTATTTCATTTTAAAACAATTTGGCCATCTCTGCTTGGAATGAACTTCTTGAATCTCTTGAGTAGTGTACTTGAACCCTTTGGTATACAGAAAAACTCACCAACACATTAAAAACACAAAGCGAGAAAGATTAAAATAAGTCAATATGAAAGCAAATTAAAAGTAGAAAATAATGCATATTCAAAGGAGGAGAGGGTCTCCACGATAATTAGGTTTGCCTCTGAAGCGCGTGTTTAACATCATTAACTTCGACATTCTTGCAGCATTCTGTGAGAATGAAAAAATAATTGAACTGTTGGTGACCTTCCACACCCTTACTGTCCTGCCCCAGGTGTGCTTAGAATGGTGTAATGTCTTCCTGCATGGAATTCTCCTCTAAAATAGTGTTTCAATCTCCGGGCATTGACTTTGAACTGTCCCTTCTCTGGATGCATTATCTCAACCCCTCCATAGGGAAATACTTGAACTCTGAGAGCATTTCTTTCATTTTGACTTCAACATTAGGAAGAGTTTCGCCTAGAATTGAACCATGAGGCTTGTTGGCTATTTCAAACTCTTCCTTACAATATGTTTGTCATGCTGACTTTAAATCTTTTCCTTATAGATTGAGCATTCTCCATAAGCCTCATTGGAATTTCATCATTCATAGTTTACAACATCCACTTCTCTTCGGCTACCTTACTATCCATGTTTAGAAGCCTAGTTGCCCAGTATGCTCGATGTTCTAATTCCACTGGCAAATGGCATGCTTTCCCATAGACTAGTCGAAATGGCGACATACCCAATGGGGTTTTAAATGTTATCCTGGATGCCCAAAGTGCATCATCAATCTTCTTTGACAAGTCTTTCCTTGAACTATTGACTATTTTCTCCAGAATGGACTTTATCTCCCGATTTGACACCTCGGCCTGTCCATTTGCCTGTGGGTGGTAAGCGAGTGAAGTGCGATCTGTGCACCATATTTCGCAGACATCAATATCTTTGTTACGAAATAGTACAGTATCACGTGATCTATGCTCGTGGGGTGCTGACGGGTGCAAATATGTGGTTGCGAAGGAATTTGACTAAGCTACTAGCATCATTAAGTGCGTGTCGTATTGCTTTACCCATTTGGAGATGTAGTCACGGCGAGGAAGAATAGCAAAGTTCTTAGAATAGAGGAAATGGACATGAAGTCCATCCCCCATAAGTCAAACAACTCCACCTCTAGAAATGTGCGCATAGGTGGTTCATCCCTTTGGAAATCTTTGCATTCTTTGCTTATCACGGGTTTTATCTGGCCCGATGCGCGTCTTTTGAACAAGCTAGGCGGTGAGAAACTGTTGATTGAGTACCTTTTAATTGTCCTCTGGCCTCCAAAGTGTCCTCTACATGATAAGGTGTGGTAGTGATTTGAATACCACCCCATTTCATCTTCCGGTACACATCGCCTTATCACTTGATCAGCACAATGTTTGTATAAAATAGGTTCTTCCCAGTAGTAGTGCTTCAAATGTGCAAAGAACCTCTTCTTCTGCCAGTAGCTAAAATTGGGAGGGATAACCTTAGCCACTAAGTAATTCACATAGTCGGCAAACCATGGAACGGGCTTTGTGTCTCCAATTGCTAAGAGTTGCTCATCTAGGAAATCATCATTAACATGTACCTCATCTCTAGGCCCTTCCAATCGTGACAGATGGTCTACGACTAGGTTCTCAGTTCCCTTCTTGTCCTTGATTTCTAGGTCAAATTCTTGCAAAAGGAGCACCCACCGTATTAGTCTTGGTTTCGCATCCTTTTTAGTCATTAGGTGCTTAATGGCCGAGTAGTCAGTGTGCACTATGACTTTGTTGCCAATCAAGTAGGGCCTAAATTTAACAGAAAACAATGGCTAATAGCTCTTTTTCAATGGTGGCATAATTCAGCTGGGCATCATTTAAAGTATGGATAGCATAGTGAATAACCTGGAACATCCTCTCTCTTTTCTAACCCAACACTGCTCTAATCGCATAGTCACTGGCATCGCACATTAGCTCAAACGGGAGGTCCCAATATGTTGCTACAACTATGGGGGCCGATACCAATCTATCTTCCAGGATTGAAAAAGCTTGCACACACTGCTCATCAAAATCAAATGGTGTCCCTTTAACTAGAAAACTGGACAAAGGCTTTGCAATCCGAGAAAAATCTTTTTTATGAACACTTTAATAGAACCACAATTGTCTGAAAGCTAGCATGCCCTTTGCGATAATGGTGGAGGTAGTTTCTCTATTGCCTCAATCTTTTGCTTTGTCGACCTATATTCCTCTTGCAATGCGGGTGCCACGTACTATGCCTTCTGGCCTGTAAGTGGCACTTTTCCCAATTCAGCACAAGATTGTTCTCTTCACATCTAACAAGCACCGACCTCAGGTTTTCCAGAAAATTGTCAAAGGAGTTCCCCAATACTGAAAATTCGTCCATGAACACCTCGATTGTCTTTTCAACCATATCGAGAGCCTTGGCCATCATCTGTGTGAAATGTGCACAGTGCATTGCTAGCCCAAAAGGGCATCCTTTAAATGCGGAATGTACCATAAGGGCAAGTGAATGTCATCATCTCTTGATTCTCTAGGGCTATAGAGATCTTATTGTAGCCGGAATACCCATCCAAGAAATAGTAATATTCATTCCCTGTTAGCCTATCTAACATCTGATCTAGAAATGGCAGTGGAAAATGGTCTTTTCGGATAGCCTTATTCAATTTCCGATAGTCAATGCAAATTCTCCAACCTGTGACTATTCTGGAAGGTAGCAATATATTACTTTCTGTCTTTATCATTATTGTCCCTCTCTTTTTAGGCACAACCTATACCGGACTCACCCATGCACTGTCAGAAATAGGGTAAATAACCCCATCGTGTAGCCACTTCAGTGCTTCCTTGTGGACTACTTCTTTCATGGTTGGATTCAGTCTCCTCTGTGCTTCCACTGAAGGCTTATGACCATCTTCAAGCAGGATTCAATGCATACACATAGAAGGCGAGATCGCACAATCGATCGGAGACCATCAAGCTCATCCTTGTGATCACGAGTACTCTCGATAACTTATGCTGTACGCTGTGTTAAGGATGCTGAAATAATCACTGGTAAGGTGGAGGCTTCTCCAAGATAAGCATACCTCAAATGGTTGGGTAGTGGCTTTTGCTCCATCTTGGGTGGTTGTTCGAAGGATGGCACTGACGTTTGAACAATTTCGCCTAGGGGTTCGTAGTATTTCCTTCTATTAGTCTAAAAGGAGTCCATCCATTTCACATACTCTTTGACCTCTTCTCCTAGTTCTTCTGATTCACTGTATACCAGGCTAGTCTCCAAAGGGTCAATGGGGCCACTTTGGCTAGACACTATAGCCTCTACGGTCTCTATCATGAAGCATGTATCACTCTCTGCTAGGTGTCTCATAGCCTCAAACACATTGAACTTGACCTCGTCATCCTGTAATCTCAATTTCAACTCTCCCCGTTGCACATCTATCATTGCCCTTCTAGTGGTGAGAAATGGTCTACCCAATATTATGGGTGTTTCATTTTTATCTTCTTCCATGTCGGAGGCTGGGTAAGTCTGGCGGGAAGATAAATTTGTCTACCTTTACCAAAGCGTCTTCTATCACTCCCCTAGGATGTTTTAGTGACCTATACGCGACTAGAGTGGCTGTGTAGTTGGGCGAGGCTTCACTGATCCAGTCGTGCGTATATGGATAGCGGCATGAGGTTTGTGCTAGCTCCCAAGTCACCTGAGAGCCCTCTCAGATGGGTTCTCGATGGTACGAGGAATGATAAAACTACGGGTTTTTCAACTTTTGTGGCAGTTTCCTCAGAAGGATGGCACTACATTCCTCGGTGAGATTCACTATCTTGAAATCCGACAGTCTTTTTTTCTTCGACGGTATATCCTTCATGAATTTGACATAATTGGGCATCTGTTCTAGCGTCGACAAATGGAATGTTTATAATGTAGTTTCTTGAAAACTTCCCGAACTTTGTGAATTGCTTGTCTAATTTGACCTTCTTGACGTTGAGGGTACAAGGGTGAAAGTGGAGTTCGGTTAGTGGTCGGTGGGTCTTTAGCCTCGGCTTCTTCTTCCACAGACTTTTCTCCTGAGGGCTGTCTGATTAATTGCCCCAAAAAGTGCTATTTGAACCTATTTATTATAGATTTTGAGTGCTTTTTGTATACTAATCATTAATTAACCGATTTGCACATTAGATGCTACTATTCTCTTGATCGCATTTTGTGGCAAATTTTGGGTTTTTGCGAGAGCTAATCGTGCCAAAATTGTTGAGTCGATCCAAGCATGAAGAATTTGGGTCAAACTGGCCCATTCTGGTCGGATACCAGAAGGAAAAAAGAGCAGAAAATGCAAGAAAAGTGGGCTACAGGAAGTGGGAGCACTGGGAAATTTCCTCTGCTGCGCATTGTTCACGCTTACGAAGTCCTGGCGCGGTTCAGTTTTGCTTTTGGTCTCTTTGTTTTTCTTCCTTTTTTGCCCACAGGTGTAAGAATATGGGAGGTTATTTTTTGTAATATGGTAAAGGGGTTGGCTACAAAATCCCAGCCCGAAACCTTTGTTAAAGGAACGATAAAATTTCTAGGGCAAAGCTTTCGACCGTTTTTTCTCTCCGATTTCAGCTTTTCCTTTTCTCCCCCTTTTCTGCGGCTGCCCAAACACCCCTACGAGGATGACAACTTAGAGGATGTTTGGCTAAAGGCCTACTCCTTGAAGCGAGAAGGGTGTTGGGCGGAGCTCAGAAGTGGCGGTCCTCTGTTTCTTACGCCTTTTACATTATGGGCATTTATGCTCCTAACGCTTCCTCTAGGTTCAAATCTCTTAGGTGCATCTTGATGGCAGGTGTTGGCAATCTTTTAGGGTTCATTGGATGTGGCACTAGATCCCGAGTGATATCCATTAGTTGCCTCTATTTGTTAAATGTAAGATGAGTTTGGTAGGTTTTCAGCATGGGACATGGCGATATTGCGTTAAATGCCATCTTTCAAAAGGGAAAATCATAGGGTTTAGTTTTAAAAGCTAAATGAAGATCCGGTTCGGGAAATGACTATAGGTCATTTTTCCCCAATATGAAATAAACCAGAACTCAGTGTTGAACTTTAGAACCAGAATCAGTGGCGAACAACTTCGAGGAGTTCTCTTACATTTTTATTCATTTATTTTCATCCACGCAACCCACCCGTACACCATTTTTACTAAAAAACCTTAAAATCCAAACAAAATTCACCATTTTTGACTTCACTCCAAATCATTTGTCTGAGAGAAAACTCATCCACACAGTAATTGGAATACTGAGACATTTATCTGCACGATGAAAGCAGGCTCACGGTAGGAGGCTATAGAAGCAAATATTATTGATTCGGGATCACCCTCTTTGTGGCACGAGATCAAATGGGCGCCTTTATAGGGGATGGTGCCTTAGTGCGAGAGTGAGGAGGCGTGGAACACTTGTGATTCTCATCTGGATTGCAGTGAATCTCCTTTGTCGTTTTTTTATTTTACGGTAAAAGTTTTTAGTTTCATTTAAGCGTTAAAAAAAAAAAAAAAAATAGTCGCTGCCCGGGATCTTTGTTGTTTTGTGTTGCCACTGTTTTTGCAGCTGTGCGGGAATCCATTCAGTAGTTAGGAAAAACCTAGAAGGTAGGCTACTTAAGAAGTCGATCTCCCTCGAGAACTTGTATTGAACTTGAATTGAACCAAATGGAACACTTAGAGGAGAACAATACAGTCGGTACCCTGGAGGAACTGTAGAGGATACATGTCGATAAGGGACTATAAAAACCTTCCAGGAATCAACAACCACCGGGAGGAAATCAAACCCACCTAGATCCGTGAGGGGTATAGAGACCCGATGGATGAGTGCACCTCACACATGTGCCTCCACGGTATGCCTCTTTTTTTTGTGCGCCCCCTCGACCACCACGGCCAATCTCCCGGGTTGGAGCAAGCAATTCTAAACCTTACGAACTAATTGGGTGATCTTTGTGGAGAACAGAAATTTAATACTTGATTGAGTCAAAAATTTATGCATGGAGAACCCCTGGAACAAACATTAGATGGGTTTCAAAGTGAAAGTGGGTGACAAGTTGACGGCTACAATGTTCAAATTCAAAAAGCTTGCCAGCTTGATCATCGGGAAGAAAATCGGAGGATGGAGTGCTTGTTGAAACAATTTTTGGAGAGCAGGCTCAACTGCATCCTCAGGAGGAATTGAAAGTTGAATCAGTAGAAGCTCCTCCTGAGGAACTGCAGGATGCCCCACAATTAGGTATAGTATATGGGCCATGGAAAAAAGAAGAATAAATTCTTCCCTTGTTGAGTGAGGAAAGTAATGGAAATGAAGTAGGGGAAAAGCCCCAAAAGCCCATTTACCCCGAGCCGCAGTAGCCCCTTTGCCATCTCCAGGTGTATACCATGCCAACCTGATTCACACCCGGCGGCACAATTCACCCTCAAGCACCCACCACCAAGGCCACCCGTCACGCCCATGCTAAAAAATTCAAGAGATTAGTGGCCGGTATGCGAAATTTTGCCACTAGAAAACAAGATGGCATTTGCACGAACCGCGTAGCATAGTGGATGGTTGGAGTGCCGGTTGGTTTGGAGCACCCGAACGACATTTCGAGCTCTGCCGATTAGGCGACCTCCGTAGGCCTAAGGAAGTGGTTTGGGGGCTGATCTTCCCACATTTTGTTTAATTTTCTTGTCTTATTTTATTTTATTGTATTTTATTTTGATTTCGTTAATTTTTCTTCTTAGATTTTTATCTAATTTTTAGTTAATTTATGTTTTTTTTTAAATTAATTTTGCTTTTCACAATTTTCCTAATTTTTCTTGTGTTAATTTTTACGGTTTATTGTGCAAGATTTTGAAGCATAAATGTAAATTTTGAAAGCTTGGATTGAAGATCGGGGCAATCACGGAAGCGGAAGGAATGCCCCATCAAAGCTTAGCGAAAATTTCGCAATCCCCTAGCGAAATGCAAAATTTCGCTACGGTGAAATTTTTCGCTAAAAGGTAGCGAGAATTTCATTAGCCCTAGCGAAGTCTTGTGAGATAGCGCGAAATTGAAATTTCGCTATGAGTGATATTTAAACTAGCATAGAAAATAGTGAGTGTAGCGAAATGAGCAGTGTGATCGAGGTAAGGTAATGTAAAAAAAAAAAAAAAAAACGTATGTTTTTTTTTTATATATATTATTTTTATTTCAAAAAAAAAAATTTTTTAAATTTATTTTTATTTTAAAATTTTATGTATATATATAAAAAAAATCGTTTTAAAAAAAAATATATATTGTCTCTAAAAATAAAAAAAATCGTTTTTATTTTATAAAAAAAAAATTTTATTATTATTATTATTTTTTTATTTTATTTTATTTTTCAAAATTCAAAAAAAAATTCAAAAAATTTTAAGCTATTAGACATGTGGAAATTTTAAAACTATGTCAAATTTTCGTTAGCTTAGCGAAATTTCGTTAAGCTAGCGAAAATTCTTGGAAGCTGTGAAAATTTTCGCTATGCGCCCCACTTGCCTCAAATTTTGTTTAAGCTCATGCTTTTCATCCGAACTCCGTTTTAGGCGTTCTTAGTACCGTTGGAAAGCTTAGAGAGTGTAGAATCCAAATATGGCTAGAATGAACATTTTTGAGATTGTTATGAAAGTGTAATTTTAAAAATTCTCTAACTGGTCACTTTTTCTCTCTCTTTTCTTCTCCTAACTTGTTTATTTGAAGCCCAAACGAAGTGAATAAGGTGTCGATGGAAAGCTTGCGAAGTATCCTATCCAGAAATGATCACATCTCATCAAGGAGGTAACACTTCCTTCTTTAATTTTCCAATCCGAGCCCCATTTCGGACACCGAGATGTTTGGGTTGGGGGGAGAGTTATCGAAGGAAGTGACTTTTGTATTTATTCTTTCGTACTATTTTGTGAAAGCCCATTTTGTGATGTTTAGTGGCTTGTTGGGTTCCCCTTCTATAAAGTTGTTATACTAAACAGCTTACTTTTCAAAATTTGGACCCGCTTTTGCAACCAAAATTTTTGTGGTTTTCACGGCACAGAGGTTGGAAAATTTAAACTTTGTCCAATTCTATTGATGTTAGATTGGTTCCATGCTTGGTTGAGTGAATGATTAGTTGAATTCTTATTGATTTCGACCTTTTTCTTCCACCTTTAGCTAACCACACAGAGCACATTAGGTTTCAATGATGGTAGAAAAGCTGCATGACCTCCTTTACTTTGCATAACGCCCTAGTTTCATTGTGCCTTTAATAGGTTAAGGACCCCTGTGGAAAGAAGGCCAATGCGTCTTCGAAAAAAAAAAAAAAGAGAAAAAGAAAGAAAAAGAATAAAAATTGCAGTACTTTTTGCCTTGAAACCGAGCATGGTCAGGGTATATGGCGAACCTTTAAAGCGGTGCCCTAAACCTTTGCGGTTGGGAGCCACCGACTTGATGCTCGCTACATGGGTGGATGGGTGGAGTTTAGCAAGTTGTAGATCTTTGAGTCTCGAAATCATTCGAGATCGGTGAAATACGAAGAGTTTGTGGTCGAAAGATCCTTATGACTTGATCTTTTAAGCCTTAATTGGCTAGGAGTCATCGGTAGATCCCGTTACATGGACTTTGGTGGTCGATTCCTCGGCATTGCCACCTGGCAGCAAAAGAATTGTGGAATAAGAGGTGGGTCTGAGTCCTATTTAGGTTGGTTAGCATGCTAGGTAAAGTGGTAGTAGCTAGGTTGGGGGGAGAGTGCGAGTTTAGCGGTTTATTGTTGAGAGGCGATCAAATAAACACCTTAGATTTTGGTGGAAGTTCACGGTTGATTCGCGAAGGAACTCTTTAATACTCAATTTTTGTATGGCATTCATTCTCACCATGATGGTCATTGGACACGGCTTTGATGATTTTTACTTATGGTTAGGCATTTACTCATTCACAACCTTTTTGTGAGCGTTATTTTAATTATCGTTTGTATGTTCTCTCTTTCTTTCTTTTCTTTCATTGCTAAGGCCCAACAGTAATGTAGGTTAGAAGTGTGATTAGTACCCAAAAAGTGCTATTTTGAACCTATTTATTATAGATTTTGAGAGTGCTTTGTATACCTAATCATTCTAATTAACTTAGATTTGCACATTAAAGGTCACGCTGTTCACGTCGCGTTTTGGCAAATTTTGCGGTTTTCTTGAGCTAATCTTGCCAAAATTGTTTGAGTCGATCAAGCACGAAGATTCGAAAGTCAAATTCAGCATTATATCAGATACCATAAGGAAGAAAGAGCGAGAAAATGCAAGAAAAGTGGGCTACGAGGAAATTGGAGCACACAGGAAATTTCCTCTGCTGCGCATTGTTTTCACATACGAAGTCCTATTTGCCCGTTTGTTTTGCTTTTTGGTCTCTTTTGTTTTCTTAACTTGATTGTAGAATATTTGGGAGGTTATTTTGTAATATAGTAAAGAGGTTGGCTACAAAATCCCAATAACCTTGTTAAGAACCAATAAAATTTCTAGGGCAAAGCTTTAGGCCGTTTTTCTCTCCAGGTTTCGCTTTTCCTTTTCTCCCTTTTCTCGTTTGCGAAACACCCCTCGAGGATGACAACTCGAGAGGATGTTTGGCTAAGACCTCCTCGCGAAGCGAGAGAAGGCTTCTAGGCGGGCTCTGAAGATGCTTTGTTGGTCCTCTGTTTCTTACGCACACATTTATGGGCATTTATGCTCTAACCTTCACTACAGGTTCCAAATCTCTTAGGTGCATCTTGATCGACCCGATCGTGGCAATCTTTTAGGGTTCGTTGGATGGCAATACTAGATCGTGATATCCATTAGTTGCCTCATTTGTTAATGTAGATGAGTTAGGAGTAGGTTTTCAGCATGCAGGACCGTGAATGTTTGTTAAATGCAAATGCTCAAAGGAAAATCATAGGGTTTAGTTTTTAAAAGCTAAATGAAGATCCGGTTCGGGAGAGTATTATAGGTCATTTCCCAATGTGTGAAAAATAAACCCGGGGACCCCTCGGTGAACTTTAGGGCAGAATCCGGTAGACACTTGAGGAGTTCTCTTTTACATTTATTCATTTTATTTTCATCACTTGCAGCGCTTTGGCCCACACCATGTTTTACTAAAAAACCCAAAATCCAAACAAAATTCACCATTTTTGACTTCACTCAAATCATTTGTACAGCCCATCCTGTGTTCGACCACAGACATTTTATCTTTGCGTGCTTGACTACGCGATGGGAGAAAGACTATAGGAAACAAAATATTGTTGATTAGGATCACCCTACGTGGCGGCAGTCAAGCACGAAGAATTCGAGTCAAACTCAGCATTCTGAATCGGATACTAGAAGGAAGAAGAGCGTCTGAAAAGTGGGGCTACAAGGAGGTGGAGCACACAGGAGGCCCCTCCTGTGCGCGCATTGTTCACCTTTTGAAGTCCTGTTGCCCGTTTGTTTTGCTTTTGTCTCTTTTGTTTTCTTCCTTTTTGCCCGATTGTAAGAATATTTGGGAGGTTATTTTTGTAATATGGTAAAGGGTTGGCTAAAATCCTAAGCTGGCTCTTCATTAAAGGAACAGTAAAATTTAAAGCCCAGCTTTCAGCCCGTTCTCTCAGTTTCGCTTTCCTTTTCCTCCCCTTTTTCTGGTGACACCCTGCGGGGATGGCCTTCGAGAGGATGTTTGGCCAGAATACCTCCTTGAAGCGGAGAAGGAGCTGGCTGGGCGAGACTCTGAAGGTAGCGGTAGTCCTACGTTTCTTAACGCACACATTTATGGAGGCATTTGTATACAGCCTTCTCTGGTTCAAATCTCTTAGGTGCATCTTGATCGACCAGTATTTGGCAATCTTTTAGGGTTCATTGGATGCTTAATACTAGATCCAGTGATATTCATTAGTTGCCTCCTATTTGTTAATGTAAGATGAGATCGGAGGTAGGTTTTCTTGTCAGGACCGCTGAATCATTAGCTAAATACCATCTTTCAAAGGGAAAATCATAGGGTTTAGTTTTTAAAAGCTAAATGAAGATCGGTTCGGGGAAATGACTATAGGTCATTTTCTAACCTTGAGAAAAATAAACCCCGGGGACCCTCGATGAACTTTAGAACCGAATCCATTGGCAGACACTTCAAGGAGTTCTCTTTACATTTTATTCATTTTATTTTCATCCACGCAGCCCACCCATTACACCCACCTGTTTTACTAAAAAACTTAAAATCCAAACAAAATTCACCATTTTTGACTTCCGCACAGAATCAACTGTACGAAGAAAACCCATCACCGTGTTCGACCCTAGACCACTATACTACTTGAGTAGCTTATTCTATGATGGGAGAAAATTTTATAGAAACAAATATTGTTGATTCCAGATCACCCTACTGTGGCACGAATCATATTCCCTTTCTAACTTGTCATTCTGACTAATCTGAATTACTTCCTCGGTTTCTACCTCTCACATCCAGTGGCTTCCACGATGCGCTAATTCACGCCGCTACTCAATCAACAACTAACATGTTCATTACCTTCTCGTCTCGAGTTCACCTTTGAGTTGCTAGGTAATGATCCATGCTGTCTCTCAATCAACAATGTGGCCATTTGGCCTATTTGCACTTTCAGGTTTCGGAGTTGGGCCCCTTGATTCTATAGTTGGGTGGATTGGTTTTATAGCTGTTGAGCCTCATTTTGGAATGTGGCCTTTGTCTCATTCATAAATGTGCTATGGGAAGTCATCATATGAGCTAAGGCTTCTTCCAAATCCACTTTCTTTTCAGGTGGCGGCTTGCTCGCTTGAAGTGGTGGCATACTATTATGGTTGTTCCTCCAGCCATAGTTTTGGTTGCTACGATTGTCTGGCCTCTCCGCATGGCCTTGATTCGGTCGGATGCAGGTATGTTCGATATGTATTACCTCCCATCTTGTCCTTGTTATTGTTGATTCTGGCCGGAGGATTCACATCGCATGCTTGCTCTCTGTCATACGCGATTCAGCCGATCCACCAAATCTTGTGTTATCCATCATAAGACTTCTGCCAGTCTCCCGAGGGGTTGTCGAATCGCATTCGTTGTACCTTCGCACTTACGTGGTACATTCCAGTTAAGCGTGCGACATGGTTTACCAAGTTCACTAAGGAGTGCATTAATGCTCCCACTTAAGAGGCTTCTAAGGCGATCTATCTCGAGGCGATTAGAATTAGTAGTTGTATCTTTGTATACCATTAGCTTGATCCATAGTCTTTTCATGGGGCCTCTGGCGAGGCATCAATGATTTTCCTAGCTAAACTCGCTTAAGCCATTATAAACGTGTGCACCTACATCCCACTAGTTAACTTTGTGGCGTGACGTCTCCTCAATGGCTCATGAAATCTCTCCCGGGCCTCCCAGCCAAGTTCTCTCCCTCGGGTGTCACATTCAGTAATTCTTGCACCAATTGTGCGATCTTTGCAGGAGGGAAAATTTTGGTTAGAAATTTCTACACTAGAATCATTCTATGTGAAGGTAATGGAATCAGTGGTTGGCTAGTCGACCAATGCTTAGCTCGATAAGCTAAGTGGCCGATTGGGAACGGACGCAATCACGAGAGCTTCTTACGTTCTCCCCATATACTTGATTGTGTGTGATTCAATAAAACTTGTCAAATCTGCAATTGGATTTTCACTAGGCAACCCATGAAACTGTATATTGGGGAGCATTTGTAGAGTTACTCCTTTCAGCTCAAAGTTGTTCTCTTGAATGAATTGGTCGTCGTGTCGTTGGTGAACAACTATAGGTGTAATAATAAACTCCTCGAAATGCTTATATGCGGATTATCGAACATACAAATGATTTGGTGGCACGATCTCTGAATATGTCCATTCTGATCCACTGTGGTTCCATTCACTCTTAGGCTGTCTTTCATTCTCTTGATTCTGCATGATTTTAAATTGGGTTGCGTGTGCTTCTCTGCGTAATCGATGTAATGTCCGTTCTAGTTCAGGATCAAATGGAAGTAATTCCCTGCGATCTTGTCTTTGCATGCACACTAATTACTTTCCTAAAATCACAAGTATGAAGTCGAGACCAAGTCACAGCATAGATGAAATAAGGAAAAATACCTAAAACAAAGAATAATAATAAAAAAAATGATTAATAAGTAAAAAGAACTGAATAAAATAAAATTGATCCAAAGTACAATCTATGGCATTGTTGTCAATATCAACACTAAACTTCTCCCAGACGGCGGCGCTGAAACGACGGGTTGAAAGTGGTGTGTAGAATTGTAGAAATGCGGGCAGGTGCGAGCAAGTATCTGCGTCGAGTTCACATAGTGTAGTGGCTAGTCAAGTGTCGCCGCCGTTCTCACCACAGGCGCGTTGACACCGCTTGATGATCTTAGACAATATTGATCTAGTCCATATCAATTATGACTAAACGAATCGAATTAGAGAAAGCCTAATAATAAAAATTGGATGAAGGGTAATTGGCAGAAAACTGTGGTTTCGCCTTCTACCACACATGATGGATTTCTAACCTAGATAGTGCATTTATTTAATATTCCATATATTTATGTGCTACGGGTTTGTGACACCCCAAATCCCGGTCCGTTGACAATCAGAAGATTCGTGATGCTCTGCAACCTTACACCACAATCTCATATTTAGTCCCCTTTTCCCAAGACACAGGATTTAACAAAAATCAAGCAGAGTCTCCTTTATACGGGGAGCTCTACCCAAAATACAACATGTGCATTTTCATGGCAACTTATTAGTGCCCAAATAGTGTTATTTTAAGCCCTATTTATAGTAGGTTTTAAGCACTTTTTGAGTACTAATCGACTTTAATAACTCACTTGATACATTGAGGTCCCGACTTTGCTACTGTTCACATTTTTGTAGCTATTTCTAATAGTTTTGAAGGGCAAATACCTCATTTTCTTCAATCCAATTCAAACACAATGAACCCGAGCCGAATTCGAAGATGCATGATCAAACTAGAGGAAACTCGGGGCAAAATGTCAAGGGGGTTGCGTACCGCAACTCGCGAGCCTCACAGTTGCGTAAATTCTCGCAACACTGCCCCCGCACCTACTATTGACGCTTTTGACCATTTCTTTTGTGGTTTTATACAAGTTTGCCCTTGATGTAATTTTGGTTCATTTTCACATTTTTGTAATTTCCTTATACTAAGCACCTATATAAGCTCAGCCTTGCTTGTAAATCAATCAACTTTTCACCCATCAACTAAATCAAGGAAATCGCAACTAAGCTTCCTCTCGGCCGGTTTTGTGGATTTTCTCTCCCTCTTCTTCATTTTCTTGTATTTCGTAGCCAAACACCGCTGATGATGACAAATCGCGGGATGCTCCCATTAAAACCCCTCATCCTTGAAGGGTAGGGCCACTAGGTGTTGGTTTTGAGGCAAGCTGTATGTTCTCATGCTTTTCATATGCATTTATGGGTAAGTTCCCAAAAGATCTCACCCTTAGGTTAGAATCTCATCTACCTCAACAACGTGTATTTGGCAAGCTTTTTGGTTACAGTAGATGCTTACCTTTAGATCCACTGTCATCTAGTTAGTTGTCTCCTATTAGTTTCCTCGTAAAGGTTTTACGAGACTCAGATGCACCGGTCAGAATAGTTTATGCTTATTAAATGCTATATCTCAAGAAGGAACATTTTAGGGTTTAGGTTTTAAAGCTAAATGAAGATCCGGTTTGGGAAATGACTATATGTCATGCTCCCTAATGTGAGGAAAAAGACCCGAGGACATGTCAGTTAACTTAGAACCCTAAGCCCAGGGCCCGAGACTTTAAGGAATTCTCTTTTAACTTTTATTTCAATTTATATCAAGTTTTCAACCATTCACCCACACTGTTTTTCACAAACCCTAAAAATCAAACGAGAAAACATCATTTTCAAAACACTGCAACTCTTCTCTCACAAAGAAAACCCATCCCCGTGTTTGACCCTAGAGCCACTATACTGCAGTAGCTTTGCTACGTCAGTAGTAGGAATCCTAGGATATAAATTTTGTTGATTCCGAACACCTACTTGGCATAAACGAATCAAATGGCATCGTTGCCGGGGATGGTGCCCAGCGCAGAAGAGATGAGCTTAACTTGTGATCCAAATCACAAGTATTGGTGAATTCTCATTCCTTTTTTATTTTACCATTTTTCCCCACTTGCAGTTCACTACAGGGGAGTTTGCAAATTTCACGCAGGAGTTTTGAAAATTTATCAGGCATACCGTTTCTGCTTTGATTTTAGCTAATATCAACCTTTTTGTGTAGTCTTGTTTTTGTTGGTTTTTACTTGTTGTGTGTGTTCATGCGAGCTTATGCAAGGGGACGTAAAACACCGAAGGCATATCGAAAGGCTAAGTGCTCCATTGAACACAAGGTGTGAAATCGCTTTGCACACCAACCGGATGGGAGACCCCACCGAAGAGCAAACAGAGCCAACAGGTGTTCATAGGAGAACCCACGCCTACGGTGTCAGAGATCACAAGGCCACCCACCAAGGGGGCGAAAGGCACCATGCATTATACCCTTTGCGTAATATAGGCAAGGAGACCTTATCCGTTCCCCGTCCCAACTTTTCATGGTATGGAAAATGAAAATCCATACACACACATCAGGATTTTGAGGAAGTTTGCACGACTTTCAAGGAGGGTGCATTTGATATGGATTTGCTCAAGCTGAAAGCCTTCCCTTTGACCCTCAAAGATAAAGCAAAAATTTGGCTTAATTCACTTAGGCCAAGGACCATTAGGAACTGGGCAGAGCTGCAAGCTGAATTTTTGAAGAAGTTCTTCAATGCCTATAAAACCAACAATTTGAAGAGGAAAATTTGTACCTTTGCAGCTCATGACAGTGAGAAATTTTATCAGTGCTGGGAAAGGTATCTTGAAACCATCAATGCATGCCCACACCATGGCTTCGATACGTGGATGTTGGTCAACCATTTTTATGATGGAATGTCCCCTTCCATGAAATAACTCTTAGAAACCATGTGTGGAGTGGACTTCCTCAGCAAAAATCTAGATGAAGCCATGGATTTCCTCAACTATGTGGCTGAAACCTCCAAGGGATGGGATGAGCCGAACCCAAGGGGGGTAGAGAGAATTAAGCACACAGTAAACCCAAGAGGAGGCATTTATTCATTGACTGAGGATGTGGAACTAAAGGCTAAGTTGTCCACCCTAACCAGAAGGATGGAAGAACTTGAACAGAGAAATCGGCAGGAGGTATAAGCAGTGACTGAGGCATCTATGCCCAGTCAACCATGTTTCAATTGTCAATCTAACAATCATCATGAGAACATTGTCCACTTTCTCCTCGTTAGCGGATTTGATGGTTGAAAATGCAAATACAGGGCTGTAAATAAAGCCACCAACCGATGCCCGCTTAAGAAATAACCTATAATCCTAACTCGAAGAACCACCTAACCTAGCCTCGGTTTAAACCTCGTATGTTCCCCCCCAAGGGCACATCACAAAGAATAGTATGGGTCCACCTCCTCGCCAGCCAGCTACCCACCAACCTCATCACATGTCGAACAAGCTATCACCTGAGCAAGGTGGTGGAAATTTTGTAGAGGAGCGTAAAAACTATTAATGCTCGCCTTGAATCAAAGAATGGTAGAAAATGTAGAAAGCTCCATGGACAAAAGAATTGATAGCCCAACAAAGCCTAAATCAAAAAATTGATACCTCAGAGTCATCCATCGCACTCGACCAATCGAAGAATGCACAGAGAAAGGAGATTCCTTCCCAAACACTACCCAATCCTGGGAGTGCATGAACTGCGCTTATGCCAGTTGGAGCTTGCACCAAAATGGATGAAGTCCAGGCCATTATCACCTTGAGGAGTGGTATGGAAATTGAAAGTGTACCGGTCCCAAAACCCTGAAAGACTAGAGAAAAAGAGGAAGTGGAGCAAGAACACATATTCATTAAAGAGGATTCGATGAAGAAAAGCATGCCTCCTCCATTCCCCCAAGCACTGAGAAGCAAAAAGAAAGCCTCTAAGCAAGAAGGCATCCTAGAAGTGCTGAGGCAGGTAAAGGTGAACATCCCACTGCTTGACATGATCAAATGTGTTCCAACTGCGCAATTTCTAAAGGACTTGTGTACGGGGCCAAAAAGGGGTTGGTATTAATACAAAGGCCTTCCCGACATTGAATGTCGCCTCTATCATCCAAAGGCAAAACCCAGAAATACAAAGATCCGTGATCCCACCATCTCAAACTAACATTGAGTGGACTCAGATGACAAGGCACCGCTGTATCCGGGAGCTGTCAACCTAACGCCATACTCACGGCTACAGCTAGGTTCGGGGAGCCGAAGCCTACCAACATCACTCTATCCCAGCGTGATCGATCGAAAATACCAAAGGAATAGTTGAGGATGCCCTGGTGAAGGTAGACAAATTTACTATCCCAGGATTTCGTGGTTCTTAATACGTAACCCTCAAAGGGCATGTGGCATTAACCATGCCCATCATACTTGGGAGGCCATTTCCGGCCACATCTAATCCCATAATCAATCGCGTAATTATCATGCAACCACCTTCGATAACAAATAACATGACATTGGAGCTCAACATTTTTCACTTGAGCAACAAGGATAAGCCAGTAGAGGATGAGGAGCAGAAATCAGAAGAAGTCTGCCTGAGTGGCACAGGTGTAGGAAAGCACAGTGCTCAAAAACTGCAGGAAGAATTAACAAAGAACCAAGAAGCAGTTAATGAAGGATCAACTCGCATCGCCACTCCTTCCCGTATCTCGTCATCCCACCAAAGACCACCAGAGAGCAAGACGCTTACACCAAGGAGCAGGTTGAACTCCAACTCCGCAAAGAATCCACACAAAGAAGGAGGAGCTTCTCCTGCACTTCCATGAAATCTCTTAGGTGTACAACAGGGAGTGGTTCCTACAGGAACTTGTAAACCACTCCAAATTTTGATGGGATTTTTGCTTTACATTATTTCAAGTTTTAAATTAGGATTTTCATTAATATCCTTTAATTTTCAAATTTTGTAAATTTCCTCATTTTCAAGCTTATCTTCTCATAATTTTTGGTCTTGTGTTGTTGCAGGTGTTCCAGTGCTGGGTGGAACCAAATTTTGCCTGGAATTTCCCAAGTTGTGAAAATTGACATTCGCAACACTGTTCATCGTCACCCACCTGCAACTCTCCGTTTGCCTGCAACTCTTCGTTTCACTCTCCTGCAATAAATTTTTATATTTTGAGCCATCTAGTTAATGGCCATTAAAGACTATTAATTACCCATGTCTTCTCACCTACCCCTCCTCCCCTATATAAACCCTTTTGACCTTCATTTTTCATTTCACATTCCCCTACCAAGTTTCTGAAACTCCCCTCTCCCTCTCAAATTTGCTCTCCTTCAAGCCCAACAATGGCGAAGACTCGTGGGGCTCATTCCTTCCGCCTGTGCCAAAGCCCCACTCGGGCCAAGACTCCCACTCCAGAGTCGCCATCGCCGCCGCCTAACGCAGTACCGCACGCACCCCACCGTCGCCGCCGCCCTCACCCGCCCCACCGCCACCGCGCCTCGGGCCTCCGCCGCTCCCTACCCCCAACCGGCCGTCCGTGAGCCGCCGCCGCCGATGCCGAGGGCCCTCCCTCCGTGGCCCCGCCCGCAGGAGATATCACACCCGGTTGGCACCCACCCGCCGTCGATCGCATCCTCTAGGCCGCCAGAGGGCCCCACTTCCCAAGAGAGGGCCTGACTTCAAGCTCTCCGGAGTCATCCACTTCTGTACCCCCGCACCACCTCACCGCCTCATCGTGCATTTCCGGAGCCCCGGACCTATCCCCTGCATCTATTATCAAGCGGCCCTTCTTCCATTGCAGCCCCATCCAAGGGAATGTTGACTGCAATGGGATAGATCTATACGAGGAGGTTTATTACGATCTCCCGGCATTTGCCGAGACCCTGGAGGTCCGAGACTCCATGCTCCTCGTGCAAAGATACCATCTGGAGCCGTTCATGACGCCGCGTCGATATTTTTATCCTCGAGTAGTCATCGAGTTTTATCACACGATGACTTCTAAGCGAGAGGCCAACCCGATCGTCGCATTTTTCCACGGACACGCACAAAGATTACTTTCGCCCCGACACACGGGCCTACTCTCCATTTGCCAGCCGGGTCCTCGCCAACACAACCGGACATAGATGCGCCGGCCCTCATCCTCGACCAGGGAGATGGTTCAGCTTCTCTCCATGGATGCTACTGGTGGGACTATATTATTCAGGCGGCACCTCCCGTAATGTATGCTTTTGATAGACCACATTTTGAGGCCTAATCTGTTCCCGCTCCAACATATCGTTCAGAGGAGATGAGCTATTTTGGAAACCTTATATCGTATTTCAGGGGGCTTCTGGTTCAGTCCAGCAGAGTTGGTTATGACGTCCTTGTTTCACTCTCCTCCCCGAGGACAGTGGTCCACCGTCTGAAAGTTTGCCCCCATGCCGAGTCCATGCTCTATTTCCCCCCACGACTCTTATGCCAGTGCTAGAGTTACATCAAAGTTCCCGCCGAGCCCCCGAATATCGAGCGTCGTTGCGGGCCGCGTGAGGCCACCCTTACTGTCGATTGGTGGCAGGCTATGCCTCGTGCCTTTCATCTTCCTCTTCTCGGACCAGACGAGGGATGAGCCATTGGGCCGATAGTCCACTAAGGACATGTCCCCTCATAGCCGAAAGACACCGAGAAGCCTCCGCTCCATCAATCCTCTCCATCAACCCTCCATTAAATTCCTCCATCATTCCTCCAAACCTCCACCTACCACAACTCTAGCACTTCGCCTCCAGGCCCTCTATCTCACGTATCTTCATCCCCATGGTGTCTACTGCTCATTCGTACGCAGCCGGGTTGAGCACCCCCGCCGCACCGCCCCAGCAGTTCATTACCATCTCTACCAGGGACTTTCTGACTGTCATAGAGGCAATCCACACATTCTCCGCCATTACGGCATCATTTGCAGCCTCCTATGTCACCCTCGCAGATAGGATGACTCGCACTAAGGCAACCATGGCTCAGACCAGCGCCATTCTAGCACGTAATCAAAGTATCCCCATGCAAACTGAGTCACCAGGCCTCCCCAGCGCTCCTTATGTCCCCGTCAGCCTCAACCATCCCTCCCTGAGGCATCAACTCCTCCACCATCACCCGCAGATCCTCGATGTTTTGGCAAACAAATAAAGACGCCCACTCCACCAACAAAGACTCCTGCACCGTCCAGCCGAGGATGACTTTCCTCCACCCAATCGACAGGAGGTACCACTCCCTCCACTCAACTTCCTCTCTCGGTCCTCATGTCGGGAGAGTTAGTATACCGAAGTGATGTTCATACTATTGACTACGCTTTTCTTGTACCACCCTCATTTTCAAGAAAGCCCATTTTTGTGTATATTTTAGAGGCTTCAGAGCATTTTTACAAAAAGCTAAAAATTTTGTAAATACACCTTTATATATAATACAACTCTATTTTTCTACACTTTTGCATCTCATTTTTGCCCCATATTTTGCATAACGCCTTCCGTAAGTCGGTGTCAAGCACCAGAGTGCAACCATCAATGCTAGAATAGTTCCATGCATGATTGAGTTGTTGGTTAGTTGTAGACCCTAGTAATCAACCCTTGTCTTCCACCATTATCTAGCTACACACACAGTGCACATAAGTCTTAGTCAATAATAGGTCGAAGTTGCATACCCCTTTTACAGACAACCGACTCCAAATTTCCTTCGTTGGACGACTCATAATAGGGTTAAAGTTCCCCAAGAAAGAAGGCCAATGTGTCTTCCAAAAGAAAAAGAAAAGACCAAAGAAAAATAAAAAGAAAAGAGAATAGAAAAGCCGCGGTGCTTTGCCTTGAAACCCGAGCACATTCCGAGGGGTATATGGCAAAAGCCTTTAAAGCCCGGGCAGCCCTGCTTTAACCGGTTAGGATCCACGACTAGTGCTCGCTACATGGGTGGATGGGTGGAGTTTACGAAGTTGCGTGTGCTGGATTCTCTCGAAATCATTCAAGTCCGGTGAAACCCAGTATTAGTGGTCGAAAAGATCCTTTTGACTTGATGGCCTAAACCTTAGTTGGTTGGGAGTCATCGATGGATCCCCGCTACACTGACTTTGGTGAAGTCGACTTTCAGCATTGCAACTTACAATACAATAAAAGTGTGAAATAAGAGGGAACTAAATCTATTTAGGATGGTCAATACTTCCAAGGCATTGCAAGAGTTTGGTTGGGGGAGAGTAGCTTAGCAACTATATTGGTGACAACCATCACCGAAACACTTAGGATTTCGTGGAAGTTCAAAGGATTTCCTGGAAATGAACACTCATTCAAACTCTTCCCCGTATGGCACCTTATTCTTCCAAGTCGGTTTATGCAGTTGTCCCAAGTTTTCATACTTCAAAGGTAAGGCCTCGCTTTGATACACACTTTTTGAAAAGACAATCCCTTTTTGCATACATATAGCCTCAGATTATCTTCTCTTTCTCTTTTATCATTGCGTATGACTAGCAATGTGTTTCCATAGGGGAGTGATTAGTGCCCAAATAATGCTATTTTTAAGCCCCCTGCTTTTATATCAGGTTTTAAGTTAATTTTTTGTGTACTAATCGACTTTAACAACTCCAATTGGATACATTGAGGTCCCTTTAATTGCAATGTTAACATTAGCTATTTCTAGTAGTTTTAAAGGGCAAATACCTCATTTTCTTCAATCCGATTCAAACACAATGAACCCGAGCCGAATTGGAAGATGCGTGATCAAACTAGAGGAAATATGGGCAAAAAAATGCCGATAGAAATTATGATTTGAAAATGGTAGTTATGGTACTTTAACTCACATTTTCATTAAATACAATTTCATGAATTATCTTTCCACATCTGTCGTTATCATTTTTGACCGCTTTTGTGGTTTACACAAGTTTGCCTTTGATGTAATTTGGTATTTGCACATTTTTTGTAATTTCCTTATATTGAGCACCTATATAAGCCTCGGGCCTGTTTCAGAATCAATCAACTTTCTCAAAATTCATTAATCAATCAAGGAAATTGGGCTCGAAGCTTCCTCTCCTCGGCTGGTTTTGTGATTTTCTCTCCCTCTTCTTCATTTTCTTGCATTTTCTTGGTAGCCAAACACCCCTTGATGATGACAAATCAAGGGATGCTCGGCTAAAACCCCCTCATCCTTGAAGGGGAAGGCCACTGGGTGTTGGTTTTGAGGCAAGCTACATGTTCTCATGCTTTTCATGTATGCATTTATGGGTATTTAAGTTCCTGCATCTCACCTTAGGTTAGAATCTCATAGACCTACCCTCACCAACGTGTATTTGGCAAGCTTTTTGGTTACAGTGGATGCTTACCTTTAGATCCACTGTCATCCAGTTAGTTATCTCCTATTAGTTGCTGTAGGTTAGTTTTATGAGACTTGTATGCACTATCAGGAATATTTATGCTTATTAAATGCTATATCTCAAGAAGGAACATTTGCAGTACAGTGCTTTAAAGCCTAACGAAGATCCGGTTCTAAACGCACTATATGTCATGCTCCCCAACGCGAGGAAAAAGACCCGAGGACATGACGGTTAACTTAGAACCCTAAGCCCAGTGGCCCGAGACTTTAAGGAATTCTCTTTTAACTTTTATTTCAATTTATATCAAGTTTTCAACCATTCACCCACACTGTTTTTCACAAACCCTAAAAATCCAACTAGAAAACACCATTTTCAAACATCGCAATCCTCTTCTCTCACGAAGAAAACCCATCCTCGTGTTCAACCCTAGAGCCATCATAGTACTGCAGCAGAGCTTTGTATACGCCGCAGTGAGGGAATCCTAGGATATAAATTTTGTTGATTTCGAACACCTACTTGGCATAAACGAATCAACAACCTGTCCCGATATTATACAATGACCACATCGGGTCCACATACGAGTAAAAATGGCCACGTAGGGCCCATTTATCCATATAAATACAATCTATATCACCGAAGCCACTAAGAGTTATTACATCACTTATTTACAAAACATTATATTAAAAACTAACATGTTCTAATATAATATACAAACCCGGATCAAGGCCACAATCCGGCCCGCTTTGATGATGTTGGCCTCTAAGGAGCACCGTCACCAAGACATGTCCTATACTTGAAAGGGGGTCCAATTTGACGGTGAGCTAACGCCCAAGAGGAGATAAGTCCCCATGGGCGGGCTATTCCCCACCTAAATGCACATGAATGATCAAACAACTAAGCACACACCAACCTAGGACATGCAATCCAAGCACGGAATCCTACTTGTCATGAATGAGACACGACTCATCATGCCCCATATATCAAGTCCTCACCGACTCCCTCAAACATGCATTTTGCCATGAATGAAAACCATTTCCAAACAAAGGTATTTGTTTTTACCCGTGGACAACCATCCGATGTATATCAATTGAGCATACTCTGACGATTAACATTATATGGATAACCCTTCGATGTATATCAATTGGGCATACTCCGATAAATAATATTGTTGGTCAACCCTCCGAAACAATTCTCTCAAGAAACCACCTCATGCACTCACTACTACTGTTCTAAGGTGCCCCAATGCATGTGAAATGCAATGAGCCATTTCCATTTCCTTAACCCATGCAACACCATGCAAACCGTGGATCTCCACAACCCATTCACCAAGGATGGTGAATGACAACGACTATGCACTCACACCCACACCATGCGATGTCCCCGTGCACCAGTGCAATGCAATGTGCCATTGCACCTAAGTCATGCCCACGTATAAAGACCTCTCTACATGGACACCCATACCATACACTCCACCAGAACCATGGACACCATGTCTAATGCACACAATAGTCCATACATTCATCAAACATTAATATACATCCAGTCATACTAACATTTATCACATTCATGTCAACACATCAAACAAGCATGCATCAACATCATTCCAACTACTACTTAGATAAGTAATGTCATATTCAAATCCCACACATCACATGGCAATACACGCCTAATAAACCAGCTTTCTCTACAACATGCCATGTAGCAGCTTGCCATGTCCACACGAAAACACTAATACAAACCCAATATGTTAGAGCACAACATATCACATCCAAGCAGACACCTCTAATCAAGAAATGCCATTTCAATCAATCGCCACAAACACATGTTAACATTTCACCCAAGTCACTACCTAGAAAGTAATGACACACCTCATTTCCTAGGTTAATTCATGGCATATCAAGCACCTAAGATAGCTTCACAACCTTCCATGTAATGGTCATCAAGACACAACTCCTCACATCCAATACAACCAATAATTGAAGTACACTTGTTGTAACAATCAATTTTCTAAATAAATATTTGAGCACCACTGCTGTTGAAAATCATGTGGCTGTGATTCTTTATACTCCCTGTGATCTTTCCATAGAGTCCAAGAACACTCCAAAACGGAGCTCGGACGAAAGTTATGGTCGTCCTGGTTGGAGGCTCTATGAACAAAGGATCGACGCACTAAACTAGTAGGCCTACTTTTTTCTTCATTTTTGGACAAAATATGAGTTGAAATTTTATCAAGATATATATGGATGGATTCTAGACTCAAAGGACTTTCCATAGAGTCTAAGAACACCAAAACGGAGTTTGACGAAAGCGTCCGAAGTTGGAGGACTTTAATAACAAGCAGTAGCCGGGCAGCCTATGAAACCCACGAAATGGTGTTCCCTGGCTCCTTTAAAGCTCCCCACATGCCATTTTTCCACCAAACTCATCCCGTAAACAACCCTTTCACCCAAAGAACAAACCCGTCCCACTATTGGAGTCTGTACTAGTCATAAACATGGCACAAAAACTCATCCTAACTCAAAATTTAAAAACTAGCTTCAAAGCTACCCAAAAAAAAACTGGACACCATAGCTCCAAAACCAGAAAAAATTCAGTTTTTGTGTCCGGGAACACAACCAAACAGCCCTTAGGGCTCAACCAAGACCAAAAGAGCATTTAGATGAAATATAAACCTGAGTAGGAGGGTTCCCTACCTGTTGGAGCGAAGACGAAACTTTTTGGAGTCCCAAAGACCCGAGACCCACGGCCTTCCCGAACTTCCGCTCGAATCTTTGACGAAAATTCTTGATTTTGGTGTCCACGCATTGCCCTCGACGGGTACTTCGACTTTAAGTCTTGGCCCAATAGAAACCGAGCCCCCGATCTCCGTAAATCTTAGAGATAAGGTAGAGCTTCTCTCATTAGATTTTCTTCTCCAAACCCGAAATTCCTGAAACCGCATGTTGTCGGCACTCACGTGCAGCTCCCTATCTAGATGAACTTAAATCTTGGCCCGATGTGGATTCGACCACCCGATCTCCGCAGAACGATAAGGTGGAGATTTTCTCCCTCTATCTCACTTCTCCCCTCACTGCCCTTTTTCCCTCAAAAAAATGAGCTTTTTTCCTTTTTTTTTTGCTCTTTAAGATAAGCGAATGTAAATTCCACTTGCTTCACACGCCTCACTACTCGGGTCCGTTCGCTTTCTCTGCCTTCTAAACAATTTATTTTCGTCTTAGTTCAATTTATTTTAAATGAACTTAACTCAAGTCATTTCCAAACTCTCGATATTTTTAAGAAAATCTCGTTCTTGGGGTTACTAGATACCTAACTTCAAAAATTCATAAAGAATTCCTCTACCTAGGAATTCAATAAACTTTCTTTTCGAGTTACTTGTTTTCGTGACACGGACTCAACGGTGCAGTCCGTTTTGTCATCCGAGCTCTAGGGAATTTTTTAGGCTTCCCTGAGCCATTTCAGCAACTTATTATTTTATTTTATACTTTTAGAAAATTTTAAATTTTTCGGGGTTCTACAGGGTTGATCGTGCCTACAAGCTATTCTCTCTCGAGATATAGCTACCTATCTCGCTAGTGGTGTGTATTCCATCTGCTTTCAATCTCTTGATCCCAGATGCATGAATGTGCAAACCCTAGTGCTACACTTGGAATGCGGGATATCTCTATTCCCCGATTGACCAAGCATTGCTTTACCCATGTCCCTATGAGTCATCTTCTCACGATATCATACTCTTAGCATTAGCATGCCACAATTAGCCAAATAATAACACGTGATTAAATTCAGGAGTAAAACAACCATAGAAATTCATATTTATATTAAATAAGCCACAATTAAAGTATTAATCCATAATGGTGCGGTTAGGGTTGACAAAACCCTAGAGAGAAAAGTTAGTTCATAGTGATTTTCATTACACATTGAAGGATTTTCAACATCAAACGAATTAGGAAAAGAAATACAGAACAAACCGTCTTCGCGATCTCTCAAAATTCGTCTTCACCAATCTCTCTCTATCCGCCTCTCCTTGTGTTCAGATAGCTCCCAACTTCACTCCTTGCCTCTCAAAATTCTGTTTCCTTTCTTTTATATCTGGGGATCCTCGAGCCCATCAATGGCCCGTAAAATAAGAGTTTTATCGTCCCGCTTGGCAAAGAGACTTCACACGCCGCGGGCGACTGAGTTTTCTGACCATTTAGGTTCACAGCTGCAGGTTTCACGCTGGTCGTGGCACTACGCCGCAGCATGGAGTGCCTCGCCGCCTTCTATGCACCCCCGAGGCCTCCACCGTCACTTTTCAGGCTTTTGTCAGCTCTTGTATTCTACATTTGGGGCCTTTTATTCCACACATCGACATGTCCTATAAAACATTATAGTATGGATTACGCACATTAGTGAATAAGGAATGTGAATCATGCAAAATGAGCTATAAAAACACATAGAAATTATACTGGAATGCATGCATGATTCACTCCGATCACGCGTGATGGTGCCGGAGTGTTTCCTGCTATCCGTCAGACACCAAGGTGTGATTGTCTCAACAAGATTTACCTTTTGAATGGCCCGTAACTTCGCTTTCAGCTTCATGGTTGCAGGGGAAATAAAGAGCAAACAATGGTGTTCACTGAAAATGAGCGGCCACCCAGACCGTGAGAGCAGCAGTAAGAGAAATAAAACAAATCGTAGAACCCGCTTCGGTACAAATGGAAGAAAGTATTCGAGTCTGTATATGTGAAAAAGTATGGTTACATGTATAAGGCTTAAAGCTTACAAGTTGCTATACAAATCTTAAAAAGGAAAATATACAATTGCCATATACATATAATCTAGCAAATACAAATTCTTGGATTGGAAGTTTGAGCGTCTTTCAAAAATCTGTTAGCTAAGGAACTTACCGTTATTCAAACCTTTTGGGTGCATTTGATTTCATAAACTACTAAAAAAAATGCTAAAAACTTATTTTCATAATTATCTTTTTAAAAATATTAACATAATTAAAATAATTTAGAAATTTATGTAAGTAGAAATTATTTAATCTTTATATAACTAGAATTTTGAAACTCTATGCCTACAAAAATAAAAGACATGAAAAAGGATACTGAGGAAGAAATTAAGTGTGAATGTTGGATACCCAAGTGCAAGCGAGCAAGGAGCGAGGATGGTGTTGGATGCCTATTCTGGGGCTTTTGCAACTAAATTTTATGAGTTAGAAGCTTATGTTGATGAGTTGTTGAGAAGAAATCCAGGCTCTACAGTGAACATGGAGATATGTAGAGATGATCTAAAAAGGGGACGAGAATCATTAAGAGAATTTTTGTTTGTTTGAATGTCTGTGAAAAGGATGGAAGGTAGGTTGTAGGCATATTATAGGCTTGGATGGATGTTTTTTGAGGAGTAAGTTCAAGGACGAACTTTTGGTTGCTTTAGGAAGAGATGGGAATGAACAAAATTTTCCTATAACACGGGCTTGTATGAAAAGTGAAACAAAATTGAACTGGGTTTGGTTTCTAACATTGATAAAAGGAGAGCTGGAATTAGGATATGGGAATCAATTTACTTTCATATCATATATGCAAAAAGTATGATACTACCCACTAATTTCATTTATTTATCTTTATTTATGAAGGATATGAGTTATATATATATATATATATATATATATATATATATATATATATATATATATATATATATATATATATATATTGCATTTTAATATAGGGTTTAGCACGTTGTCATTGAGGGCGTCATGAGGTCGAGCAGATGGAAGACGCCATATATTTTCAAATTGGTTTAAGATACATAGGGGAGGAGAGATGAAGAGGCAATTTTGGAAGGCAACTTAGTCTACCTTTGGAGAATAATTTGTTGACAACATGAGGCAACTTGGAGACGTGAGTTCAAATGCTACAAAGGATTTGATGAACTACCCACCACACACATGGATAAGAGCCTACTTTAGTGGTAGATGTAAGCCATGGGCGATGGATAATAATACGGTGGAAAACTTCAATGCATGGATCCTAGAGGCTAGATATATGCCAATTAGGACAATGTTTGAGTTTATAAGGAAGAAAACTATGAACAAGTTAGGTATGAAAGGTATATTATGTGAAAAGTGGATCAATTCTTTTAGTCATACATGTAATGAAAATTTTCAGATCAACAAAGGGATAGTAGCAGGTCAAGTGTTATTAATGGAGATACAGCTATGAGATTCAAGAAGGCATGACACACACACACACTATAGATTTGATAAGCACCAAGGATAAAAATATCGGTTCATGAATATATCACATATATCATAAATATATCGGTGGATATAACAAAGATATATTTGTGGATATTTTTACATATAAGAGAAATTATTTAAAATGTATGAAAAATGGTAAAAAAAATTTTATATTTGATAAAAACAAGTAAGAATGCATATATTAAAGTTATTTTATAAATATAATGTAAATAAGTATAATCAAATATAAAATTATCAATAATGAAAAATGTATTAATACTTAGATTTTAAATATATAAATATAATTTTTTGAAAAATAGGTCAAGAAATAATTGATTTCATTATATAAAAACAATTTATGCATATTATATAAAAATACTTTTTTAATATAAAAATTAAAATATGAGGTTCCCTTATTTTGCTAAATGTAGAGATTTATAAGCATAAACATATTATATATAAATCTATAATACTGATAAAAATATATGCAACTTGAAAATATATTTATTATATTTATTTTATCTCAAATATATTTAATTATATCATTATATATATATATATATATATATATATATATATATATATATATATATATATATATATATATATATATATATATATATATATATATATAAATCTAAGTATATTTGATATTTCATTAGACCATTAGACCTTAGGATTTACATTTTTCTTCGTACGTTCTTTTTTCTTTTTTCCTTTTCTTCCTTTCTTTTTCCTCTTCTTCTCTGGTACCGGTGAGGATCTCCTTTCTCTTTCTTTTTCTTTCCTTCCCATCTTCACTTTTTATGGCCAGCACACCCTTTCCCCTCTCTCACTTCTCTTTCCTTTTCCTTCGCATCTTGCACTTTCCACTCTGCTCCGTCGTTTGATCGTCGATCATTACCTGCTGCTGAAGCGTTGATAGAAATTTCTTCCGATTTCGGTTTGTGGTTCTTAGAATTTTGGACCAAAGGTGAGAATCTAGGACCCTTCTTCAACACATCTTCGCTTTAGGGTTTTGTCAACAACTCGACTATAAATAGTCATAATATTGGCAATATATGTCGATATTTCGATTTAAAACTAATATTTCGTCGATAAATTGATGATAATTCCGACATTTAAACAATTTTTCCATCAAACAATAATCGGAGTAGCTTATCATATCGAAGCCGATCGACACACGATATAATGTCAACATATCGACAATATATCTTGATTTTTTCATCCATGATAAGAACACATATACTTGTAGGGCATGCGATATATCAAGTATTTCGTGCCAATATTCTATATTTGCTTTTGTGCACACTAAACAAGAGCCAATGGACCAAATTTCTAGTTTCTATCACATTGATATGTATAAAGCTGCTTATCAATTTAAGATAATGCCATTTAGAAGCAAAAGGTTCTACAAATTGGATTAGTATCTCCCAATTGAGCCACCTCATGTGGAAAAGAATAGAGGAAGACCAAAGACAAAGAGAATAAGAGAAGAGCATAAGCAAACACCTAAAAGACTAGCACACAACTTTCAAGAAAAGGGATACATGTTACATATTCCATCTGCAAACAATAAGGACACAACAAAGCCAATTGCTTAAAGGTTTGTTAAGCTTATCTCTTATTTCCTTAAATTGATTTTTAATTCATAATCTTGATTGTTTGATGTCTTTTGATGTTTAAGAGGTAGAAACATCATAGTAGCATTATCTCACATCATCTAGCTCAAACTCAATCAAGCCAAGCCCTTACTAATTCCCCTCATGCACATTCCCCTACTCATGTCCATGCCCTTGCTCAAGTCCCCACCCCTACCCATGCCCATTCCCCTGCTCATGCCCCTCCTATCGACCATGCCCCTCCTCATGGCTATGCCCCTTCTCATACCCCTGCCCTTTCTCATATCCATGTCCCTTCTCATACTCATGTCTCTACCCATACACATGCAAAATCAAGTTCAAGAGGCTAATTAAGTCAATCTTTTGGTGGTTTTGGTATTTTATTTGATGAAAGTATTGATTCTATCAAATATTGTGTAAGAGATGGTGGTTTTTATAAACATGTTCATTTAGCTTTATATCACATACACATTTATATTTATATTTTTTTAATGAAATATAATGTAAAACCCGAGAAAATTCTAATTTTCTGAAAAATGGTAAAATGATCATTTCGGTCAAAATCTGGCTACCACGTCGAATTTCGTCGACTTCAAGACAGTCGGAATTTCACGTTTTTCAAGGCAACGGAGGTAGTGCGGGACACTTGGCACATTTTGAGTGGCTCACAGTGTGCCATGTGTCAAATGCAGAATTAGTCAAACAAGGAGAGCCAAGTAGGGCCCACATAGACATGTGGCATCTCCTAATTGGATATAAATCCAAAGTAGGTGAATAAGAGGATAAGAAATCCAAGTCAACCAATGGGAGGTTGACAAGTGGCAAGTGAGAGGACAAAAGGGGAATAAATGAAAAAAAAAACATCTCTCTTCTTCATTTTGGTCGGATCCCAAGAATTCGAGGGGAGAACAGATTTGCAGAGAGAGAAAGTCGAACTTCTCTTGTATTTTTCTCCCATTGCTCTGACCGCTTGCCTCTACGGCAAGAGGTGCTGCTCCACGCTACAAGGGCTACGTGACACCGATTTGTGAGTTTCGACAACTTCGAGAGGTATGGTCTTCCTACTGGGTTTATTTTGGCTTAAGAGCCTTGTTAATGGTTCGATGGTGTGAGTCGTGGAGGAGGCTTGGCCGTCCCAAAACTTAGGACTGAAATGCTATAATTTTTAGGACCCGTTTTGGGCAATCCCGGACTGATCTCGAACAAAAAAATGGTCCTTGTGTGCCTTATATGTGTATTATATTTGTGTGTTATTGCTTGATATTTGAATAACATGCAAATTGTGGTTTTGGGTGTTGTGAGGCCGAAAATGGCCATGGATTTCGGTTCCAAAGAAGTGGAACCGAGGTTGATGAGGGGGCTGTCCACGATTCGCTTTTGGGGACTCGTTAAAAACAAATTCCGCTTACTGTTGGACCGAAAAATGTCCATGTGACCCTTTCGAATTGGATGGCATGGATTGTGTGGAAAATGATATGTCGATGCATGTAATTTAATGTGTTAACATGAGGTTTGGAATTATATGAAATATAATTGTGTGTGAGTCATTGGAATTGATATGAATTGGCATAATGCATTTCATATGCACCGAGGCACCCTAGAATAGTAAGTGTGAGTGCATGACAAATAAATCGGAGGGTTGTCCAAAGGATGAATTCTTTTGTAAAATTATTAAAAATAAATAATTTTATCGGAAAGTTGTCTAAAGAATTGTGTTGGAAAAATTGTCCAACAATTCACGTCGGAGGGGCCCATGAATTGTTTCGGAGAGTTACCCAACAAATTCACCTCAGAGGATTGTCCAACATATTTATATCGGAGGGTTGCCCACAATTAAAACAAATATTTTTGTTTGAAAATTATTTTAATACATGGCTTAGGCATGTGTGAGGGAGTCGGTGAGGACTCGAGACATGGGATTGGGCATGTATATATTCAAGTAGGATCATGCATTTGCTTGAATGTGTTTTGTTTCCATTACATGTGCACTAAGGTGGGGAGTAACCCATGTAGGGAATTCACCATCGGCATTGCTTACCTGTCTGTGGAAAATTATTTCGTGTACAGTGAGTGTTTGGGAAAATCTACTGGCCATTAGAGTCGTTTTTTGAGGCAAGAAATACTGTGGTTTTTGATATATATTTTGATAAACATGTATTTAAATTCTTAATTTTGATATATGTTTTGATTAAGAGTGATGTACCAACTCTTGAAACTATTGTAATATAGTTTAATATATTTTGGTGAGTATGTTGTGTAGGCCAATGTGGCTATTTTTACTCATGTATGGGTCTCATGATATGAGACACATTTTTTTCGCAGGTTGATGGTGGTCAACGGGAACCCCGGGATATGGGGCGTCACATATAGAGTGGAGACCGGCCACACCCCCCACCACTACTACGGCAAATGTGCACCCACCACGTAAACCCCTCGCCGGTTACTCCAACGACCAGAGAATCCCGTGAAGCGGTTTCGTGTTGCTTGCCGAAACCCATATAAAAATTTTTCTTTCTAAACTTGTGATTTTATAAAATTTCTACAGCGATAATGTACCGCATACGTGACATATCCCAAAACCTCAGATATACAATTTTACACTTTTAAACATGGCAACCAACAACACTTCTTCAAAAGAGCCTCAGGCTCATCACATTTTTGCAAAACCAAAATTTTGTACATACATATGTTCCACAATACAAATTCAAAGTATTTCCTTACAAAAACTTGATAATACAACACTTAAGCTATAAGTCAAGAGAATCCTAATATGTCCCAGCTTCCGGCGTGCCTATACCTGGAAAATAGTTTTAAAACAGGAAAATAATGAGCTAAACGAGCTCAGTGAGTGTATGCCAGAGGCATGCTGTTTTCGAAAAATATCTCAAAACTCAAAACTATCTTTTACAAGACATTTTCAAGAACCCTTGCTTTCTTTACAATAAAAGTTCTAAAACTTTTCATGATATGCTTGCTTGCTTTGCTTTAAAAGTTTTTAAAACTTTTCATAATATGCTTGCTTGCTTTGCTTTAAAAGTTTCTAAAACTTTTTATAATATGCTTGCTTTCTTTGCTTTAAAAGTTTTTAAAAACTTTTCATAAAATGCTTGCTTGCTTTGCTTTAAAAGTTTCTAAAAAAACTTTCATAAATGCTTGCTTGCTTTCTAATGCTGGTTGATTTTAAAACTGTATGAAAAGTGCTTATAACCAGATCAACCACTCATGAGGCCTTTTCTTTCTACTGCACTTAGTAAACACTCCGGAGCCCTGGCTTCAATCGTGCCTAAGTGGAAGGACCTCGAAACCACATCACCTAGGTGGAAGGGCCTTGGCCCACATCACCTTTTCGCAGGAATATGGTGGAAAGCACCTTGGGTCTACGCCACCATAACAGCTGGGCACGCTAACCCTCTATATACTCCAAGACGCGCCATGGCCCTTTAAATATCATGATGCATGAACTAAGTTCTCCGACTGTGCAAATCTAAAATGCACAAATGATGTCCTAACACCACCGCGGCACGACTAATACCTCTGACCGTATGCTTGCTTAAAACTAGATTTTCGTTTAGGCCTCATTGCTTTTTTATAAAATATACTTCTATTGTTTGCTTGCTTGCTTGGAAATATGGTTTTAACAATTCAAACCATTGTTTGCTTGAAATATGGTTTGATAATTCAAAACCATTGCTTGCTTACTAAAAACTCATTGCTTGCTTTAAAAATATATTTAAGCACTCAAAACCATTAAATACTCCAAATAAGAAAAACAACTTATAATAATACACTAGTATTTGGAAAATAGGTTTAGAACACTCCACCTTTGTTTACCAAAACTTGAGCACGACTCCACAACTTTCCCGCCTTTGCTTTTAGCCTACACACTTAAACGAATACGGCGAAAACATTAATCGCCTATGTATAGCGTAAAACTTAACGTACTTCACACACAAGTCACTTTAGGGTCACACAACATTCATATAAAGCCAAATGAACAATTTACCCTTGAGCACCAAAAAGCCCCTAAAAAAAAACCACTCATTTTGGCAAACCTTTTTCTAACAATACTCTCTAGACTTTATTACCTAAAAATTATTCAAACGGGTCTTCAAAATTACGAAACTCTCCAGAGCGCCCTTATATATCCTATGACATCTCTTTTAAATTTTCAATTTCAAAATTCCTTCTAAGACCCTCAACCACATACACAAGTTACAAAGATTTTTGATACCAAATTGGTTAGCTCACCGAATCACCTATCGTTATCCTGATTTATGGGGTCTTAACTCCATAAATTGGAAATGGTTTTTCACTATTTGAAGTTATGGTTCTAAGGTTTCTTCTCCAATTGGAATCACCCAATATCACCAAAACTCAAGTTATTGTATTTTACATCTAGATTACTCAAATTGGCAGAACAGAATCTGCACATAGCTCCACTTTGAAAAATTTCTGGGAAATTTAGGTTTACAATTTGCATTCACTTCCTTCAAGTAACTTATTCCCCTAGAAGTCTATTTTACCCATAATTTTTAATCAATCAATTTGGATGAGTGAAACTCAACTTATGGCCAAAACACTATAACAATACTCAAAACAGAGCATAACTAGTGAGCTACACAAGCTCACCTTTAAGTCCGTATTTGGGAGCCTTAGAGCTACATTTTTATCTTGGTCCCTTCTATACATTTGTAGCCCTATCTCTTATGGTTCTTTTGCAATTGGAATCACTTCATTTGGATGATTATAACTTAATCTATAGCCAAAACAAGAACAGGGGTTTTTACAAAAAAAAATTGACAACATTTCCTTTAAAAACCCAACATTCTCTTTTTTACAATCATTCCTCAAAACCAACATGGAATTTACCCAAAAAAACTCCACCACACTTTTATTGGTGGTTTAGAACTTCTTATAACCAAACCCTAAGTAAAAATCTCAAGAATTTATACCCATTTGAATCCACAGTAATAAAATCCAAAAATACACAAGATTCATGAAAAGAGTACTCAAATTTTCCTTCTTCCCTCTTTCTTCCTCTTCTTTCTCTTTTTTCAACTGGTGGAGCTCCCAAGTGCAGACCGAAAAATGATTTGCCTGTACCACCCCTCATATTCTCCTCTTTATTAATTTATCTGGTCCTCACCACCTGGTTGATTTAAATCAACTTATGTTATTTTTATAATGGCCTCATTCTTCCTGTATTATTCCTTTCTATATCCTTGGCAAATTACAACTTCCCAAAATATTGATAATGCAGGCACATGATGGGTGCCTTCATTTACATATCGACATACACCCCTCCTGGGATTCGGCAAAGAGTAGGTGCATCAACTCAAAAAATTGTTTACTGGCTTAGCCAACAGTACCGAGAATTTTGACAAAGAAATCTAGGTTTAGTTTGGTACAGATCGTAGAAAGCCCTCCATGAAGAAACAACTTGGTGGAAAAAAACAAGGTGAAGAACAATCATAGAAGATAGTGACTATGACATGTCTAATATGCCTTTTCTACCACCCATGAAAGGAAAGGTAAGCCTCCATAACTCACAATTTTTTACAAAAAGGATGCCAGAGTTGTAAGCAGAAGCTTCCAGAGTTTCCACCTACAATTAGGATCAATGACGTTATGGTTGTTTCCTAGATAGTTTAGATCATTTTAAAACATTATTCGCCATCATTCTCATTGTAAAGATTATGTTTGGAACAACTTGTCCTTAATTTATAAACATCTACTTCAGATGGCTTATAACAAAAAAGTTTAGAAATATTATGAAGGTTGAATGCTTATGAGATATTTGGTAAATGCTTGCTTGAAGTAGTTACTTGACCAATAGCTTAGATATATTTTTTAGGTAAGATTATTTATTCATGGGACAGAAGAATAGAGTCAATAATCGTTCAAAATACATCAACCTTCATTGCATTGTTATACAATAATAGAATTTCCAACTTTTATTCCCTTAACTGTTTTACATCCACATTAAAATGAATATGACAAAGGATAACAGGATGTGCAGTGCACTACACTTTAGGGGAAACAACTTTCATTCATTCAATAAGCTGAAAGACTGAAAATTTAATTTTCGAATGGTAAAATGGTATCGTCAAATCGGGAATTTTTCTTAGATCTCGCATAACAAACCAGACTTCACCGCTGGAATTGTTCGTGAATCTAGTTACCACGCTTGACCCGAGACAATGAATTATGTCTTTCTCGAGGTAATCGGTGTTTAAAGCATATGATAGCTATGAGAAATATGATGACACATGAGAGGCATGTGATGTGACAAGGGCTACTGAAGAGAGGTATTCATGTGACACATGTCATATGAATAGGAGAGAATAAGATAGAATGACTTATATTAAGTCATGTGTCAAAGGGCCCTAAAGTCATCTAGAGGACAAAGGAATAAAATGTGAAAAGAAAAAAAGAGCATCTTTCTCTTTAGAATGCATCCGGCAAAGGAGGGAAAGAACAGAGCTTGAGAAAGAAAGTCTAACTTCTTAGACGGTCATGCTCGAGATCGCTCTGCCTCTGGTCTTGAGCGGTAGAGGGAGAGGCGCCCGGGCTTTATCGTAAGTACATGATGGACACCACTAGAGTTTGCCAACCCGAGTGTATGGTTTTCTTCCTACTAGATTTAATCCTTATTTAAGAACCTCACACGGTTGGAGGTTTAAATAAATGGCTGTGAATTTTCTATCCTCCTGGGAGCGGACCTAAGGTCGGAATTTTTGACTAAAGCAGACCTATTTACATTGCTCATTGATTCTTGTAGTGGGTTTGTGTTGCTTCGGGCAAACAAATGAATTGTTAATTGTTTATTAGCCCATAAGCTAATTTTGGTGGGTGGTTTAAGAAAGTAAATGGAATAACATGTTGTTGTGCGGTTAATTTTGGTGTAGTGAAGCATGCTAATATATTAACATGAATTGCTGTGAATGGCATAATGCATTTCATATGTAATCGAGGTATAAATTTAGAGTTAATAGAAGGAGCGATGAGCATAGTGAGTAAAGGAAAATGGTCATGGGAAGGAATTCTAAAGGAAGATTTTTCGAAGAATTGTTTTGAGAATGTATCTAATAGCTCATCTCTGAGGAAGACCCATGACTGCTTCTCGAAGAGTACTGCAAAAAGTTAGCTCACCTCGAAGGGTTGTCCAATAAATTTTACCAAAACTCGGTATTATAGTTTTTCAAGAACAAAACCTTTGTTTTCAAGATAGTGTTTTCTCACATTTAGGTTTAGGCATGCGCAGAGCCTAGTGAGTACCAGATGTGGATTGGGCATGTAGACATTCGAGTAGAATTGGTGAATTACTCTGAATGGGTGTGTTTTCCATTGGGATGAAGACTTGAAATGGAGTAAACCCATGTAGGAGATTACTACTTACTGGGGCATTGCTCACTCTACATGGATCTCTTTTTCTAGGTACAAGAGTTCAGAAGACAACGCTCATTATAGCTGCTTTGAGAAGAAAAAGTCGACATGTGGCTTGATTACGTTTAAATACGTATGAAATATTACAATTGAAACATGTTGGTATTAAGAGTAGATGTAATAATCTCTTAAACTATTGTAATATAGCCTGACATATTTAGTGGAGATATAGGAAGCTAATGTGGCTAGTTTTACTCATGCATGGTCTCATGACATGAGACACATAAAGTTTTTCGCGAGTCGACGGGGTAGTCAATCTATGACCTCAGGGAAACTGGGTAAAGTCATAGAATAGATTTCAATCTTTATTGTGTATCATATATGCCAAATCACAAAATTCCATCTTTCATTCTCTCAATCGCTTCTTTACATCCACAATAAATGAACAGGATAAAGGATAAATATGGCATAAAAATACGCGTAACTTTAGAGCAAATCCTGTTCCATTTAAATGATAAGTCTTCAACCATTCAATCCTCTTTCTTCACCTATCTATCTTAAACTATCTATCCGATTTGTTCCAACCAACTTGGCCTTCAATGAATTATGCTGGTCAAAACTGTTCCATCATCATCTTCCCTCACAATTCTATTTTATTTTGTCCCTTATTTATGGCTTCCTTATCCGTCAGCAAATTCTTCTTTCCCACCTCAATTGGTTGATAAGAACCTGCTCCCTCGGTAAGTTTATCTCCTAGATCACAAAATCATGTCACGCTAAAAGAAGGGCAATCAACAAACACACAAATTAATCAATCTTCAAAGAAACAACTAACAACTAGAGCAACATCTACTTACATAATATTTGGGTATGAGAGAATCCCTCCTAGATTTGTTCCTTCCCAAGTTGTTAGTAAATGAAGCTTGAAAAACCAATCATTGAATACTAATATGGCGTTGCATCTGCAGCTCTTACTAGTCATTTATCATGGAACTTGAAGAAAGGGTTCTGAGCCATAGATAAGAAATGAATAAAGGAGGGTCAAAGCAAAACCAAGGAGGAAAGGAAGGTCCTGCTAAGCAAAACCATGGCTAAAGACCTAAGCAAACTGAGGCTGAGTCTTTGGCTCAAAGGCTGTATTGAAGAAATTGGTGAGATGAAATTAGGCTTTTGATTTCCTTGAATTGTAGCTTCTCCTCTTCATCAAGTTTTAGCTGTAATTAGGGTAAATATATGAAATACTGGAAGATTTGAAATTTTGCTTAGATACTTAATAAGTTTAGTTGTGTTTATAAGATGCTCAATAAGGCAAATTAAGAGTAAAATGTGAGAAACCTTGACTTTCAGTATAAAATCGTAGATAGAGACTACAACATGAGGATCATTATCCTAACCTCTATCTCGCTAATTTCTAATTTTTTTCTATATCTATTCCATTTAAAACATTGAATGTTTAGGTATCTCATACCACTTATGTTAGTTAATACTTTTATTTATTATTATTATTTTTATTATTTATTTTTATGAAATTTATTTATTATTTATTTTGTTACATTAAAATTATTATGGTATTATAAAATAAATGAGACATAATATATTATATACTTTATTTTTATTAAAAATTTTATTATTATTATTATTCTAAATAAAATGATTTTTAATATATAATCATGGAGGAGGGTAGACTCAAGTAAAGCTCAAACCTCTCCCTACCCCATCAAAACCTGAATTTGATATAAATTCAAAACTATATATATATAAAAAACTCCACTATAAATCTCACACCATCAAATTAGGACAGGTGGCGAGGCAAACCAAAACTAATTTTTGATAAGGCATTCTTATCTCCTATTTGAGACTCTCAATTCTGTGGGTGTCCACAGATCAATCGTCAACTCATGAACTCCGTGTGTTCAGTGATTGGCATGAGACTACACAGTAAAATTACACTTCTGGGCTCACACATCATACTCACCAAAATATCATCAAACTTAGTTGTTATGTTTCAAAGAGTTATTACATCACTCTTAATACAAACATATACAAATTAGAGTTTCATTATGTTTTACAATATGTATTCACAGCGTTGTTATGTCGCTTTCTTCTCAAAAGTATTCCTATTGAAGCTACGCCTTTCTCCCCAACACTCCCCGTATCAAATAATTTTCCATGATGATAGGCAGTATGTATGAATATCGATATTATGATCAGAACAGCAGAGTGCAAACAGAACAAACATCTGGGAAAATGCACTCACTGAATATCATATGCTTATCTTATACCTAGTCTGCTGATCACGCAACACGCAATAGTAGTATTTCCAAATAAAAATATTATTATTTCAGACAACCATACAAATGAACACGCTAGCAATCCGAGGTATAGACTTGTTGAGTAATTGAATAATTTATGGGGTCTTCTAATGTGGAATTGTTGGACACCTTCCCAACACAATTTTTGATAGATCCTCTCCCATAAAATTATTATTTTAATAATTTTACAAAAGAATCCAATGTCGATAATCCTCCCATTTTTATTTTGTCATGCACCTACAACTATTATTCTGTGTGGTGCCCATATAGAAATGTATTGAGTTATTTCCACAATTCATGTTAATATATATTAAATATATATACCAACAAGAATTGGCCACAAATATCATGTTATTCAACTATAGTCATAATATCTAAATTAGCTCCATATAGTTAATAAACACCAGAAGCACCATTTTAATCATCATAGTTATAAAACTCATACTATAATTATATATCAGAAACTGTTAGGTCTCAACACCACACGATCACATTTAGATTTCTTCACTGGTCCAAATATTGAACCGAAATTACGCCATCCTGAAGGAACAAATCATCCATTAAATGGTTTTTATTGAAGAATGAACTATGAATGGTTTCTACTCGAGCTGTCAATCACAGATTGATGTCTCACGAGAGTTTCGCCGCGTGGGCAACTTGCCTCTGAGCTAACATATCCCATTGTCCAACACCAGAATCAGAGAAGGACCACTTTCTCTCTAAACTCATTTTCCTCCTCCACAGAATGCATTAGAAATTAGAGAAGCAGATGTTTTTTCTTTTATTTTCTTCTTACTTTTTTGGTCCTTTAGTTTGACTTTGCGTTTTGACACATGGCTTAATCAATATTTATCTCTTATCCTCCTGGTTTAATCATGCAATTAGTTAGTTATGGGTATATGGGGCTACCTATTATATCAAGATGCTTCACAGCCATATGTAATTCCGAGCACTGTGTCAGTGTTAAATCTCGACCGTCTCTGTGACCGATGAAATTGACGCAGAGTTAGATTTCCGCCAACCATCTAACCAGGAAGTCTGCTTCGTCATCCTAGATCACAGTACTGATTTTGATGTAAATTACTATTTACTTTTTCAAATTAAAATTTTTCCCTGGTTTTAAGATTCCCCCCCTTTCTAAAAGAATTCCCTACCCATGGGAATCTCCGCACAATCACAATGAATCACATTTAATATGCAACGTGCTCATGCCATGATAAACTAGTCATTTAAGCATTAAATGACTAAACTATCGACCTTCATCCCCAAACGTTGCTGGAAACAGGTGGCCCATCATGTCCTTCGGGCTCCACGCTTAGACTCCTCCACCTACTGTCGCTATAGCACTTCACTAGCCCCATGGTCTCGCGCTGTAAAACGATCCCTGGCTTATCCATAATGGCATGACTCGTCTTCCTGAAGGTCCCATCTATGTCAACCTCAATCTCTCCTTAAACCACTACACGAGAGTTGGATCCGGGAGCAATTCTCCGGGAGGCGGAGACAGCAGAACACTATGGACACCGGCATGTCGGGCGGTAAAGCTAACCCAGACGCTGTTGCCTACCCTCTCAAGTATCTCGGTGTCCAATGGAACCTGACATAGCTTCCAAGTGCTTCGCCAAACCTAACCACCCCTTAGGGCATCACCTTCAAGAAGATGCGATTCTGTCCCTGGTCCCCATGATCACGTCAGATATCCATATTCCCACGGCTTGCTTGAGAAGACGCAGTCAGATTGGGTCACCCTCTCGAAGGTGTTCTAACTGACTGAAGATCAAAGGTCGAGCTTTCCACTGGCCAAATATAACATGGATCCTGACGGCCTCCCAGCAAGAATGCCTCGGCAGTTGAGCTTGTACTACTGATATCCATACAGGGCTAATCACTTATGTGTACTGCTCTTCCTAGGCTACTCCTGAGGATCCAGACTTATGCCTACAGAGAGATGTCCCCAATTAACGACCTGAGATGGTCCTCCTCCCTGACTGACTGATCTGTCTGGTGGTGGAAGTTGCCTGATCTATAGTCATTAGGTAGCCCATAGCCTGAGCTTTTCCAAAAACTGAACCCTGGTCTCATCCATAATTATGAGGCATCAATCTATGTGAGCCTTTAAGATCTCTTTACAGAATATACAACAGAGAAATTACTGTGAATATTTATCCTGAGGCTAGGGAAATGCCACTGGAGCCAGTCTACTACTTCCTGTAATTTATTAATCAGATTTCATGCATCATGGAACGGAAGTGGTGTTTAATGATAAACTTGCAGATCGGACGCAGCTCCTGGCTTCCACCTTCGGCCACCTTTGTAACAACTGGTTAATCATTGGCTTTCGTATAAGGAGCTCAAATTTTAACTCCACTGGATGTCGTGGAGATATCGCCGGTTCAAAGTCCTCCTATGGGGTTCTTCTGTCCCCATTTAGTAATAATTGACATAAAGATCCCCGTACATCTTCAGGCACTTGATGTACGTTAAACTAGAGCAAAGAAACCCTGTAATCTCCTCTTCTCAATCAAATAATAGGGAACCATTTAATCAGCCCTCTATAACAAAACCATTTATCTGGCGGTGGATATCCAAAATTTCATTGCTTGTAGACTGATCGCATCTTACCCTTGATGATATCATCTCCGGAAACTCACCTCTAGACTGAACCACTCGTCGACATGGGCAGAGCGTACTGAACTCCCAATGTGACTCCAGAGCCCATTATTAGACTGTAAATCTCAACCATTCATGGTTTGAAAGATTCATTCCTAGTTTGCATTAGCCTAATAAGTTCCTCAGATCTCCTGACCTAGAGGTGCATCGCTGACAAGATTTTGTTCTATCGTAGATGAGAATGTGCTAAGTCATAGAATCCTAGAACTCCATCCATCCATAGTTGTTCTATATATTTATATCTCATTACATGGAAAATATATCAAACTTTGTGGTCCAGCATACTCAACTGCCATTGAGGTGATAAATGGTGGCGCCTGGGTCTTCATGGCGACTACTGTAATTAAATCTGCGATCGTGGTAATTCGTCAAGGACTGAACCCATAGAAACCATGTTACTTCACTCCCACTCAGATCAAACACATGATCCTGGGCCCCATTTTCAAGGCAGAATAATAAATACACTCAGAAATTCTTATCCTCTCTGGGATCTATCAGATAGGAGCTGCACTTCCTCTTCAACTCCCGAATGTCTCCCGATCAACATCTGAACTAACTCACTCTCCTTCCAACACCCATTATAAATGAATCGAGAAATCCTCATGAACTGTTCCCAGAGATTCGCCAACCTTAAGAAATCACGATTCTCGGCAAGATCTGACTTCACTTCTCCCAACCCATCACTGACTCCTGGTCTTCCTTCTAGGTCCACCAGCTCGATGTTTACACCCACGCATCCTGTAATCCCACTCTCGGGAAGCCAAAACCTCGACTCATCAATCATGACAAATTAATATGTCATCTCTGGGTGAACTGAAACAATCCCCTGCGATCTCGCGTCTCTCTTCTCACTGAGGATCAAATATCCACAAGATCGCGATAAATCTCTGAATCCAACATAGTTTGATACCTGGCGCATGATATCCACGAACAAGCGCTGGAGTATCTAACCATGAACACCCAAACCCAAAGCCTATAATACACGCCCGGTCTGTTCAGATTAGTCCGCTTCTCCCCAACCTCTCAACTCCATGGTAATCAGCTGGCGGGTCTACATCTAGGTAGACTGCGTTCTCTCAGCTACCGGAACAAGTCACAATCCCTTAATGGTGCCTGATTCTGATCGTGAACCCGCCTAAATCAGTCGCACCACGCAGCCACGGGCTGGTTGGTCTTGTCCTCTTCGTAACAAGACCGTGAGCCCGGCGGTGAAGTGCTTCACCAATGAACCTCTGGTCCAGAGGGCTCTGTTTTGAACTTGAGCTCCGGTGAACTCAACTAGTGCCATCCAGGTGAGGCTGCAGATAGGAAGGTCAGGTGTAACCTGGCTGAGTGAGAAGTCTGAAAACCTCACGGAGATGGGCTCCTGTGAATGTCCTGAAAAAGATCCCCACTGGGGACACTCAGGTGGGATCTGTCCGGTCTCACCTGTCTCCAGGTATGCTTGTTAGCCAACCCACAACCGGGCTCAAGAGACTAGACTTAGTGGCAACTGGGGTTCTGGCCAAAAGACCATGATTGTCCCCTGAACTGAACACCAGTACCATCCTGTGTGTTTTTGAATCTCCTACGTCACACTCGATGACGACTTCGTTGGCTGCTGGCACCCAAAAGCCCATCCCTAAGATAGATTGTTAATCCTACATGTCCATGACTTTCGGGTGTCCACTGAGGGCAATCCTGGATCTTGTAGCTCTAAATCCGCTCAGATATCATCTCTCATCTCTCGCCTCTAATGTCAGTGAGGTCCCACATACATGGCTCTCCAAGGCCCCAACCCCATCACAACTAATGGTAATGAATGAATGCAAGATTCCACTAAATACATCTTCGCCTATAGGCGAGAGAAAAGAATTGCACTTATATAACTGCCATCCATTGACTCAAATGCAGGGCTTGATAGATACGCCTCCGTATCTCACGTCCCACAGACCTCATTCTTCCGTCAAAGCTCCATAATCCTGGCCTTCCCCAATACCTGTGGCACCACCACCAGAGGTGCCTTGCAGCCTCTGATCGACATTTCAGCTTCTCCGACCTATGGTTTAGTGCAGAGGGACAACCGCATCCGCTCCAGTCCCACATCTAACTCGGACTATTTATCCCCAAACCCTGGATCCCCGTCCCGAGGCAATCCTCCCGCAGAGAGTCACTGGGTAATGGTAGAACACCTGATTCGCTGAACTCATTTAGCAATCCCATCTGCCTCTGCCCGAATAAGTCAGCTTTAACCCTATGAACCAGAAGCCCCGCCTCTTTCCCAAACCCTGAAGAAGACTAACCTCCCTCTGCCACTAACACTCAGCATCCCGAGTGCTCCATGGACCTTCCATCTCCCTCTCTGAGAAGGCTATGTCCCAACCATAGTGTCCATGTCTTGCAGGCGGAGTCCTGCCAATCCCCGCTCCTAATGGACAATCTACCATTCTCAAACCTTCCTGACTACACAGGCATGTGGCCACAGATTTATTAAAAGAAAGTGAATGAATTTCGAACTCCAGTCATATACTCAATCACAACATGGCTCCCCGTCAGCTCTCAGAACTTGAGCCTCAGATGTCTCGCAAAGGTCGAAAATGCTCGCCATGAATAGCTCATGGAACTCCGCCATGTCATTGCTCTGTGTCCCTGAGTCTTTGCCAATTCCACCACACTCGGGTTCTAATTGAGCTACATTGATCCCGTCGATCGGAGGTAACTCCATCGCCTCTAATATCTTCCTCAACCTCGCATAAACCAATGGTCCGCCACCAACGGACTTCCTCCCATGAATGAGGGAGATGAGGGGGGACCCAAATCTCCGGGAGGGATTTGACTCGCCCCACTGCGCTTACTGAAAGGCAGTCCCCTGGCTGCCTCGCGAAAGGTCCTGGCGACAAAGTCGGTGGTTCATGCATCAGCATCGTGATTACATCTTCTTACGTTCTTTCTTCTCGCAATCCAGTTATTCATATTACGTTTGAACGCAATAGCTTAATTATTATCTCGTGTAAATACAACAGATGATTATATTCACGCATCAAAATTTTCGCACAAATCACGTTACGCCCATCTGGGCGATAAGACAATAATTCCGCAGAGCAACGATACGAATAAAAATTTTATTTCATTATTTCTTTCTTTTTAAACTCGTGAATGGCGATTGCAATAGCGGTCCATGAATTAGTGGATCCAAACAAAGGATCGTAAATAGTAACGACCGCGTCCCGTTTGAGCGGTATCGTTACATCAGTCGGCGGCCCATCACGCCGCGGTGACGCTGCGCCGGCTTTATGTTATGTAGCACATCGGGCGCGATCGTGCCCCTTTCGTCGTATTTGTAGGCAAAGGGTTCAGGCCTGTTGTTCATTGAACCGCAAATTTCCTCTTCCACAGATACAAATTATCACGACACGAGATGTAAGACCTTAGAAAATCTCCAATTTTCTGAAATAAGAAAACAGGCACTGGTCAAACCCAAAATTTTTCAGATCTCACATCAAACGATCACGCGAAATCGTCTCATAAATCTAGCTACTTACATCGAATTTTAGTCTAATTCCAAGATATAAGAGAGCCTCACGTTTTGAGGCACCATCGGTGTCAGAACAAAGTCAGATATGTGATACAAAAGTCATCACTATATATGTAATGAAGGTGATTGTAAGGCTAAATGTGATTAGTGAGATATGAAATGGAGGGTCAGGATAAGTCATGTCAAAAACTGGCAAAGGGATATACTGAACTTTAATAGAAATGTTAATGATAATAAGACAATGATTTGGTCATGGTTCTAAGACTCCAAAAAAAGACCCCAAAAACTGTGAACGGTCGGAGGTTCACAGCAAAGGCTGGAATTGATTTTGAGAGAAGGAGCCCTTCTCTCTGATTTTCAAGCCAATCTGATCCATTTTGCCTCATTGAGAGCAAGAAGCAAAGCCTGTTTCTATAATAAAGTAGGGCTAACATGCTGTGGACATTCCCCGATTCAAAGGAGTCCCAATGTTAACCCAAGAGTGCAGGATCTTTCCTACTTGTGTTAATCTTGGCCAAGGAGCTATGTAATGAAACAGCATAGAAATGTTATGAGGCTTGTTTTAGTCAGAAATTCGTGGGTCTTGAAAAGCTTTAAACCATGACAGAATAAATCTTTATTTAGGAAACATGAATATACAGACCAGGTTTCAATCGCTCATGTGAAAGAATTATTACGAAATTCTTAAAAGAAATGTTTAATGGTAGCAACAGATCAAATGAATTGTTTCAGGTTGTTAATTACAGCTCCCGTGAGCCAGACTTTAGTGTAATTGATTGTGAATTTGAATATATGTTTTATGTGATTTAATTATGCTTAATATATATGTACGCAGAATTAATAGCACAGAATGTGTCGTGGAATCACTATCATGCATTCCATATGCACCGTAATCAGAATATTAGATGGTTTATTATATAAATAAAGCCTTGTAAAACGAAATGTTTCCATAGAAAGAAACTGAACCAAGGATCTGGCAGAACTGCCTCGAGGATAATCACAGAACTGCAGAGTTAGTATCCTAAAGATCCACCCAAGGAGGTAGAAGTCCAGAATATTTTACCCAGTCCTGTGGTAGTAAGCCTTCAAGAAACGAGAAAACTTGCTTGTGGAAAACTCAAGGATTTTACCTTTCACAGATTCATTTAGGGCATAAAAGCAGGAAGCCTGAGACTCATGATATGGATTTACTGTAGACATTCCTGAGAAGGTCTCAGTCTGCTTTAGTCGTGATTGTCACAGTGCATGGCACTGAAAATAGAGTAATCGTGGAAAATGGATCTCACTGGCTTGCCTGTTCTCGTCGAGGATCACCATTTTAGTGTACAGGAGTCATTCTAGAATATGTACCATTAGAGGTCTGAGAATGAAAGTTTAATTGTGTTTTGATGTACTGTACAACATGTGACATAGAATGTTAGAATTTTAATAGAGAATAGAGCAAGAGGAATTATTCACTCTCTAACTGTTGTGAAGGCAAGCCACGATGTTTGTCAAAGTAGTATTAAATGAGTCTATGGTTACTTTTATTATTTGAATAGAAGAACCCGATGTGGTCATAAGTTGATTATCGGGGACAGGTTTGTACCTTGGTAGAGCTCCCCCGCATAAAAGCGAGACTTCTTTCTCATTTTTAGAGCGGTGTTTGGTTACCCGACATTCACTTGATGTTATTCCGCAGTTGAAGGGTTGTCAACCCACACTGCTTGGGAGTCACAACAAGGCCAGAGCAGCGTTAGGTGCCATGTCGCGACAGCTACCGCGAGTAAATGAAGAAGCTGCTACGATATTGTTAGCGTTGCTTCAGATCGCACCGCTGTCGCCACACAAGGGCCACGCCCCTCCCATACGACATACTAAATTTTGTATCGCAACGCCACTATTTGTAATATGTGGCGCAGGCGGTTACCGCTCCCGGCGCTAAGAGGTTTATCGATGTCGCAATGCTTTGTCGCTGTCGCAAATTTCATCGCAAGACTTACGTTAATTCGCCGCACCAGACGCCCCTCGAGTTACGTTTCAGCTCGTTTGAACATGGCAGCATCTCCTGGACAAGATCGGTGACCAAAAAATGGGGCAATAGCCCATTCTAGCTCCATCGCCAAACTTCCTTTTTCTTTTTTCATTTTGTTCACGATCGCAAGATCACAAAAAAAAAAAAAAACTAATAGTCTAAAATTATTAATTTGTGACTTTTTCCTTATTTTGGCATTGACTCAGAAACTTTAAAAAATTCAACATTTTCTTTTTTTTCCTCCAAAGAGCGCCTAAACAACTCAGCTTAGAGGCAACTCAAAAAATTTTGAGAGTTATTTATAACCCTTTTCATGCAAAAACTGATACTTTTCCGTAATTTCACAAACTGATCTGTCACAACTAAAACTGAGCAACTGTTCAAAAATTTTTTTTTTTCGTTATTTCAGACCATTCTCACCAAAATTCCTCGAACAAACCCTTTTTTTCAAACTAAACCCTTTGAAAGAGATTTTCCTAATTCCCAAGATTCACATATTTCCATATGCTATTCACAAGCATGTTGTAAGTACACAATTTAATCACATATCATATATAATTAATTCATCAAAATGCACAAGGATGCAATGATCTAACCTGCTTCCCATCGAGCCCTAGGTATTCGCTTACCTAAGCTCGATACTGGCCGCGGATTTCAATTCCTCGGTGTCTCGCTGGATCACCTACAACCCATTTGAAAACCGCAGTCTCATATCAAGGACCGAGATGAGTAATACGCCAATTTCGGGCCTACTACATCATATTTCACCAAAATATCTCGTGAAACCCGGTAAATTTAATTTTGTGCAAAGGCAAAATGGTAATTTGATCAAAATCCACCTTTCAGATCTCGGATGACGAACTGGATTTCATCTGATTGGGAATTGTCTCGAAATCTAGCTACTAATGTTTAACCCTAAAACAATGAATTTGCATGTTTTATGCAATGAAAGTGTAGTACTTGGGACACTCAAGCATTTTGAGAGGGCTCACAAGAAAGGCTGTCAAAGACGAGTCAACTGAATCATGGGCTCAGGACAAGGGAATCTTCAATTGATGAAACCAAAGGCAGGGGCAAGGATAAGAAACTAAATATTAATGATGGGTTTGAAATACGTGGCAAACAGAGAGGGACAAAAGAACAGCTTTCTCTATTTTTTCTCAGAATCCAAAGGGAGAGGGGAGCATATTTTGAAAATGAGGGTTTTTAGAGAATTAATTCTTTCTAGATTTCCCTGCTCGATCTTCTTGTTTTGCCGTTGGAGAAGAAAGTTCTTTTTACGCAATACAAAGGACACCTGGGCTTTATGGATTTTCGACAACCCGAGAGGTAGTCTCTTCCTACTCGTTATTTTCGTTTTAAGAGCCTTGAAATGGTTTGGAGCGTCGATGGATTATTATTATTGCTCTGAAACTGGGACTTAATTGTCGAATTTGACTAGTTATAGTTTCAGATTGATTCATAGAAATGGCCTCTTAAAAGGTAATTATACAATGGTTTGGGTAAGTAGTCATTGAAATGTATTATGGATTGCTCACAAAGTGGGAACTGATGTTAGGTGGAGTTGGCAATACTGACAATTGATCGTTCGCTTTGGGATCATGAAATAGCCTGAGTTTGCATGATTGCCAAAATGTCTATGTGTTATTTGCATGAAATTGAAAGTTGAAATGAATATTGAATTGTGCAAAGAAATTGTTAATGCAAGAAAATTTAGTATGTTAATATGAGTGTTTGAATCTATATAAAAATATATCAGAGAGCTATTGAATTAATTGATTAGATTAGTTTATGTGAGTTAGGTTTTGGATGAAGATATTAGATTTGATTAACATGATGTTTGTGAGTTACCTCTTGTGCCAATATATGGCTGTAAAATATATAACATGAATTGGTATGGAAATGGTATACCCATTTGCAGGCACTGCAAATTTTAGAAGGGCTAGGTGTGAGTAAGACATGAAAGAGAAGAAAATGAAAAACGAAATGGCAGAAAGGAATTTCAATAAAGATTTTCAAGAATTGTAGTTGATAGTTGGTTCAACAGCTTCATCTGAGTATGACCCATGACTTGCTTTTGAGAGATTACCAAAAGAATTTACCTCGGAGGGTCATCGAATAGATTCTTTTACTAAAATCTCTTGTAGTATCATTTTCAAGAACAAAACTTTGTTTGAGCTGCATTTCAGATTGCTTAGAGGTGAGGAGTCATGAGGCTCAGCATGGGAAATGCAAGGAGCCCATTCCTCATCCATATCATAGACATTTATGACTAACATTTTCTCGAAAATGCAATAGGTTAATTAGCTAGAGTGCATTCTGTGGGTGGGGAGTAACCATGCAGATACTCTGAAACATCATATTAAAAGCCATCTCACTAGGATCACAGCCAGTGAGCTGCCGAGAAGATGTCTAGAGGTCGCTTAGAGGAAAAGCCACATGTGTTTAGATGGGCTTTGTGGTAAAAACATGTATTAGAATTTGGCAATTTATATGTAGTTGTATTAAGAGGCATGTAATCTCAACTCTTGAACTATTAAAAAGATAGTTGGTTAGATTTTGAAGTAGTATTGGATGTGTGATGGGGCTCGCACTGTTTTTATTCACAGATGGTCCATGCGATTTGATGATATGACTTCCAATGGGTCGACGGGCTATCATCTGACTCCCGAAGCTTGGGGCCACAACATCATCAACTATATTATCATACTAAAGAGTTATTACATCACTCTGTTGCAACAGAGACAAAATTAAGAGTTCTAATACATGTTTTATAAAATGGGACTCATCAGCTATATGGTTTGTTTTCTCAAAAGCCGTGCCTCTAATGGATGCCTTCTTTTCCCCAACACTCCCTCGTACTCGAAATAATTTTCCTCGATAAATAGTGAATGCCTGAGGAAATTAGTTATCTATATGTGTTACTTCCAATTCCGCGCAATACTTGTAAATGGCACTAAATTATTCAGAAAATGCAATGATCCCAATTAATACCCATGCTCCAGTCCCATGTCTCAGCTCACTAACTCCTCACACGCCTAAGTCATGCATGAAAATCATTTTCCTAAATTAAGGGTTATTTATTTTAATTGAGACAACCCTCCGATATAAGATGTCATGGGATTAATCCTGAGGGTGAATTTGTCGGGCAATCCTCCTGGAAGCACCATGTGTATTCCGACGTGAATTGCTGACAATTTTCCAACACAATTGTTCTGATTAATCCGGCTTAAATTATTATTTTTATTACTCTTACAAAAAGAATTCATCGTTAATAATCTCTCTCCGATTTTATTTTGTCATGCATCACATTCCTATTATTCTAGTAAAGCTCTCATGTATACGGTAATGCATTACGCCATTTCCAACAATTCATGTTAATATAGATAAATGATGTGCAATGTTTAACACACCAACTCACAACACTATGTTATTTAATTCATGCAGATAATATCAAATAGTTTCCATAATAAGTGAACAAATTAATCAAAATAAATTCATTTTTAATCACCATGGTCAACTATACCACAATCACGTGGAACAAGAAACCCTAGGTCTCCAACACCGCTCACTACCTCACACTAGGGATTTCTTATACTTGGCCAAAATATTTTGGAAATAAAACGCACATCCAAGCCCAACAACTTATCCATTAAATGGTTTCTAGCCAAAGAATAAATCATAGAGAAGACCTACCTTCGTGAGTTGTCAGAGTTCTCGCCAGCAGAGAATCTCGCTTCTCTCTTGCTCGTCAGAATCACGTCCTAACGCCAAAATTCTGTAGAGAAGCGACTTTCTCTTTTCTAAACCTGTTTTCCTCCTCCACTGTAATGTACTGTGCAAAATTGGAGTAAAGAAGATGTCTTTTTTCTTCTTTTCTTTATTTTAATTTCTTTGTCCTTGTTTGAATTTTTTAAGAGCCACATAATCGCTTAATGCCTTATTTATCTCTCTTATCCCTCACTAATCATAAGATAGTTATGGGCCTGTAGATAGAGCTGACTGGTCACATCACACGCTTTCCTACAAACAGACAGTGGTCCACACTCAAACATGGTCTTCTGAAAAGGATTTTGGAATTTCATCATTTTAATTACCTAAATTCGACGCGTAGTTTGTATTTCGCGAAACGACCTACCAAATTAAGTCCATTCATCATCCCCAGATCTAAATTTTTCGGATTTTGACCAAAATTACCATTTTACCCTTTTCAAAAAATTAGAATTTTCTGTTTATATTCATGTCCATGGTTGTTGCCTCCACTACCACCACAAGGGCAGGAACGTAAACAATCCAATCTTTACCGTTTATGCATGGTTTTAAATGAGAATACAGTGAAACATCCGTTTCTAAAATAGGGTTTTGGTGAGAAAAGTGATCAATAAAGTTTTTTTAACATTAGCTTCTATCATTTTTATATGCATAATTATTTTTTCAAATAACTTTTTAAGATATAAAACAATTAAAACAATATATTTTAGGAGTTATTTTCAATCCAAATATTGAAAAGAAGCTTAATTTTTTTTTTAAGAAGCTTCTGAAATCAATTCCTCAACAACCTCTTCAATGCCCCACTTGAGTTTGAGTTAAACTTGAACTACCCATCGAATCTATAGTAGTGGTAGTAGTCCAGTTTATATAGTATTAAATACAGCCTTCTGATTTTCTACGCTGTACAATTAATAAAATACTCATATCTTATATTCTTTTATTCATCAATAAATTCTTTCAAACTACAGTGTCGTTTCTTTGTTTGTTTCAAATCGTCTATATTTAGCTTAAAACTATAAGAATTTAAAATAGGTTTGGTTATTGAAGAAATGGTTTTATTTATACAATTTATATTAAGACGTTATTTCTTAATTTGAATAAGAAAATTAAATATTTTATTTCAAGTTTAATTCATCATTAATATCATATTTTTATCATATTAAATGTTTAAAATAACATTTGCAACTTTTAGAAAGTCATGTACATAATAAAATATTTTGATTTATACACATCCAAAAAAGAGTTGATTGCACTCATTTTTATAATTTATTTTTGAATAGAGGATGTTATCAAACTGTCTTAGTTTTTCTAAAGAGGTTTTTATTTAGTAAAAATTGTTTACTGTAATTTAAGTCATTATTAATAACTTTTATTTATTAAATTAATTTAATTTTAAATCTAAATATTTTAAAATTCTTATATTTTTTTTATTAAATACATAGATTTAAATTCCACCTTTAAGAGGTTGAGGGAAATTTTTATGATTTTTTTGAAGAAAATAAGAGAAAGGCAGAGGAGTAATGGCTTATTAGGTAGGGGCCCAGGGTAGTACTTTATAAAATTCAATTTGGTGGTAGAACTATTTTTGAAAGTAAATATATATATGGAAAAGAAAATGAAGATATCGCTTGTTTAATATTTCCAGAAAGAGGTTGAAATATAATCTCTGCAAATTAAAAAAAATCAATAGGTCGAATGAAGATGAAATGGTAGTTTTTCTAAGTTTTTGCTTTCTTCATAAATTCAACATTTCCTAGTTAATTATAACTTTGATAAAAAAATCAAATATAGAGAAAAGAAGTCAAGAGGCTAGGACATTGTCTTTTCCATGAGATATGGTCTCTTTCTTTTTTTATAATACAAATACACACTGCCATAATATTTATTTAACGGTATAGTCAAATCATGAATAATAATCCTAATCGATTTCGCTAGATTATGGGCTAATATCACCGTCCACTTCAATTTCATAAAATCCGATTTGATCCTCCATCATTTGATCCCACCCATTTCCTCCCTTTCCAGAGATTTGATGAGTTCTCTTCTCGCTTAGCAAGAATGCGAACTGAGGCAGCTCATCATCGCCACCGGCATAATAAAGCTGTTACAGATATCGGTATTTTTTGATTGTTTTATTTGATCCATTTGTCCCGGTGTGGCTTCGGATGTTGAGGTGTTAACTTGGCGCGGCTGTAAGCTTTTGAAGTAGTTTATTTATAGTTTGGCTTCCTCCATTTTGTCCTTGTTAACTATGCTTCCATCATATTAGCTGTGGGATTCTTTCATTATTTGCTTTTCACTGACTGGGCTGACGCCCACCGTGAGCCGCTGAGTGGCTTGTGACATCCTACGTGATCCTGATCGATATGGCTCACTGAGCCAAGATATCTGATATGTCTGGTTCCAATCCTCCCACCAGATTAAAAGAAAAACTGATCCCGCCTGCTTCGTGGTGGTGATCCCAGTAGTCGAGTCTCCATGCCTCTCTTCACCAATTGTCTGATTTTGATAAAGAAATTCTTTACAAAAAAACATAAGAACAAGGGAAAAAGATTGTTTTGTTCATAATATTTGAAACCCATGTTAGGGTTGGTTTTTGAAAATTACTTCAAAACAACTGCTTGTTTTTTGAAATTATTCTATTCTCAACCTCTGGGCTATTTGTTTTTTCTGAAACCAGACATCTGAAAACCAAACCAATTTTCTTTTAATATTTTTTATTCATTTTGTCTTTAGAGTCAAAATATTTTTAAAACTCAGTAAAACAAACAAGATATTTGGTTTCTTTCTTTTTTTTATAATAAAAACACTAGTCAAGAATACTTCCTTTGAGAAAAACACCAAAATGATGTTCTATATTTTTCAAGAAAGTCTTAAAAACCTGAATCAAAACAAGTATAATTTACTTATTCTCTAACTGTTCCAGGTTTTTCTTTTTCTTTGGTGTGAAAGATGTCTTGAGGACTGGCTAGAACGTGATAGTTAATAGTCTGCAGTGCATATTTTTATTTCACAGTCACTTTATGAGATAATGTCCACATTTCCATGATGTCCATGAGTTTGAAGACACTAGCAAAGAAAGCAAAAAGGTCTGTCAGAATAAGAGTGAGGCCGTCTTCCTCTAGAACCACTGGTCCAAACAAGAAGAGTGAAGCAAAGACTGGCTGTAGTTTTGAGAGCAACTTGAACAATAAGAGATGAGAGATGATCACTGACTAAGACCGCGCAAAGATCACCTGAGGTGAGCGCCCATCACTTGGCCTCATGGCATGAGAGGGTGCCTGACTAGAAGCTCCTGCCCACATCATTTGGCAATTCAGCTCTGGTCCTTCCTGCTCCCATTGAAGAAGAAATATATTATTTCGCATATCATCACAAACCATCACAAGATCACAACGACCGCCGCCGCCACGCGACTCGCAAGGTGGCAATGCTTGAGAGTGGATTTCGAGGCTTGATCGATACACCACACCATCGCCGGGCCTGCACCAATACGCCTGAAGATGACTATGAGGTCGGTCTAATGTGGACGGCGAAGGTGGCACTCCTGGGTCCAGTATTCTCATCATTTTCTAGAGTCTCAGTTTATAATAAATCATGGGCAATATAGATTTAAATAAATAAGTCTCCATTTTTCATAGTATGATTTTAGGAAGTATTTTCATTTGAATTTTTAATATAAATGTTGAGAATTAAAATATTTTTAGGTAAGAAATTATTTAATATGAATAACATTTTCTTAAGAAATTAACATAAAATCATCCAATTAAAAATGCTTAAATAAAATATGTTATAATTAAATGATCAAATCAAACAATTTCAAGAGTTTGATTAATAAAAAAAAGTTCTCGATTCCTCCAGATGTTAGTTTTAGCATATACCAATCGTTGAAAATCTTCTAGCAACTAAACACCAGATGCTAAAAATTCAAGCTATTTCTAGCTGTTTAACGGATTTATAAAGATTGTCCCCACATTAAAAATATAAAAATTGATTTGACTGCAAGGGTTTGTAAGAATGTTGGTCCAACTAACATGGAATAGTTGCATGCCCAAGATCAACCAAAATAAAATAAAACGAACTAATACATCCAATAATATAACCCAACATAACTGATAGTTAATTCGGATTTTAATGTGGACACAAAAAATTAACAAATTAATGGGATGACCGAACGCCTAATTAAAACTAACTTAATCAACGAATTAACGCTATGGATCGTATTGCGTCGGTTTTAAGGTTTGAAAATCCCCAATTATATTTTCAAAACCGTACAACTAAAATAACTATGAAAAATACGCTATTTTTGAAGACGGATGAAATTATCTCGGTAAACCGTTAATGGTGTAGTTTAGAACCCCGCCTTTAAAGTAACGATTTGATTGGAAGTTCATGCTTCAAAATATAGTTGGCGAACTCTACCGCTATTCAAACCTTTCAGTATTTGATTTTCATGTTTACCAAAAATGCTAAAACTTATTTTTCTTAATTGGTCTTTTTAAAATATTAACAGAATAATAAATAATTTGTGAAATTCTATGGTGGTGAAATTATTTAATTTTTAGTGATAATCCAGAATTTAAAATATCCTATGCTTCCAATAAAATTAGTATTTATGAAAAAGGATGTTAATAAGAATTATGTGAATGTTGATACTCCAAGTGCTTATATGAGTGCTGCAGGATGAAGTCAGACGTTTATTCCAGAGCTTCAAGAACTAAATCTATGAGTTGAAGTCAAAGCTGATGAGTTGTTGAGGCAATCTAGTTTCAGGAGTTAACGTGGGAGATATGTAGATGATTCCAAAAGAGGGAGAAGTATCTTTAAGAGAATACTTGTTTGTTTGAATGTCCAGAAAAAAGATGGAATATGGTTTGTGAGGCATATTATAGGCTTGGACGGATGTTTTTATGACTCAAGTTCAATATGAATTTTTGTCATGAAGAGAGATGGAATGAACAAAATTTCAGATAACACTGGGCTATATGAGCAAGTGTAACAAAATTGAACTGGATTGGTTTCTAACATTAAGCAAGGAAAGAATGGAATTAGAAAATGCAGATTTTACTACTTATATCAGAGAGAAAAAGGTAAGGATACTGTTAAGACCCAATTATAATTGAGAGATATACTAAAGGACGAGATACTTCAATCCCAGTAAAAGCCAAAAAATCTGTTAAGACCATACTATGGTGATTGGGGATTGACTTAAATTAAATATTACAAGAACTTTTCAAATTCAAGGCAATAATGCTGCAATCTTTAGTTGGAGACTCATTTTTCATGTATGGCATGGAAAAATGGAATTGTTCTCTGTAAGATGACTCATTTAAAATTTCCAGTGTGTGGTCTCAATTATTACAAGTGCAAGTCAGCATGCTAACAAAAGTGATATTTAAAGTCCGTGATATCGCTCCCACGAGAAAGATGATAAATCAAAGACTTAACTAATTCTAATTACTAAAGATCATTGGCCATTTGAACCCAACGAGATGAGAGAGGATTAAATACTTGGGATCGAAATCTTAAATACAAAAAGCAAGTTGATAAATAGTTGAGGATTCACCGAAAGTGAGACAAACCAGAAATGGATCAATGAGCACAACTACTTTTCTCAGATTTTTTGACTACAGCTCAAAACATCACCGGAAAACCGAGCTCACAAAAGACGAAATATAAAAAGATATTTTGATTTTCCTCAACCATACTTTTCACTGAATAAAAAGGTCTATATTTATTTGCATTACTGATTCTAATCAACATTGTAATATATAACCTCTCTAAGATTTAAGTATTTTTTTCAAAGATTTCACACCATCTAGACTGTAGTCCCACTCCTATAGATGTACGTGAAGCCTTCCACCTGATCGACACCCCATCCTACACTTCTGATGAAAATTTCCATCTCCTGATTAGATCTCAGTTAACACCGGATCATAATCGGCCAGTTATAAAGAGAGAGACCTTCGAGTGATTAAACAAATACTATTCAACCTATCTCAAACTTTATGTTGGTGATCTATCTCGAGAATCTTCAAAGTTCATTGTTCCATAGATATTCATTCATACCCAGAAGAGTCCGTTTTACATCTCAGATTCTCACTTCAGTGTTACTAGAGGGCCTCCGGAAATTGAGATACAAGACTTGCATTTGGTAATAATGGTATCAGAGTACTGAATGCTAAATTTATAAACAATACTAATCAAAACTGTCCAGAATTTAATTAAGTTTCTTCCACCTTATAAAATAAATGATTATCACTGAATATCTTCCATTTCACGAGCCTAACTTTTCAAACCGGTTTACTCATATCAGAATTGTCGATCAGAAAATTCATCAAAATCATAAACGAACCTAATAAATGAACTCCATAAATCCTTCAATGACCATTTAAATCAGTTAAAGAATGAAAAGAATACTGAAAGAAATACTAAAGTCGCACTTTAGTGGTAGCTAATTAAATCTAGAAAATTAAAGGAAAACTAACAAAAATAAAACTATAATGAGCTTTAAATCTACTAAAATGAGGCAAATAAAAAATAAAAATTCACAAGAGTCTTTATCCACCTAGAAATCCTGCAGAGTCGCCGGAAGTTAATATGATCGCCAGAAGCATGTAGATGCGAGAGGGCTTTCCATCGTTGGGCCTCAATTCATTAATTATTTGTGGATCTCAAAATTTTTGGCCCAAATTGACCCCCTTTGGCGCAACATAGAAAGGTCTCGCCACGACAGAGTCATAGTCTTTGTCCTCGTCATTGTAGCATCTCAGATTATTTAATTTCGTTTCAGGCTTCTGATTGTGGTTACCACATACGTTGATAATGTCGGACATAAATTATATTCAAATAGCCTTGTTCTTGCTTCGTGATAGGAATGTCTTTCAAAGCAAATACCAACCTGCTTAGTAACTCCGGCCTTCATGTCCTTGTTCTCTCAGAGTTTCATGTATTAAACATTTGTTTTTTCAGCTCGCTGAACTGAAGATGAGTTTGTGATTTCTTTTAAGTCCTAGATATCATCGTGACAAGAAACTCTTGGTCAATAAAGACTTTTTTTCTAATTTTATTTAGCTGAGCCATTTGTCCCGAAGCATATGAACTTAGGTATGTCATACACAAATTGGGGGTTCTCGGGTCTGCCTTTAATTTTTCTAATTTTCATGTTACTCTACTTTTTATCTCATTACGATGCATTCTCATCATTCCACAGCTTTATTTATGAGCTATGAGAAATCTCTTTACGCGATGACAAGTTTTTCTTCAACTTTGATTTATATTGAATAAGACACCTCTTCTTTATCGCCATTCTTCAAGGTGGTTGCTCTTAAGTTGTTTAGTCAGGAATTCACCTCCTTCATGTTTTATATCCTCAGAATAATTTCTTTTGTTTACGTAAATTTTGCTTGTTTTGGTAAAGAATTATGAATGTGTTATGTCACTATGATTTTTTGTTGCGAGCGCTTCGAAATGGCTGGTGTCAAATTTATTTGAATATAAAAAATGTGATTGCTTCAGCTGACTTATACAGTAATCTTGAAAATTTATCATAACGCAATTGTCTTTTGTTGAGACATAGTTCATTTTAGTTTGTTTTATGTTACACATAAATTATAATATCATGGTTACGCCTTCATTTTTGTTTTAATCATTGGTCGCGACGTAACAAATCCATTATGCCGGCGTTTTCATGATTTTTCAATAATGAGTCACAGATAAAAACTCTTTGTCATGATAAATTTTTTTCCATTTGAGTTTGCTTCAGAACTATGTTGGCAGATTAGCTGCTGGATGCATATAGTCTTTTTCGCCCGCTTGAATTTTTAGTTACATACAAAATTTTATGCTGCGATTACGTGATCATTATTATGATTTTCCACATTTTTCTTCTTTCTCATTTCTTTTCTATTTTTTCTAAATAATACTTAAAACATAAAGCAGGGAATATTCTATAATTTGGCATATAATAGGATTCAATTGTTAAAAACATGCCGTAAAATATTATAAGAGAGAGTAAGACTCATTGGGAATACTACCCACTAATTTCTTTATTTATTTATCTTTATTTGCATAGATATGAGCAGCTGCATTTTTTGCTTTTTATTTGCATTTTAATAGGGTTTAGTTAATGCTGTCAGTTGATGTATGCCACAGAGGCTCCGAAGGTGATAAGGTACGCCATGAGAGGTTTGTAAAATCAGTATTTCGAGATCACGGGCCTGCATAAATAGTAAAAACGCTAGCTTCACACGCAAGTATACGCCGCCAAGTTAATGTGACATAAATAAGCTAGTCGCTGTCGCTCCACAAGAGAAGTGTGTTACCATAATCTAATTTCGCAGCACATTCGATCCTCAAACTGGAGTGAATTCATTACTAATGATACGACATCTTGATCCCAAACTAGTTGTTAGTTCGACACTAAGATTGTGGGTTTTTTTAAGTATATTCAATGGATTATCTGTAAAATTCATATTCAAAGATATTAATCCGATGCACGCGTGTCGATCATGTTGTAGATATCCTCCTAGTGCATATTCGCCTATCTCACTAGTAAGGCTGATCGATTTCTTCTGGAAGTTTACCCTCAACCCCAAGACGCCTTAAATGAAGAACTTTGACCGCCACATTCAAACTAAGATCTCTACTGTTTATTGATTCTAGTATGCCGTTTCTCATCAGATTCAGAACCTTTATCTCTAATCTTAGATTCTCATTAGCAGTCAGGTTGGCCAAACACCACTGGTAGGTAATTAGTTAGAAGAGCAAGCTTCCACACGACCGTAGAGAGATCAATAAACCGAATTAAAACTAACTATTTGATAAATATAACAAGAATATAGTAAAAACCCCAGAAATAAAGATAGAACATCATTATTTATTATAATTATTTGGTTTCAATCAGATGTGAGGTTGAGAAAGGAAATAAGTAAATACATGATTACACTATCTATCGGTCATTCCATTGTCGCCTTTCCGCTCGTGCCCATTCCCCTCAATTTTCCTTTTTTTTTCTATTCTTCAAGCATATCTAAAAAATTCCTTACCGGGAGAGTCCCGAAGATTATGACGTCAGCAACGCCAACGTTGGTCGATTGGGACGATCGCTGATTCTGATTTCAACATCGCTAAGAGAATGTCGCAACGCTGGAATGTCGGACGCGAGCGTTTCTCCTATCTCAAATTTCCGGCGGCGAACTTCAAATGCCATTCTTATACTTGAAATGCACAAAAAGCCGAAGTATCAAAATATAAGGACGACAACTCGCCTTAGATATTGCATGGTAGCTGAACGAAAATCGGTAAGTTCATAGATGTAGTAGTATGACGAGGCTCGGGCACTTATCACTTAGTTCCGAAGCTTGCTTGTCCCTAAGCAAGAAACAAAATTACAACACTATTATGCATGAAAATTTGAGCATTTAATTCTAAAATGCCATGACATGAGTGTGGAGGTATACGACGCCAACAAGGAGAATCGTACGAACCTAACTTAATCTGAGCATTTATCATCCAAATCCCCGATCGCTAGAGTTGTGCAACTTTCAAGGAACATAGTTGCAGCAAGGCCTGCCAACTAAGCAACTCAACCTCTATGTTCTCAATGACCTTCCCATGGCGCCCAAGGGTAATTGTTTCAAGATCTCCAACATATACCCGCCTGAAGATTCCCCAAAACTTCGAAGTCCATCACCCATTTGAAAGATTCTAACCAATCGGGCGACAAGAACGATCCTTCATTTACATGCCACAAGCGTGAAAGAACTTAATGCCTATAAGTTTTAGCTGGTTGCCCCCAGACCGGATTCCATTAGTTGACTCTCACCCACCTGGGTACAGGCAACCCATCTAGTTCCCCCTGAACTCAACCCTCGAACACTCAAATCAACTTAAAGGCCCCAACTGTGTGGGAATGGTCCATCCTCATTCCCCATAGCGAATAAAGGAAGTCAATATTCTAAATGCCGCTAGCTTAGGCATTAGGTTTCGGGAAAAGTTCTAATTATGCCTCGATTCCATTAGATCGATCTCAATTTATTCTATTCATTACACTTGTCTTACAATTTATTTGTTGACTAGCTCCTGATGGTAACTTTCTTCAAGAAGCTCCCATAATCTCAGGTGTTTAGGAAACCCCTGGTACTGGGAATTCTTGAGAGCCAGTCCAGCCTCGCATACCCTGTAGATCACATGTGCAGTGCAGAAAAGACTACTTGGAATGGTTTTGTCCATTGTGGTGGATTTAAACGAGTCAATTCTAACCTTCTAGCACACTATTCCGCATTATGTAATAACTATAATTTTTCATTCTTGCTGTCTTCATCTTTGAGTGTATCTTATCTAAATTGATATCCCATTCACGAGCATGACATCCACTTACACACAATACCCTACAACATTAATTAAATGACAAAGGCCTTCATAAACAATCCTAAACACGTCAACAAGTAAAAGCCTCTAATATAAGAACAAAAGATAAAATCTGAAATACAGACATCAAACACTCTTAAAGACCGAAGACAACCAAAAATAGAAAACTAGAAAATAAACAGGAAACATACAAATAAACACAAAAAAGACAACTAAAATAGAAAACACAAAATAAACACAAAAGAAACCCAATCACCCATAATTTAAACAAGAGAGGACAAAGGTCCTCAATGTCAATAGAATAGAAAGAGAGGGTGAGTGAACTCTCGGGTGATCGCCGGTCACTACGGGGAAGAGGTGGTATGGAAGTGGAGTCGTTTGCCTGGATGGATCATCACAGCGAGAGACACTACCGGTTGCATGACTATGCGATGTCACGGCGTGTCCACGTCTCCAAGATCAGACCGTGCCTCCGTCCATCCACGCATCAAATCGCGAGGTGGTGTCCTGGACCTGATCTCTTCCAACAGAGGGAACGATTGATCAGAATCCTCCTCCGACGTCGGTGGTGGGGGTTGGGTGATGACCGCCCACTCCAGCACTACGTATACTTCAAAACTGACCTGTGATGGTTCTAAGGCTCATTCCTACTGTGGGAGGCTTTACTCCGCCCAACGGAGATTTCAGCCTTCGTACACCCTGTATTTTGTCTTTCTAACCACATGATCGCCTTGATCATGTGCATCCACGCTCATCATCATCATCTAAAGGCACTCATCATTGCTTGTACAGGCCAGATAGCGGAAGGGTGCCTCAGACTGTCTTCGATTTAGCCATATGACGGTATCCCGTATAACCCGGCCCACACCGTACCGAATGTCCCAACGATGGCATGAAAGAGAAGGGTCTTAGCCGGGCCATCACAATACATGGTCATCGAGATGACAGACGCGATGTGATGAAGGATGCCAGACCTGGGAATGAAGCAGAGTTTATTCAAGTGCACGCGTGTTCTTCAACGCTTAAGTTTTTACCACCGCCTGCTAATAATAACCATGACCTTTCTAGAGAGTTGGGATGTTCATGGAGCCTACTGTAGCTTCAAGGTTAACTTGTCGCAGGTTATAATATCGATTGATAGACTTGCTACACCGAAATCTACCAACACCCCGCACCCGACTCTTTGGCTATGTGATACAAGATTACGTGACTCGCATCAATTTCGCGGGTAGCCGGTCTCGAGTGTCGTAAGTGCCTCCATCCTCGCTCCAGCGCGGTGGTTTTATAAGAAATCATGGGGCATAAACCTCTTCTCTTATTTAGTGACTGATTCTTTCAGATGAGGCCAAATCTCGTGGCTGCGCTCATTGACAAATTTTCGCGATCAATCACGAAGCGGCCTTCACTTCTGCCTGGTTTCTTTCGAGTTTCACTCTGATTTTTTTATTTCACATCGGGCACTTGATAGATAGGATTGGATGATCGCCCAGGCTTGAATCACCTTTCTAGTTACTTCCCACTCATTGCGATGCCACCTACTAATTTACCCAATAGGAGTCACCAAAACTCACTACTTAAAGGACATACACCTAGTGAACTAAGAGATACAAGCAGCTCTCATCCTATGGCTTATGTGATGCCCCAGGAATCCTGGGGAACCCGACAACTTGGGCTAACCCATTTGAACCTTGTGTCTCATATCATGAGATCTATACATGAGTAAACACAATGGGCTACACATCCATATCACATCAAACATAACCAATTAAAGATATAGTTTTCAAGGAGTTATTACATCACTCTTAATTCACATAGGTTAATTAGTCGTTTCTAATATATACACAAAATACGTGAGGTTATAGTCGGTATTATCCTGGGGTTCTGCTCATAACCCCATTTAAGGAGCTGTCAAGTCAATATCTTTCTAGATTTTGGAAGAATTTTCCCTCTATAGGCGCAATGCCTAGTAGTTGAATCCTTCCGTCATACATTCCTCATCTAAAATGCACATGTACGGCACATCACAACATCCACATTCCATATGAATGGGATGAAGTATACTGGAATGATTTATATCATGCACAGCAGCCAAGCCTATGTCATACTCCCGAAATACCCATCGACTCTCATGCCAATGCCAAGTGTGAAAATCATCATTGGTAATGCCAATGACACCCAACTACTGAGCCTTTGTCGGCTCACCAACACCCAAGGCAATCTTGCCGTGGCACCATCCTGCTAACTGAATTAGTTTCATCAACTTAGGGTCTATGATCGGAATATTGATTCGAAGCTTCAGCAATAGAACTTTTTCGGATTTACTAACTGCGGGTCTCTAACACCCATACATAATCTTTGATAGTACTGTGGGTCTCTCACAATCTGAACTGGTCTCTCACACCCATGTAGACCTTCAGTAATACCACTGGCCCCCTACACTCGAGTCTCCAATACAGACTAACATAGTACCAATTATCTCCCTTGTTTAGACTGAACGATGAGCTCTTTACTAAGAGTGGGTCCCAAAGATAAATCACCCATGGCCTCAAACAGAAATGATGAACCATACCGCAAGAAACCCACAATCTAATTGACGCGATGTCACCGCGGTAAAGAGAGGAATGCAATGATGCCAATTATCCACTGAAGAGTCACACAAAGAATTATATTTCATATCTAAATATCTATGTTAATACATCAATTAGCATGCACACAGTATCATTTAGTACAATATTTAAGCTATTCAATTCTAAGCTGCCAATATGCAGTAAACACATGGAAAATTTTCACCAACTATCAATCTAGATTTTAATGGGCCCCATAATATATGGGTTGTCCATGGATAGCCCCCTCATCGCTACTGGGACTCCTCGGGAACTGAAATCCATACATATTTCGCCTCATATCACCTGGCGCCATTTCCAGCAAGGTAGCGCTTTAAACATGGAATATCCAAGTAGAGAAACTTCCCTACCTTCCGAGTTTGTCAGCCGAAACTTGTCAAAACCGGTACCCATAGCTCTCACAAGTGGGAGAACCTCGTTCTTGGCTCAAGGCCGGGATTCTCGTATTTGATCATCACTGAATTCTGAGCGTAAAGCCTTCCCAAAACCCTCTCTTTCTTTCGGTTTCATCTCCCCTTCCAACTAGCACGGCTACGGGTCGTGAATTGCTCTTTCTTCTTCTCGCTTACAGCCAACTTACTAGTCGGGCTCAGGTAGGATTTCTATCCACTTTTATCCTACTTTAGAATTTCATCGCCAACATCATGCCATGTGTCCACCATGGCCTAGAGCCACTTCTGAGGTCATGTTTGACTGATTCTTCAAGAGGCGATACGTGCACCCTCGTTACCAAAACAGTTAACCTGTCTGAATCGCACCACGTGGTAGCTAGATTTCACAGACAATTCCACGTGTCATTTGTTTATCAAGATTCAGAAAAATTTGATTTTAATCTAAACATTATTTATTCTTTCCCTAAATTAGGGGAATTTTCTCGAATAGCAAATGCCTTCTACATCACCAACCACTCTGGTTGGGTCCCTTCTCAAAATGTGAGAAAAAGTAAACTTTAAAACAATGGTCGGTTAAATGGATTCGCATTGAGTTCAAAAGAATCCCAGCCAGATATATTAAAGATACTCTCTTCTTGCTCTATTTTAACTTAAATTTCAAACAAAATACTATGTTCTATATTCTTTATTCAATTAGTTAATTTTCAAAATCTAGTGGTTTTTGGCTTATTTTCGAAAGTGCTCCAATTTAGCTAACAAAAGATTACATTATTAGCGACTAAAATAATTTTAAAATATATTGGTTATTATTTAAATTTTACTTTAACATACATTCCCCTGAGATAAGACGTGATTTTTAATTGAGTGCAAGAAAATTAAAATATTTGCTTCAAGCCATCTAATTATTAACATATTTTTATTTATATTAAATGGTTTAAAATATGTTTGCAACTCCTCATGCAGAAAGTCATGTACATGTGTAATAAAACATTTTTATTCATATACATCAAAAAATAATATTGATTTAAAACTCCATTTTTACAATTTATATTTAATAGATATTGTTATCAAACCATTGCTATTTCTAAAAACATTTATTTCTATTTAAACAAGTTTCTTATTAAAATTTCTCAATTAGTAGTCAACTTCTTTAGTTTATTAAATTGACCTGAATGTGTAACTTTGTAAAATATTTATATCTATTTTTATTAAATAATATGATTCGAATGCTAATTTTAAGAGGCTCAGAAATTCTCAGATTTTTTTTTTCAACAAAAAGAATAAAAGGTAGAGGTAATGCTAATAGGTGGATAAGATTTCTTTGTAAACTCACCTAGAAACCGTTAAAGTAATGGTATGAATATGGAAAAGAAAATTGAAGATTATTTGCTTCGTTTTAATATCGTTAAGAGAGGCTTCAAATATAACTTCTCCTAAATAGTTAAAACAACCAGCCATTTAAGAAAATGATCAGCGCAGAAAACAACGTACGTTTTGCTTAGACCGCTAGATAGCAACGTCGCGGACGCCTTCCCTAGTGGTCAACCGCTACGAATATCAAACAATTTTCTCCAACGTTCAATACACCAGCATTTATTAAATGCTTCATCACAATCTGGTCTTCTTGCGTATACTGAGGGTGAGTTTAACGCAAAATCGAATCCAGATTCCTCCATCGCCGAGTTGCTTTACCGCAGATAGCGTTCAGGGCCTGAATGCGTGATGGTCTTCAGACAAATGATTTATAAAATCAAAACGTAACAATCGGATTTTCGTCAGAAATAAAGCACGGTATAGTTTGAAACTTAAATGACCTAGTATGACTGTGTTATGGTCAGCTGCAACTCAAAATGTAAACTAAACAAGAAAATAAGAAAAGAGAACTCAGCTAAAGAGGCACCCATTTGAAGATCCAGTTAATAAGAGCTCCGGCTGGAAAACAACTGGTTTCTGAAGTCAACACAGATGCAGGCTCCCTTAGTTAAAACCCTTAAGATTCCATTATTTCATCTTTGAGGTCTAAAGATCATCAAAATACTGGGCATCTCCCACCCAAACAATGATTCTAAAGCATGAGAGTATTGGCCAAACAATAACTCCAGAATGCTATTTAACCCACGAAGAACCCTAACATGGGGAACATACCTTTAGAGCCAGAAGACTCATCTAGAAAGAATCTGCTGCCAGTGGTCTCCCCAACTGAAGGACTGACCAAAGCATGAGAGGCATTACTAAGATAGTTTAACATCCTATGATAAACTGTTTTGAATATGGGTTTAACATAATTAGACTTAACATGAAAAGCCAGGGAACCACTCAAAGAACCCAAAGATCTACCCCTTGTTCTTTACTTCAAGAATATGGTTTACGCTCATCCCTCCAAAGTTGTCATCCTGGGAGGTAGTGCTCAGTCTTGTATGGAGAAAGAGGAGAGAAGAGAGGAGAAAGAAAGCAAAACTAAAAAAATACATTCCATTACAAAAATAAAAACTAGTAAAATTTTTTTCTCTCCTCCAAGACTGATATATGTTTGAATCATATGCTAGTTGAAACAAGTATGGCTTATGAGTAGTTCCTTCTGCAAGAAAATACCAAAACCTAGAAGGAATCTAGGCTGCTGTTACTTGGACAAAAAGATAATACACTCAAAATTGGGGTGTTTGTTAGAATTTATGTGCACATTTAGGCACCAATCTGCTGAGGCGGCAGTGACTTCATTGGGCTTCATCAATCCAATTGGTGCTCTCCCCAGTTACACTGTCCCATTACTCATTGTCTCTACTGGCTCACTCAATTTTCTCTCCGCTCATTCTTTCTCCCATTTTCTCTCCTTCTCTCTCCCAGTCCATACTGATAAAGAGCTCTGACTAAATCTTTCAGCTGGACTGAATTTACTACTCAAGTACATTTATCTCACAAAACTAGTACTGCTGCCAAATGCGATCATTAGAATACAGGTAATGGTACGCACCCGGTTAATTTGAAGAATGGTGTTATACAAAGCACCAAACCCATAATAATAGGGTCCAAACTAAAATTCTTTGGGTACTTAATCACACCCAACTTAATGTTGAATGTCCTGGAGTGTCATAGAAAGAAAAGAAAGAAAAGAGAAACATACAAACAGATAACGTGAATAAAGCACAAAAAGGTCGAGTCTAAATAAGTTGTGAAGAGCACTGCCAACCTTATAAAGAATTACTGGCTGGTCGGTCATTAATCCATCAGAGAGAAATAACACACACAAACTGAGGCATCAAAAGATTCCCTCTCAACGAATCCAACCAGAACTTCCCACCAAAACTAAGGTTATCGGATTAGGCCTGAATAAAACTGCGAACCGCGCCTTCCCCAACCGGTTGATGATACCACTGGACGGTACACAACTAATCCGAATGAGATCAGACCACCTTCCATTCCACAATTTCGCGCCAGGTAAATGCCAAAACTCGCGACTTCATCAAAGTCCGTAATTTAACGAATCAAGGACTTAAACCACTTAAGGGTCGAGTATACCGGCCGGGGTATGATCAATCCAACACAAACCCGCGTCAACTGACTCGAATAGACTCAGAATTGCCAATCACCGCAACTCCACCCATATCCACCAAGGAATGACACTGTCAAGGACTCCAGAATCCAAATAAGGTCAGGCATCTGTTTAAGGTTTCACACACTCTGATCAGTTCTATCTCCACGTGCACCACCTTATCTTCTTCTTCTTTCCTTTTTTCTTTTCTTCTTTTTTCTTTTCCACATATCCAACTCCATTAAACACACTGAAATCAGTGAAGTTACGCAAATTAAATATTGCACGCTTTCTGCCATCATTTAAAACCAATGCTTGTGTGTGTCAGCTAAAGTGGAATATATTCAAATCAATAAGAATCTGAACTTAACTCATTCAACAACTAAGGTGAATCCAGACCTAATAATCAAGAATTGACAGTTTGTTCTTTTTCAAACCAGAAAGAGGAAAACCACAAAAGTTTTTATCGCAAAAACTGTGTTCTAAATTTTTGAAAAAGTAAGTTTCAGAATGGTAATAATTTTAGAGGGTAATTCCAAGCCAATTACACGGCTGGTAAATGGGCTTGGTAATGGTACTGATTAATGTTATAATGAGAAAATCCACTTTCATTAATCTCTCCCCCAACCCAAGATCTGTGTCCCAAACAAACTGGACTTGAAACTGGATACAAAGTAGTACACTCATGATAAGATGTGATCATTTCTGGATAGGAGACCTCACAAGCTTTCCATCGACGCCTTTACACTGCTCGGGCTTCAAATAAACAAATTAGGACAAGAAAAGAGAGGAAAAGGTGACTCAGTTGGACCATTTTAAAATTACACTTCATAATAATCCCAAAATGTTCTTTCTGACATATTTAGATTCTACACTCTAAGCTTTCCAACGGTACCAAGAACGGCCGAAACGGAGTCTGATGAAAAAGTTACGCAAAACAAAATCGGGAGGCCAAAGTGTCCTAGCGAAATTCGTTGTTAGCGAAATTTCGGGCTAGCTGGGCGAAATTCAAACTTGCGAAATTGGCCATTCTAATAGCGAAATTGGCCAGGATTTTCGCTAAACAAAAAAAATTCTCACTAAAGACCGTTCCTAGCGAAAAACACATTTTCGCTTCTCACATAATTTTCGGCTTAGCTTAATGGGGCCATTAGCTAGCTAAATGGCACCCTTAGTTTAAAACCATGATTTCGCTAAGGTTGCGAAATGGTTGCGAAATTGTTGCGAACAGGTTGCGAATTTCGCTGCTTTGCTGCTGCTTTCTGATTTTCAATATATGCTCCAAAATTTGCACACAAGCTACTAAAATTAATGCAAGAAAAAATTGCATAAGAGTAAAAATTAATCTAAAAACACAACTTAACTAAAAATTAAAGCAAATCTATAAAGAAAAATTAACAACAAGATCAAAATAAACTACGATAATATAAAACTAAACAAGACAAATAAAAAAAAAGTGGGGAACTTAGAAATGCCTTTCCAGTCCGGGTGTGTTCCAAACTCCGAACTCCGCACCAACCAACCATCGTGCCATGCAATGTAGGCATTTGCCATCTTTTGATGTAGTGGCAAAGGCATGTACAGAGGCCACTAGTCTTCAAAGCTCGCGCATGGCTACTAGTGGTGGGCTGGACTTACTCAGCCGATGTCAGCCGGGTTTTGATTGTCTCCGCAGGTGTGGGCGCGATGTGCCACTTGGTCATCCGAGGGAGCCACCGCGCAGGTACAGGTGGCCCGGCATTGGCAATGGTGTCCAAATCTATGACGGGCTCTGGGTCCCTTCCACTGCTTCATGTTCACCGTCTTCCTTACCAACAAGGTCGTGTTTTGTTCTTCTTTTTCCAAGGCCGCAAGTATCACCTGATCTCTGGGGTATCCCGCAGTCAGAGCTTCTAATGATTCCACTTTCAATTCCTCCCGAGGTCGCAGCTGAGCCCCGCCCAACCAAAACTGCTTCAGCCAAGCACTCTTCCTCGACTCTCCTCCTCCGGGATGATCAAGATGTCAGGCAAGTTTTGAGATGGATTCCGCAAGATGTCCAATTTTTTGCTCAAAGTCATTTTGGAACCTATCCAATTCCTTGTTCAAGGAGCTCAAATCACTCCCAGTTTTATCGTCCGATACTACCACCCTTTGCTTCTCTCGCCATTATGTCACTTTGACAATCCTCCGTGGACATTGTTGTCGATCACCAGCGTCTTCAATGGAATTCAGTTATCCCATTTATGCTCAAAGTCATCTTTCAGCCCATCTAATCTTTGGTCCAGGGAATTCTCCTCAGTATGGATTTTTTCACTCAATTGGGCATTGAATTCCTCGTTTCTCTACCACAAAGATCACCCACCAGTTTGGTAAGGTCCAGAATGGCCTGCTCAAAAGGAGAAATTAACTGTGGTGGCTGAGGTGACTGAGGGGTTGAGGCATAAAATGGAAGTTCAGGATGATCATATTGTGGAGGAGGTGGATAAGTTGAGGGAACACTATAGACAAAAAGTAATTCCATCCATTGGTCTCTATATTCCTCATGGACCTGTGGATTTGATTTCTCCCGCGGTGTGGTTGCCACTGGTATGGAAGGTTCCTATAGTCCCTCATTGTCATGTAAGCTCTAGGGTTACCCTTCTGACTGTATTGCTCTCCATATGGGTGTTCCATTTTCTCTCAATTCAAAGCACTGGAAAACAACTCGCAGCTTGAAATAGGCCACAAAAACAACACGTAAAACTATCTTGCAACACCGGTTTTTTTTTTTTTAAATACCAAATAAAACTAAGAAAAAATGACTGTAAATGATAAAAGGAAATTCACCAAGACTTGTGATGAGGATCACAAGTGTCTCCACAAACACTCTGCACTAAGGCACCATCCCCTAAGAACGGCGCTTCATTTGATTCGTGCTCTTCACTGGGCAGGTGAGCGGAATCAAAAAGTACCTAGATCCGTAGTTCCTCCCATCAGCGTAGTCAAGCTACTGCAGCATAGCGGTCTAGGGTCGAATCACAGGGATGGGTTTTCTTCGTACAAATGATTTGAGGAATCAAACTGTGAATTAAATTTGATTTTTTGGGTTTTGTGAAAACAGCTGAGTAGTTTGAAAAACTTAATGACTGTGAAGACTCAAAGTTATGGCCGGGGTTTGCAATCGAAAATAAAATCAAGAAAATAAGAAAAAGAGATGGAAGCAGTAGGCCACTGATTTTAAGATCCTAGGCTAACTAAGAGCTCCCTAGGTTGAAAAACAACTCCTATTTGAGTCAACACAGGATGCAGTTATGGCCCCTTTTTAGTTAAAACCCCACATTCCATTACCCTTGAGGGCTCGGTGAAAGACCATCTAAAATAACAAAGGCATCTCTCACCCGAGCACAAGATTCTAAAGCATGAGAGTATTACACAAACAATAACCTGTAAATGTTATTTAACCCTAATTTGAAGAACCCTAACATGTAAATATTACCTCAGAGGCTAGTAAAGACCATCTAAAGAACCACAAGCAAGACTTCACCCGAAAGACCGGACCTAAAGCATGGAGAGTATTGGCTAAGACAATAACATCCCATGTTATGCAACTAAGTTTTGAATATAAGGCCATAAATACACTACTCGTAACATGAAAAGTAGGAACCACCAAAGAACCTTAAAGATCTTACCCCTGCCAGCCCTTTTACTTCAAGCATGAGTGGTTTTAGTCGCCATCCTCCAAGTTGTCATCCTCGAGGGTGTTCGGGCAACCGAGAAAGGGAGAGAAAGAGGAGAGAGAAGAGAGAAAAGAAAAGCAAAACTAAAATAAAAGACTTTATTTACAAAAATAAAACTTACAAAATTTTTCCCAAAGACTGATGCTTGAATCAAGCCGCAGTTAAACAAGAGGGTCATATGTGCCTCCCCAAGGTATGAAAATACCAAAAAACCTAACAACTAGGCTAAGTTAATGGACAAAAGAGTAATACACCAAAAATTGAAGTCGGTTGCATTAATTACAAAAGCATGACGAGGCATCAAATTTCGCTAGGCGGTGCATTTCGCTAGCTTTAGCGAAATCAATGTGCTCTCCCCGCGGCTACCGCTCCATTGGTCATCACTCCTCGCTTCTCATCAATTTTCTTCCCGCTTCATTTTCTTCCATTTTCTTTCTCTTTCCTTCTAGTCTCTGATATAAGATGTTGAGTTTGACTTAAATCTTCGTGTTTGGATCCACTCAACACTTTTTGGCATGATTATCTCACAAAAATCCTAAAAAATTGCCAAATGGCGACATCATTAGAATATTAGGACCGTAATGCTGCAGAATCGGGTTAATTAGCATGTTTAGTACACAAAAAGCACTCAAAACTCATAATAAATAGGGTTCAAAATTGCACTTTTTGGGCACTAATCACACCCCCAACCTACACATTGCTAGTCCCATAGCAATGAAAGAAAGAAAGAAAGAGAGAACATACAAAATGATAACAAAATAATGTACACAAAAAGGTTGTAGTTCAAAAAGGTTGTGAAGAAGTAATGCCTAACCCTAAGTAAGAATTATCAAGGCCGGTGAACCAATAACTATCATGAGAATGAATACCATACAAAATTGGAGTATCAAAAGAGTCTCCCTCTCAATGAATCAACCTAAACTTCCACCAAAATCTAAGTGTTTATTTGATTAGCTCTCAACACAAACTGCTAAACCGCCTCTCCCCCAACCCGGGTGTTACTACCACGACCAAGACGCCTAACCAACCTTAAATAGATCGGGACCCACCTCTTATTCCACATCTTTTGCGCTAGGTGCAATGCTAAAAACTCGACTTCATCAAAGTCCGTGTAATCTGGTCCACCGATGACTCCCAACCACCATACTTAGGGCATCAAGCCGTGCGGATCAATCGACCACAAACCCTACAAGCTTCACCCCGACTCGAATGACTTCGAGAATTAAGCACCTACAACTTGCTAAACTCCACCTATCCACCCATGTAGCGAACACTAAGTCGGCACTCAACCAAATAAGGTTTAGCAATCGGCTTTAAAGGTTACGATATACCCTCTAATCGTGCCGTGTTTCAAGGCAAAGCATTGCAATTTTTATTCTTTTTCTTTTCTTTTCTTTTTCTTTTCTTTTTTTTTTTTCTTTTTCTTCTTTTTTTTCTTTTTCCACATGGGTCCTAACCTACAAAGGCGGTCAATGAAACTAGGTAGGTTATAAATTAAAGGAGGTTGCACAGTTTTTCAGCCTATCATTGAAATCTAATGTGCTTTGTGTGTGGTTAGCTAAAGGTGGAAGAAAAAGGTCGAAATCAATAAGAATTCAACTAATCATTCACTCAACTAAGCATGGAATCAATCTAACATCAATAGAATTGGACAAAGCTTCAATTTTTCAAACCATAGGTTAGGCAAAACCACAAAAAGTTTGGTTGCAAAATCCGCCCAAATTTTGAAAAAGTGTCAGAATGTATAACGCTTTATAGAAAGGGGACCCAAAGAAGCCACCGAACATCACAAATGGGCTTGCCAAAATACTAACAAAGCATAATATAAAATCCACTTCCTTTACTAATCCTCCCCAACCCAAGATCTCTGTCCCGAAATGGGGTTCGAATGGAAAATTAGATAAGGATGTTACTCTATGATAAGATGATCATTTCTGGATAGGAGACCTCACAGTTTCCATCGACGCCTTATGCACTGCTCGGGCTTCAAATAAACAAATTAGGACAAGAAAAGAGAGGAAAAAGGTGACCAGTTGGACCATTTTTAAAATTACACTTTCATAATAATCCCAAAAATGTTCTTTCTGGACATATTTAGATTCTACACTCTCTAAGCTTTCCAACGGTACCAAGAACGCTTAAAACGGAGTTCGGATGAAAAAGTTATGCGCGAAACAAAATTGGAGGTCAAGTGGGTCCTTAAGAAATTACTGTTAAGTGAAATCCTCGTTAGCTAGCGGGTCTCGCAACTTGCGAAATTGGCTATTCTAATAGCGAAATTGGCCAGGGATTTTCATAAACAAAAATTTCACTAAAGCACCGTTCTAGCGAAAAACACATTTTCGCTTCTCACAGAATTTTCGCTTAGCTTAGCGAAATTCTCGCTAGCTAGCTTAAATGGCACCTTACGAAAAATCCATGATTTCCTCGCTAAGGTTATAAATGGTTGCGAAATTGTTGCGAACAGTTGGGCACTACGCTTTGTCGCCGCTTCGATTTTCAATATATGCTCCAAAATTTGCACAAAAGCTACTAAAATTAATGCAAGAAAAATTGCAGAAGAGTAAAAATTAATCTAAAAACACAAATTAACTAAAAATTAAAGAAAATTTATAAAGAAAAATTAACAAGATCAAAATAAACTACGATAATATAAAACTAAACAAGACAAAATAAACAAAAAGTGGGGGAACTTAGAAAATGCCTAGGTCCTGGTGTTCCAAACTCAACCCGCACCGGCTAACCACTGCATGCAATGTAGGCATTTGCCATCTTTTTGATGTAGTGTGGCAAAGGCATGCACAGAGGCCACTAGTCTTCTAAAGTTCTCGTCGCATGGCTACAAGGGTGGGTCAGACTCACTGGGGAGCCGATGTCGCTGGTTTTGATTGTTCCTGTGTGTGGGCGATGTACACTTGGTCATCTCGAGGGAGCCACCGGCAGAAAATAGGTGGCCCGGCATTGGCAATGGTGTCCAAATCTATGATAGCTCTCGGGTCCTTCCATCGCTTTCATGTTCAATGCCTTCTCACCAACAAGGCTGCATTTTGTTCTTCTTTTTCCAAGGCCAAAAAAGTATCACTGACTCGGGGTATCCCGTAGTTCTTCAGAGCTTCTAATGATTCCACTTTCAAATTCCTCCTGAGGCCACTGAGCTCGCTTCACAACCAAAATCAAGCTTCGGGCCAAGTACCCCTTCCCTGACTCCTCCTCGATGATCAAGATGTCAAGTTTTGAGATGGATTCCCGTAAGATGTCCAATTTTTTTGCTCAAAGTCATTTTGGAACCCATCCACCTCCTTGTTCAAGGAGCTCTCAATTGTCTCAGCTTTATCAGCTCGACACTACTACCTTTTGCTTCTCTCGCCATTATGTCACTTTGACAATCCTCCTCTCAAGTGACATTGTCATTGATCAATAGCTCTCAATGGAATCTTGCAGGTTATCCCATTTATGCTCAAAGTCATCTTTCAGCCCATCTAATCTTTGGTCCAGGGAATTCTCCTCAGTATGGATTTTTTCACTCAATTGGGCATTGAATTCCTTTTGTTCTACCACAGCATCACCCACCAGTTTGGTAAGGTCCAGAATGGCCTGCTCAAAAGGAGAAATTAACTGTGGTGGCTGAGGTGACTGAGGTGACTGAGGGGTTGAGGCATAAAATGGAAGTTCAGGATGATCATATTGTGGAGGAGGTGGATAAGTTGAGGGAACACTATAGACAGGTGCACTCATCCATTGGTCTCTATATTCCCTCAGGGACCTAGGTGGATTCGATTTCTCCCTACAGTGTTGCCACCGGTATGGAAGGTTCCTATAGTCCCTCATTGTCATGTAAGCCTAGGTTACCCTTCCTCGATCGTATTGTTCTCCCATGGGTGTTCCATTTTCTCAATTCAAAGTGACTGGAAAACAATCCCAGCTGAAATAGGGGCCACAAAAACAAATCACGTAAAACCATCTTGCAACACCGCTTTTTTTTTTTTTTAATGGGCCAAATAAAACTAAGAAAAAATGACTGTAAATGATAAAAGGAAATTCACCAAGACTTGTGATGAGGGATCACAAGTGTTCCATTACCACTTGCACAGCACCATCCCCTGAACGGCGCCATTTGATTCGTGTCACGTAGGTGAGCGAATCAAAAATTTGTATCCTGAACTCTCACTGCCGTAGTCAAGCCACGCAAAGATAGCGGTCTAGGGTCGAACACTGGGATGGGTTTTCTTCGCACAAAATGATTTGAGCGAAATCAAACTGTGAATTAAATTTTGATTCGGGTTTTGTGAAAACAAAGGTAGTTTGAAAACTTAATGACTCAGAAGACTAAAGTTAAGTGGGTCAGTTTGCAACCGAAAAATAAAATCAACAAGAAAAATAAGAAAAAGAGAACTTCTTGAAGCAAGAGGGCCACTGATTTTAAGACTTAGGCTAACTAAGAGCTCTCAAGTTGAAAAACAACTCCTATTTGAGTCAACACAGATGCACATGGCCCTTAGTTAAAACCCTAACATTCCATTATCATCCTTTGAGGCTCGTAAAGACCATCTAAAAAATAACAGTGCATCTCTCACCCGAGCACAGTATTCTAAAGCATGGAGAGTATTGGCCAAAACAATAACTGTAAATGTTATTTAACCCTAATTTGAAGAACCCTAACATGTAAACATACTCGTATAAACAGTAAAGACCATCTAAAGAACTACAAATGCATCTTCTCACCCGAGCACCGGGACCTGTAAAGCATGAGAGTATTGGCCAAGACACAACATCCATGTTATGCAACTAAGTTTTGAATATATGGGCCATAAATACACTAATTCGCAACATGAAAAGCAGGGAACCACCAAAGAACTCCAAAGATCTTACTCCCCGCAGCTTCACTCAAGAAGGAAGTGGTTTTGTTTCGCTCATCCTGCTGTCATCCTTGGAGGGTGTTTGGCAACCGAGAAAGGGAGAGAAAGAGGAGAGAGAAGAGAGAAAAGAAAAGCAAAACTAAAATAAAAAAAGACTTTATTTACAAAAATAAAAACTTACAAAATTTTTCTCCCAAAGATCGATGCTTGAATCGTCATGAAGTTACAAAACAAGAGGGGCTTATATAGGCCTCCCAAGGTATGAAAATACCAAAAACCTAACAACTAGGCTAAGCACGGAATAAAAGAGTAATACACCAAAAATTGAAGTCTGATAATTAATTACAAAAGCATGACGAGGCATCACCCCTCGTTTAGGCTGCATTCGCTTAGCTTTAGCTTAAATCAATGTGTTCTCCCCGTTGCCATCGCTCCATTGGTCAGCTGTTCCCGCTTCTCATCAATTTTCTTCCTGCTTCATTTTTCTTCCATTTTCTTCTCTTCTTTCCTTCTAGTCTCTGATATATGATGTTGAGTTTGACTTAAATCTTCGTGGTTGGATCGAACACTCCAACACTTTTGGCATGATTATCTCACAAAACTGCAAAATTCGCACAAAATGCGATCATTAGAATATTAGGGAATCGTAAGGAACGGTTAATTAGCATGTTTAGTACACAAAAAGCACTCAAAACCTATAATAAATAGGGTTCAAAATTGCACTTTTTGGGCACTAATCACACACGATATAATGTCAACATATCGACAATATATCCTTATTTTTTCATCCATGATAAGAACACATAAACTTGTAGGGCAAGCGATATTTCAGGTATTTCATGCCAAAATGTTATAAGTGCTTTAGTGCACAATAAACAAGAGCCAATGGACAAAATTTCAAGTTTCTATCACATTGATATGTATAGAGCTTTTAAGATAGTGCCATTGAGAAGCAAAAGGTTCTACAAAATGGATTAGTATCTCCCAATTGAGCCACCTCATGTGGAAAAGAATAGAGGAAGACCAAAGACAAAGAGAATGAGAGAAGAGCACAAGCAAACACCTAAAAAAACTAGCACAAAACTTTCAAGAAAAGGGATACATGTTACATACACCATCTGCAAACAACAAAGCCATTTGCTTAAAGGTTTGTTAAGCAAATCTCTTATTTCCTTAAATTGATTTTTAATTCATAACTTACTTTAATGTCTTCTTTCATGTTTAAGAGGTGAAACGCGCCGCAGTAGCAATATCTCATGATCCAACTCAAACTCCAATTAAGCCAAGCCCCTACCAATTCCCCTCTACAAAGAACTCACTCCCTGCTCAAGCACATTCCCCTCGCTCATGTCCCTACCCTTGCTCATGTCCCTACTCCCTACCCATGCTCCATTCCCTCGCTCATGCCCCTCCTGATTCGCCATGCCCTCCCATGGCTCTACCCTTCTCATACCCCTGCCCTTTCTCATATCCATGTCCCTTCTCATACCCCTTCCCCTACTCATGTCTCTACCCATACACATGCAAAATCAAGTTCAAGAGGCTAATTAAGTCAATCTTTTGGTGGTTTTGGTATTTTATTTGATGAAAGTATTGATTCTATCAAATATTGTGTAAGAGATGGTGATTTATAACACATGTTCATTTAGCTTTATATCACATACACATTTATATTTATATATTTTTTTTAATGAAATATAGAGTGGCATAACTATAAAAATTCATAGAGTTGCTAGCAAGGGGAAGCATGGAGTCACCTACAATTAGGGATCAATGAACATTATGTATTGGGTTTTTATATTGGTTTAGATCATTTTGAAGCTCACAACTTATCTCCCATTTTAAAGATTATGGTTTGAACAGCTTGTCCTTAATTTTATAAACATCTACTTCAGATGGTTTATAACAAAAAAGTTTGTAAACATTATGAAGGTTGGAATGCTTATGAGATATTTGGTAAAATGCTTGCTTGAAGTGTTGTACTTTATTTCAATAGCTTAGATATATTTTCCAGGTGTTGATTTAAATTCAAGTGTTGATTTACTTCATTCATGCAATAGAATAGAACATAGCCAATTGAACTAAAATACATCAACCTTCATTGCATTGTTATACAATAACATAATTTCCATCTTTTATTCCCTCAACTGTTTTACATCCGCATTAAAATGAACATGACAAAGGATAAGTAGACACAAAACAATACACTACACTTTAGAAACAACTTTCACTCATTCAATAAGTTGAAATACATCAACCTTCATTGCATTTTTATACAATCACAAAATTCCAAATTTTTCATTCTCAACTGCTTTACATCCATTAAATGAATATGACAAAGGATAAACATACACAAAATAATGCACAGAACTTTAGAGAAAACTTGTTCCATTTGAATGATGTCTTCAAATCATTCAACTCTTTCTTCAATTTATTCATCTTTAAATCATTCATCTCATCGGTTCCTAACCAATCTTGGGCCTTCAATGAATTACGTTGGTCATAATTGTTCACCTCATCATCTTCCTCACAATTTCTATCATTTTTGTCCCTTATTTTACGTATTTCCTTAATCTCCATTTGAAGCAGCTTCTTTTCCCACCTCAATTGGTTGATAACAACCTTTGCCCTCGGTGTCATCCCTGGATCATGCCACAAAAAAAGAAAAAAAAAACATGTGCTTTCCCACGGCTAAAAGAAAGACAACCAACAAACACACAAATTAATCAATCTTCATCAAAACAAAACAAGCAACTTTTTTTATAAACATCTACTTACATAATATTTTGGGCATGAGTAGAACCTCCTCCCTGGATTTGTCTCCTTCCAAGTCGTCAGTAATGAAGCTTTGAAACCATAATCACTGAATACGACATGGTCATTGCATTCGGTAGCTTTGTTGTGTCGTTTGCTTGAGAAACTTGAAGAAAGGGTTCTAGCCATAGATGAAGGAAACAAAGGAAATGAGGGTCAAAGCAAAACCAAGGAGGAAAGGAAGGTTCGTTGAAGCAAAACCAAAAAGGGCTAAAGAATCAAAGCAAAACCTAGGGTTGTCTTTGGCTCAAAGGTTGTATTTTGGAAGAAATTGGTAGAGATGAAATTAGGGCTTTTGATTTCCCCTAATTAGAAGCCTACCAAGTTTTAAATGTAATTAGGGAAAAAATTTGTCATATCAGCTGCTTTCATGGCTGGTTTAATAGCCAATGTAACGTCGTTTTTTACATTTAATGCCCAAAGTTACGGCATGGGCTAATTTGAGCTACGGGCGAAAACGTGTGGGGCCCTATTTAGATGGAAAAAAAAGTTTGAGTTATAAGTGAGATATTTAGGAAAACCTTAGGGGTTTTTTTGCTCATTTCGTGCTAATTTGATATCACGAAATAGGGGAAAAGGCCCAACCCATCACCGGTAGTGTCAGAGTCAGGGCTTCTGACGTCGTCCAGCCTTGCCTTGTTGCACAAGAGTGAAGTGAGGGTACCTTCCTCCACTGGATCTTTGGTAGTCTTTTCCGTCAACTGATCATCTCCATAACTATTGTTCCAATCACTCACAAAACTACCTTCATCATCATGCATTTCCTCTTCTTCATTGAATGATGATTCTTGAAGAGCAGTGGCCTCCTTCTTCTTAGCTTCGAGCCTTTGCCTTTGATGCTGATGTCTTCTAGTATGGACATACTACCAAATGTTAGACATATCCTCCATATAAAGTGGCTTCGTGAAATAAAGATATGCCCCTTTCTCAAGACTACTTAACATCGCATTCTCACTCCGATCAAAAGACATTACTCCACCACAAAAAAAAAAAAAAAAACAAAAAAACAAAAGGTGATTAGAGAGGAATAAATAATTATGCCCATGTTTTGGTTCCTGTTTTTTCAAACTTTTCTTGAAAACGGTGCTTTTTTTGTTTTCAAAAACTATTTTCAACATCAGTTTTAAAAAACATTATGAACCAAACAATCACTTCTTTCTTTGTTCTTGTTTTTTGTAAAAAAAAAAAAGTTTTCGAAAATCGGAACCAAACAAGTACTATGAGTTAGAAAATTGTAAGGAAACAAGCCCTAAGGATGCCACCCACCAAGAACAGGCAAATTTGATGTAAAACCCGAGAAAATTATAATTTTCTGAAAATTTGTAAAATGGTAATTTCAGTCAAAATCCGAAATTTTTCTAGATCTTGGATGACAAATCCGAGATCACCTTGAATCGCTCTCATAAATCTAGCTACCACGTCGAATTTTGTCGAATTCCAAGACAGTCGAATTTTCACCAAGCCGAGGCAACTGGCAAGGGTAGACACTTGGCACATTTTGAGTGGCTCAAGAGGTGCCACGTGTCATGTGCAGAATTAGTCAAACATGAGCTCAAGTGTGGGCCATGGGTGGACACATGGCATCATGCCATTGGGTGAAAATCTCAAAGTAGATGGATAAGGGATAAGGTGTAATCCCATGAGCAACTTAGAATTGGACATGTGGCATTGAGATGATAAGCTCCTGGTCTCACCACCTTAAACGGCTCGAGATAAGAAGAGAGAGGAGAAGAGCAAACCGTAGGAGAGAGAAAAGAGTGGGATTTTTAGAGAGAGAAGCTCTACCTTCTCTCTAGAATTCCCGATGATCGGACCGTCGGTTTCCGGCGAGGCAAGAAGCAAAGTTGCTCCCCACGGCAAGGGCTACACGCAGGTTCTGTGCTTTGTGGAGTTTAATAACCCGAGAGGTAGCTCCTAATGATTAACTTGTTAAGAGATTTGTTAATGATTGGATGTCGAGCCGTGAATGGCCTGTTATCTCATCCCAAAACTTGGGACCGAAATGTCGGAAATTAGGGACCGCTTTGGATGTACCACGTCATAGTGGTCAGGTTATAATTGTGTGTTAAATTATGGTTTTGGGTGTTGTGAAGTCGGAAATGGTCACGGATTTCGGTTCCAAGGAAGTAGAACCAATGTCTATGAGGGGGCTGCCCATAGACAGCCCACACACTGTTTTTGGGACTGTTAAAAATAGTCCCGACTTTCGTGTTGGACCGAAAATGTCCATGTGTTATTTGCATAAATTTTGCTTAAAATGAATGGCTTGAATTATGTGGAAAATAATATGTTAATGCATGGAATTAAATGTGTTAACATGATGTTTGAATTATATGAAATATAATTGTGTGGTTTCATTGAATTAAATTGTTAATTAGCCCATGTGAGCTAATTTTGATATTATTGCCATGAATAAATAACATGTGGTATGTATGTGAATTTTGTTAATATATGCATGATGATATATTGACATGTGTTGCATGAAAATGGCATAATGCATTTCATATGCATCGGGGCAACCTAGATCAATAGGTGTGAGTGCATGACATGAAAGAAAAAAATGAAAATGGTTGTGAATGAATTTACAAGATTCAAAATTGCCTTGAGAGTTGTCCAATAGTTCATCTCGAGTAAGGCACTCCATGACTGCTTTTGAGAATTACCTAAAGAATTCACCTCGAAGGGTTGTCCAATAGATTTTAGCGAAACTCGGTAGTATGTTTTCGAGAACAAAACCTTTTGTTTTGAAAATAGTGCTTTCTCACTCGCTTTGGCATGCGTGGAGGAGTCGTGAGGTTCTGGTATAGAAAGAGTGAGTCAGCATTTCATCCATATCATGTAGATATTCAAGTAGGATCATGTATTGCTTGAATGTGTTTGTGTTAAGCCATTACATGTGCACTTAGGTGGGGAGTAACCCAAGGGATAATTCCACTCGCATCGTCACCCCGTCGGCGAACATTATTTTCCAAGTATAGGGACCTGTCGAGAAGACGATCGCCACAGAGGCCGTTTGAGAAGAAAGCCAATATGTGGCTTTGATTGATTATTTTGTAAAACATGTATTATAATTCTAAATTTGAATATATGTTTGTATTAAGAGTGATGTAATTAACTCTTGAACTATTGTAATATAGTTGGTTAGATTTTTGGTGAGTATTGATGTATGGGTCAAAGTGGCCATTTTATCTCATGTATGGGTCTCATGATATGAGACACACAGGTTTTCCGCGGGTTGACGGGTTGTCAACGGGACCCCCGGGTTTTGGGGTGTCACATCCGATATTCTTTTAATCTCATTGAGGAGATCGAGCCCATACATATCAGGCATATGCAGCTCCATTAAAACCATATCAATCCCAAGATTTTTGTCACGAATCATCTCTAAGCTCATAGCTCGAAGGAGCTGTCAAAATTCGACTGTATTAAAAGCAAAACCAATGAAAAATCCCACAACTAATATGAAATCAGAAACATATAATTATAAGTTCAAAAATGGAGAAAAAAACATAAACAAACTAACTAAAAACACCTTCTTAAGTTAACGCCCTCAACATCCCTAAAGCCACCCTCAGACAAATCGGATCAAAATCAACAATCAAAATACAAATGTCTCTGTAACAGCTTTCAGTATGAGTGGCCAACGATGATGAAGCTTTATCGGAGTTCATGGCTACTGCTAGAAACTGAGAGAAATTTTATGAAATGCAAAGAAGAGAGAGAAGTGGGTGAGTGAGTGATGGACGATGGAAATGGGGGATTTTTATTGTGAAAATCGGGATCAGCATTGATATTATTACATAATCCCTTGAAATCCAGTGGGATTAGTGATAGCAAACTGTTGTATGGTGCGTAAGCTTTTTTTCCTTCATTTGTCTCAAGGTTATACCACTGATCGCTATTATATAAAAAGAAAGAAAAAGATAATGAATATATGAAAAGACAATACTACCCTCTTGACTTCTTTTCCACTGTATATTTGATTTTTTTTTTTATCAAGGGTTATAATTATTAGAAAATATTTGAATTTGAAGAAAGCAAAAGCTTGAAAAACTTACCATTTTCATCTTCATTAATGATTTTTTTTTTTAATTTGGAGAAGTTATGTTTTTAAGCCTATCTTAACAAATATTAAACAAAGCAGTATCTTCATTTTTCTTTTCTTATTATACCATTACCCTTTCAAAAATAGTTTCTACCACAAGGTGAGCTTTGCCAAAAGTACTACCCCCTTCTAATAAGCCATTACTTACTCTACCTTTTTCTTCTTTTTGTTGAAAAAAAAAATCATAAGAATTTCCCTCAACCTCTTAAAATTAGTATTTAAATCATATTATTTAATAAAATAGATAAATAAAAATTTTAAAAGATATGTTAAGATTTTACACAAATCTGAATTAATTTAATAAATAAAAAGTTATTACTAATGAGAAATTTTAATAAAGCATTTTACTAAATAAAAATAATATTTTAGAAAATAACAATGGTTGATAACATCACTCTATTCAAATATAAATTATAAAAATGAGTGCAATCCAATGTTTTTGGATATCTATATAAATCAAAATATTTTATTACATGTATATGACTTTTCAAAAGTTGCAAAATGGCTTCTAAACCATTTAATATAGTAAATATATATAACTGAAATTAAGCTTGAAATAAAATATTTAATTTTCTTTATCCAATTAAAAATAACGTCTTATGTATCAATTAATATAATTAAAATAAATTTATTAATAAATATATTTTAATTATTTTGATTAATAATAATAATCTTTTGTTAGCTAATTGGAACAACTAAAATAAACAAAAACCACCTGAGTTTTGAAAATGATTAGGTGAATAAAAAAGAATATAAGACATGGTATTTTGTTTAATTTAAAGTTTGAAATAGAAAATAAAGAAAGGCTATCTTTAATACTATATATCAACTAGGATTCTACTTTACAATTCAATCTAAATCAAGTCTAGTTCCAAGTTTAAGCAAATTCTAGTTGGGAAGTGTGAAGAGGTTGTTTGAGAATTGGTTTTAGAAGCTTATTTTAAAAAATAAAAATAATTGAAAGCTATTTTTGTGACACCCCAAAACCCGGGGGTCTGTTGACAACCCGTCAACCCACAGAATAATCATGGATGCCTGCAACCCACACCACTTATGAAATTCAAGTGCAGTCTCCTGTGACGGGAGCTCTACCCAAGAACCACCTGTCCCAACATCAACATCATAAGACATTTACATGAGTAAAAACGGTCACTTGGGCCCATAACAATACTCATCAATATACACTAACTATATACCATATCTCAATATAATTTACTTCTATACAACATATATTAAAAGCGAAAATATCTAATACATGTATCCAACTAAAACAGCCACAACCCGACTTTCTTCAAAATCGTCTCTAAGATGAGTCGTTCCTCTAACGCCCCCCAGACCGAAAATAATATTCCCTCGACAGGTGAGCTATCGCCCGCAGTGAATCACCCCGAAACGGGTTACTCCCCACCCTAAGTGCAATGATCCAATGTAACACACACTCAAGTAAAATACGTTGATCCTACTTGAATGTCTACGACTAACCCCATGTCCCAAGTCCTTCGACTCCCCACACTTGCCTGCTTTCATGTATGAGAAAATAATCGCCTTTCTTTCTTTCATGACATGCACTCACACCTACTTAGGTTCACCACAGATATGAGAATGCATCATGCCATTTCAACACAATTCATACAACACATGCAAATATATTATTATGCATATATTTACATAATTTAAATATCAACATGTTATATAAATTATCAATCCATTACACCAAAAATTAGCTCGCATGGGTTAATTAACAAACATGAGTAATTCGACTGAACTACTCAACCAAATTTTTCAATAAAATATTTCGTAATACTATTCACGAACAGTGAAACCCTGCTACTGCTCACGCCAATCATCCACTCATTGGTTTCACTTTGTGAACTGAAATCCATGGCCATTTCCGGGCCCCATATGCAATTCAACACAATACCACTGGCAATTTATGAACAACACCCAAAACAGCCCCAACACAAGCCACGGATCGTCCAATGGGCTTCCAAAAATTTCAACACTGATCCCAAGTTTTGAGATCCGATCAAACGGCTCCCACTTCCGCCCAAATCAACTTATGACCATCCACAAAACACCTTAAACAAAGTGTAACCTGCGAGGATAAAACCCCTACCTCACGTAGCCAGTGAAACTCCCTAAACTGCACCCACGCCGAAGCCCTCGCTGAGTAGAACCACTTTCCTTCTTGGTCCGAAGAATTCCGACGGTCCGATCGCCCGAGATCTTAGAGAGAAGTCACTCACTCTCTCTCTAAAAATCAAAATCTCAAATCTACTGCATCTCCTCTCCTTCACGTTTCTTTTTGGCTCTTTTCAATTGTAGGAGATGACACTATTCAAACTTTTGTCCTATTATCATTTACAAATCACATAATACCAATCATGTCCCTAAGCTTGGATTTCCGACATTTGGCACTATCTCGGCCATCCATTTCCATCCTCTCTCTACTCATACAACATATGTCACATGAGTATGCCAGCAGGTGACTTTTTCACATCACATTTCATTTTACGGCACCCGATACTCGATGCCTCGAAAAACATGCAAATTTCGACTATCTCGGAATTCGACGAAATTCAACATGTTAGCTAGATTTCGTGAAACGATTCCAAAGGTGAAATCCGTTTCATCATCCGAGATCTAGAAAAATTTCGGGTTTTGACCGAAATTACTATTTTGTCATTTTTCCAGAAATTGGAATTTTCTCGAGTGTTACAATTTTTCAAATAATTTGGTTTGAAAATGACTTCTAAAAAATATATTTTAATTGTTTTTATATCTTTTAAAGAGATATTTGAAAAAATATTTATGCATATAAAAATAAACGAAAATAAAATATTAAAAAAAAAAACTTTTATTGATCACTTTTGTATATTACGGATTCACCCTAATTCTCCCTTATGCCCATCCCACCTCGACCTACATGTAATTGCTCTAACATAAAAATAATTATTCTCTAACATGTTCAATATTCATCTGTCAAACAAAAGGTTATCCTAGGAATTTTGTTAGGTACTTATAACTATGCAACAATTTCATTCTACGATCCTGCGAGATAAGCCACTTAAAAGATGATTCTTATGAAATAGATTACGTTTGATTCCTAAGAATTTTAAAGAAAAATATGATGAGAAAAAATGAAAGACAAGAAAAAGTAGTTAATTAATATAATAAAAAATAGAATGAAAGTTGATAATCATTAGCTTGAATCAAATACAACCAAAAGGTTTGAATAACAGTAGTTCCCTAACAACGCTTAACGATTTTTAAAAGAGGCTTGAACTTCCAATCCAAGAATTTGTATGAAAGCCGAGGTTTATAAACTACAACATTATAACGGTTTATAAACGGTATACATTCATTAAAAATAACTGTATTTTTACCCTTATTTTAGTTGTTACTATTTCGAGCCTATTGGAGGAGACATGAACAGAGAAACAACTTCAAATTATGCATGTACATAATTAAAAATATAAATATAAGTAACAAATAACTATAAAATATAAATACTCACTCATCACAACCCCCAAGTGTTCGTACAACTATTTTTTGTTTTCTTTTTTTTTTTTTTTTTTACTAGTAACTAGTAAGTAAGTATACACGTGCTTAAAGCACCAAACACAATATGAAAAATGTATAAAGTTTAAATTTAATTATCAAAAGAGAGAAACATAATTGAATTTGATCGATATATATATATAAATAGTATATATATATATATATATATATAGAGAGTATATATATATATATATATATATATATATTCATTTTTCCTTATTTTATGTAAAAAGGAATATTTTAAATTTGATATTTTTAGATTTTTTTTACACCTATTGCTAATAATAAGGGCAAAAAGTTAATTATTTAACGATAATATAGTTTTAATTATCAAGAAGTTACCTAAGAACAATAAATTAATTATCAAAAAGAAAAACATAGTTGAATTGAACAAATATATAAAAAATGATTAGCTTTCAAAAAAAATATCAAAATATGTCCAAATTTGATTTTTTTTTAGACTTAATGAAATTAAGTAGCAATTCAAATTTTGATAATATTATGTATGGATCAAAAGTATTATATATAATTGAAACCATAAAAATTGTTTCAATGGAATTTGAAAAAGTGAGATTTCAAGTGTTTATAAATCATTTTCTTATATGATTTTAGGATCTTCAACATGTCATTCCAGGCTCCTAGCCTGATTTAGGCCAGGCCAATAGGCTCATTGGTCGGTGAGCCTATACATAATGGTTAGTACATGCATAAACGGCCGGCATTGGAGGAGACATGAACAGAGAAACAACTTCAAATTAAAAACACATCCAAAACCCTAGTACATGCATTATACAAATCACTAGAAACCCTAATCCAAAATTAGCTAAAGGAACACCATGACCCACTTGCCCAAAGTAAGCCACCTCATGTAAAAACAAATGGGATGTAAACCCTATTGGGATGGATGGATCATATCAAAACCCTATTTTAGAAACGGTTGTTTCCCGCCATTTCTCATGTAAAACTAGGCATCGACTTCTAAAGTAGTTTGGTTGAACCGCTTGCCCTTCTGAGGCGGCGGAGGCAACAACCATGGTTGTGGAGGGATGGTACATGGCAATGGGTGATTTTTTCACTTTCTCGTCATACTTCTTACCTCATCCCCAATCGATGGGTACAGATTTGTATAATCGGTTTTTTTTTATAGATTTGAGATTTATGTAATTGAGGTTTTGATAGGATTATTCAAATGCATTATTCAAATAACTCAAAACACTTAAAACCCTAATCCAAAATTAGCTAAGGCCCACTTGCCCAAAGTAAAAACAAATGGGATGTAAACCCTATTGGACAGGATCATCATAACCCTATTATGAATCAATGCTTCCAGCCATTTTCATCTAAAACCAGCATTCGCTTCAGATTCTACATAAAGGTTCTATTGTCGGGCCCTGAATTACTTATGATGGTGGTGAAGGCAGTAGCCATGGCGGTGGAGGATATGACTATAGGTGAGTATGAGATTTGTATAATCAGATTTTGTTTGTAGGTTTGAGATTCATGTAATCAATTTTTTTTTATGATTTAGGTATTCCTTAGTCCTACCCCACCCAATTATATATTAAAAAAAATTATTATTTTGAATTTTACATTTTAATTTATTATAATGATAATAATATATTTTTTAATAAAATAAAATTATAAAACTATAATATCTTATTTATTGGGTAAATGTGCAAAAAAAAAAACCTTAGGTTTTCCCAAATATCTCACTTATAACTCAAACTTTTTTTCCGTCTAAATAAGCCCCACACGTTTTCGCCCGTACCTCAAATTAGCCCATGCCGTAACTTTGGGCATTAAATGTAAAAAACGAAGTTACATTGGCTATTAAACCAGCCATGTAAGCAGTTGATATGACAATTTTTTGCCCTAATTACATTTAAAACTTGATAGGCTTCTAATTAGGGGAAATCGAAAGCCCTAATTTCATATCTACCAATTTCTTCCAAAATACAACCTTTGAGCCAAAGACAACCTTAGGTTTTGCTTCGATTCTTTAGCCCTCTTTGGTTTTGCTTCAACGGACCTTCCTTTCCTCCTTGGTTTTGCTTCGACCCTTGTTTCCTTTGTTTCCTTCATCTATGGCTAGAACCCTTTCTTCAAGTTCCTCAAGAAAACGACGTAACAGGGTTGCCAAATGCAACGAGCATGTTGTATTGTGTGATTGTGGTTTCAAAGCTTCATTACTAACGACTTGGAAGGAGACAAATCCAGGGAAAAGATTCTACTCATGCCCAAAAAATTATGTAAGTAGATGTTTATCAAAAAATTTGTTTGTTTTGTTTTGTCAAGGATGACAATTTTGTGTGTCATTGGTTGTCCTTCTTTAAATTGGGAAGGCACATGTCGTTTTTTTTTTTTTTTTTTTTTGTGGCATGATCCGGAGATAACACTGAGGGCAAAGGTTGTTATCAACCAATTGAGGTGGGAAAAGAAGCTGCTTCAAACGGAGATTAAGGAAATGCATAAAATAAGGGACAAAAATGATAGAAATTGTGAGGAAGATGATAAGGTGAACAATTTTGACCAACATAATTCATTGAAGGCCCAAGATTGGTTAGGAACCAATGAGATGAATGATTTAAAGATTAATAAATTGAAGAAAGAGTTGAATGATTTGAAGACATTATTCAAATGGAACAAGTTTGCTCTAAAGTTCTGTGCACTATTTTGTGTATGTGTATCCTTTGTCATATTCATTTTAATGTGGATAAAACAGGGAATGAAAGTCGAATTTTGTGATTGTATAACAATGCAATGAAGTTGATGTATTTCAACTTATTGAATGAATGAAAGTTGTTTCTAAAGTGTAGTGTACTGTTTTGTGTCTCGCTATCCTTTGTCATATTCATTTTAATGTGCGGATGTAAATGGGCTTGGAGGGAATAAAAGATGGAAATTTTGTTATCAGAGCACAATGCAAATGAAGGTTGATGTTTTTTAGTTCAATTACTATGTTCTATTATGTTGCATGAATGAAGTAAATCAACGCTTGAATTTAAATCAACACCTGGAAAATATATCTAAGCTATTGAATTAAAGTACAACACTTCAAGCAAGCATTTTACCAAATACCTCATAATCATTTCAACCTTCATAACGTTTACAAACTTTTTTGTTATAAACCAAATGAAGTAGATGTTTATAAAATTAAGGACAAGTTGTTCAAACCATAATCTTTAAAATGGGAGATAAGTTGTGAGCTCCAAAATGTTTAGAAAATGGTCTAAACCAATAGACAAAACCCAATACATAATGTTCATTGATCCCTAGTTGTAGGTGACTCCATGCTTCCCCTTGCTTGCAACTCTAGCATCCCTTTTTGGAGCATCTATGGAGGTATATATAGATGACATGCTGGTAAAATCCGTAAAGGCCGAGCTCCACATAACCCACCTAGCCGAGGCGTTCCAGGCCCTGAAAAGCTACAATATGAAGTTAAATCTAGCCAAATGCGCCTTCGGAGTCTCCGCTAGGAAATTCTTGGGTTTTATAGTCAATAGCCGAGGAATAGAGGCAAACCTAGATAAGATAAAGGTCGTACTTGACATGCTGCCTCCTTTAAACATTAAAGACATTCAACGCCTAACAAGGAGAATAGGGCCGTGCTGTCGGCCCGTGTGTAAGGCCACGACAAATGTCACCCTTCTTCAGATTCTAAAAGGCCTCCAGTTGGGATGCATAGCCGCAGGCGTTCACTAAGACTCAAACCTACCTAAGCTCTTCCCCCGTTCTAGTAAGCCCGTCCGAGGGAGAACTCCTCATTCTCTACCTGGTCATTTCAGACTTCTCGACTAGTGCCGCCTTGGTAAGAGAGCGAGACAGGGTGCAACAATCAGTCTACTATTGCAACGCCCTGAGGGGAGCAGAGGAGAGATACCCGAAGATGGAGAAGTTGATCCTAGCGTTGGTAACTACATCCAAAAAACTCCGACCTTACTTCCAAGCTCACACCGTCGAAGTCCCAACAGAATATCCGATGAAGCACATCGCATAAATCGAAACCTCCGAAGGCTAATAGCGGCTATAGAGTCAGTGGAATTCGAAGCACGTACAAACCAGGACAACGGTGCGGCGCATCTCTGCGCATTTCATCATGGAATTCACCCCGCCAGAGTTCACGGAGGCTACCCCAACTAGCCTGACTTTCCCATCCGAGATTTATCCGGTCGGCAAGCCACCCACGCTGCCCAAGGAAGCTTGTAGGTCCGATCCCGACCTCTCCATACGGATAGATACGCATCACACCTCAAATTCGCTTCCAAGCTCCAATAACGAGGCCGAATACGAGGCTATCATAGCTGGACTCAACCTCGCCCACTTTATGGAAGCAAATCCCACTAGAGGTGAGCAATGACCCCAATTGGTAGAAGCATATAGAAGACACCTACGAGCCAAGCAGAGAAGATGATCTTATATCTCAAAAAGGTACGAGTCAAGTAACAGTTCATAATGAGTTCAAGTTAAACATGTACCAATAGTAGAGAATTCCTGCCGACAAGCAAACCCGCAATAGCCTCTGCTGGGCACATTCCAGGGCACCTACACACCCGCTGAGCCCCAAAACCCCTCGCAAGCACGACAACGAAGAAGTCTCCCGTGATGCGCCGCACGAACCGAGTCGGATGGGACCCTATCCGATTACTTGGTGGATGGTACATTGCCAAGCAACCCAAAGGAGGCATCCAAACTCAGAGCGAGGTTGGCAAGATTCACCGTTCATCGGGGGACCCTTTATAAACGAGGCTTCTCTACGCTCATTCTGAAGTGCGTAGGGAAGGAAGACGCCAACTATATACTCAGGGAGGTACACGAAGGCATCTATGGCAACCACATCGGAGCCCGGACCTTAGTAGGAAAAACCTTGAGGCAGGAGTACTACTGGCCCACGATGCTCAACGATAATAACTCGGTTAGAAATGCAAAGCTTGTTAGGAGTACGTCTCTCTCATCTCCCATCTCGAGCCGCTAACGCCGTACCACAAGCCTCGCCTTTCTCAAAGAATTTGGGGGCTAGACATACCAACATCTTTACCACTGGAAGTGGGCCATGCAAATTCATCATCGCGGGCTATTAATTATTTTACCAAATGGGACAAGGCCAACCCTTAACAATCACGTAATAGAAGGTACGTTAACTCGTCTCCGGGGCGCTCTCTATAATATGCGTGTCTCTGGATCTCGAGGTCCCCGTGTCTAATAACGAAAAAGTTCCGATAATCTTAAGTTCGGGATTTCGCTGTCGACTTAATTAAGAACTACTACTGCCCTCAAATTTCATCCAAGTACCCAATGGGTGCTGCAGGTCATTATAAGGACTCTAAAAAGGAAGACAAAACCAAATTGGAAGATCTAAAAGGAAAATGGGTGAAAGTGCCTCCTCGGTATTATGGGCATATTAACTACGCGAAGTCGCAACTCAAAGAAACCCCGCTTTTGCTCTAGCCTTCGCATCGGCGTGATCCGGCCAAGGTCGGGTTAAAATCACTTAAGGATTGAACCTCGCAAGCACCGTAACACAACGTAATAGGTCCTTCGCCTTAAACCTAGATCTCCTAGTGGAAGAAAAGCCGTGAGAAGGTCCCTAAGCGCATGGATGACTATCACAAAGACAATGAGATAATTATGACCAAAGGGTCAAGCCCAGAGTTACAAGTCGCGACTGTTCCAAAAGCTTCGCTTTCAAGAAGGGAAAGACCGCACATGGAAGTCAGACCCAATTGGGAAGGGCCCTATATCGTATCCCGCATAATCCGACTTGGTAACTATGAACTCCGAACAGAAGAAGGAAAAGCCCTGCCCCACTCATGGAACGTAGAACATCTCAAACGATTCTACCAATA